>CM074782.1:19357318-19712122 GCA_037355745.1 Pseudo-nitzschia multiseries | reverse complement strand
CTTCAGAACAGCAGTCTTATGAAGACGACAGCAAGCCCAAGATCCCTTTGGAATTGTTCACGGCGCATGCGTGCCCGAATCTGGGAGGCACTCTGATGGTGGGGCTTGCCTTCAGCAAGAAGAGCATCCACCAAGCATTGGTTGAAGGAGTCACGCCAAGAGGGAGCCAGAAGTTTGATGGCGCGGTATTGCTTGTAGGCTTGCTTCAAATGGAGGACAGCAGTGGCAAGATCACAGTGTTCACCCTTGTATAAGGAAAGCTTACATGCCAAGCTAGCATCCATAAAGCCAAGTGCTGTGAGCTTGGAGGACAGACCATCAGACCAGACAACAGAATTATGGTCAATTCCTAAAATGACTGAGTCACCAGCCTCTAAACACGCTTGAAGGGCAGCTGTGAGGTCATGGCGAAAGAGGATACGGGGGTTGGGGCAGGGAAGGTCTTCCTCAGCTTGGAAGTAGCAACAGTGTTGGTTCCAAACAGAGCCAAGGTCCCTGTCATTTTCTACAGGGCAGTAGGCAGAAAAGATGGTAACTGTAGTTTGAGCCCTGCCCTGAAACCTGACAAATGTCCACCCTCCAAGCCCAGATGGATCAGCCCCATGGGTAAGCTTGTGAGAGTGAAAGAGCCAATCAATGATAAAACCCGTACCGCCAGGGAGGCACCAAGTACCGGTGGAGGCCTCATGTATGTTGCTAGCAAGGTAGGAGAAACTGGAAGGGCATGCCTGTTTGATGCGAGAGTGGAAAAGGTCACAAACAAGAAGCTTGGGTTCATTCAGACAGTGCTCGGCATAGAGAGCAATCCCAACCTTGCTTTTAGCAAATCACCGAGAGTTGTGACAAGAGCGAGACATGAAGGCTGACTTTTGCTGGGGGGCCAATGTTTTGGAAGGTAATGAGGGTGGAGTTGGAGGAAGGAGCATGGGGAAAGTGATGGCCAAAAGCATCAGAATCCTTAGCAACAAGGATGTCCCCATGACGATTGGATTTGAACAAGGCGGGAAGCGGGAGGAGTTGAGGAGGGGGAAGAAGGACTGGGTGAATCCAGGGGGGGATTGGAGTTGGGGGGCATCCCACCAGGCCCCGATGGCGATATCCTAACCATGATCAGAAACATACCGTGTCTGTTGCACGAAGGAGGAAGATGGCAAAGCATAGTTGGGGGAGACAGAGAGCCACACAAGGTGCCGCGCTAGGGGTGACACTGGATGCAACCCTGGGTGAAGCACGGGGAAGCACTCAACAGGCATTGCTGAGGCAAGCGCTTGGAGTAACACCTGGTGCAGGGCTAGGAGAAACACTGGGAGCCACAGTTGGTGCCGCACTTGGTGTGACACTGGATGCAACCCTGGGAGAAGCACTGTGAAACACTCAAAAGGCATCGCTGAGGGAACCGCTAGGAGCAGCACCTGGTGCAGTGCTAGGAGAAACACTGGGTGCAGTACATGATGAAACACTGGGAGCCACAGGTAGTGCTGCGCTGGGTGTGACACTAGATGCAACCCTGGGGGAAGCACTGTGAAACACTCAAAAGGCATCACTGGAGAAAGCACTTGGAGTAATACCTGGTGCAGTGCAGGGAGAAACACTGGGTGCAGTGCATGGTGAAACATTGGGAGCCACAGTTGGTGCTGCACTTGGTGTGACACTGGATGCAACCCTGGGTGAAGCACTGTGAAACACTCAAAAGGCTTTGCTGGGGGGAGCACTTGGAGCAACACCTGGTGCAGTGCTAGGAGAAACACTGGGTGCACTACATGGTGAAACACTGGGAGCCACAGTTGGTGCCACACTTGGTGTGACACTGGATCCAACCCTGGGTGAAGCACTGTGAAACACTCAAAAGGCATCGCTGAGGGAACTGCTAGGAGCAGCACCTGGTGTAGTGCTAGTAGAAAAACTGGGTGCAGGACATGGTGAAACAGTGGGAGCCACAGATGCTGCCACGCTGGGTGTGACACTGGATGCAACCCTGGGTGAAGCACTGTGAAACACTCAATAGGTATTGCTGGGGGAAGCGCTTGGAGTAACACCTGGTGCAACGCTAGGAGAAACACTGGGTGCAGTATATGGTGAAACACTGGGAGCAACAGTTGGTGCCGCGCTGGGTGTGACACTGGATGCAACCCTGTGGGAAGCATGGGGAAACCCTTCTGATGCATTGCTGGGGAAAGCACTTGGAGTAACACCTGGTGCAACGCTAGGAGAAACAATGGGTGCAGTATATGGTGAAACACTGGGAGCAACAGTTGGTGCCGCGCTGGGTGTGACACTGGATGCAACCCTGTGGGAAGCACGAGGAAACCCTTCTGATGCATTGCTGGGGGAAGCGCTTGGAGTAACACCTGGTGCAATACTAGGAGAAACACTGGGTGTAGTACTTGATGAAATACTGGGAGCCACAGTTGGTGCCGCACTTGGTGTGACACTGGCTGCAACCCTGGGAGAAGCACGGGGAAACCCTCCTGATGCAGTGCTGGGGGAAGCGCTTGGAGCAACACCTGGTGTAGTGCTAGTAGAAAAACTGGGTGTAGTATATGATGAAACACTGGGAGCCACAGGTAGTGCCGCGCTGGGTGTGACACTAGATGCAACCCTGGGAGAAGCACTGTGAAACACTCAAAAGGCATCACTGGAGAAAGCACTTGGAGTAATACCTGGTGCAGTGCAGGGAGAAACACTGGGTGCAGGATATGGTGAAACACTGGGAGCCACAGTTGGTGCCGCACTTGGTGTGACACTGGATGCAACCCTGGGTGAAGCACTGTAAAACAGTCAAAAGGCATCGCTGGGGAAAGCGCTTGAAGTAACACCTGGTGCAGTGCTAGGATAAACACTGTGTGCAGTATATGGTGAAACACTGGGAGCCACAGGTAGTGCCGCGCTGGGTGTGACACTGAATGCAACCCTGGGGGAAGCACGGGGAAACCCTCCTGATGCATTGCTGGGGGAAGCGCTTGGAGCAACACCTGGTGCAATACTAGTAGAAACACTGGGTGCAGTACTTGATGAAATACTGGGAGCCACAGTTGGTGCCGCACTTGGTGTGACACTGGCTGCAACCCTGGGTGAAGCACGGGGAAACCCTCCTGATGCAGTGCTGGGGGAAGCGCTTGGAGGAACACCTGTTGTAGTGCTAGTAGAAAAACTGGGTGCAGGACATGGTGAAACACTGGGAGCCACAGTTGCTGCCACGCTGGGTGTGACACTAGATGCAACCCTGGGGGAGGCACTGTGAAACACTCAAAAGGCATCGCTGGGGAAAGCGCTTGGAGTAACACCTGGTGCAGTGCTAGGAGAAACACTGGGTGCAGTACATGATGAAACACTGGGAGCCACAGTTGGTGCCGCACTTGGTGTGACACTGGCTGCGACCCTGGGGGAAACACAGGGAAACTCTCCAAATGCATTGCTAGGGGAGGCGCTTGGAGTAACACCTGGTGCAGTGCTAGGAGAAACACTATGTGCAGTGCATGGGTGAAACACTGGGAGCCACAGTTGGTGCCGCACTTGGTGTGACACTGGATGCAACCCTGGGTGAAGCACAGGGAAACCCTCCAGATGCATTGCTAGGGGAAGCGTTTGTTGTAACACTTGGAGCAACGCTAGGAGAAACCCTGGGAGCCACAGTTGGCGTCCGAGAACTGTTTCTCTACCCCCCGCGGGCTCTCGCACAGTATTTTTAAAATTCTCGACCCTATTTTTTAAATTTCCTATCTTTTTAGGATGCGTGTCTACTAAAATACCTCACGTGTTGCGCGCTTCTCTTTTCCAGACAATATCTCATCAATCTCTATCTGGATCATCACCTAAAACTCACTCTCGACTGGGTGGAATAAAAATAATCAATTAAATAACATTTTCAGGGTTAGGGATATCATAAAGTTGCCGTGATGAACAATATTTTGTGTCAAACTTCTCACGCACAAATGATTTTCTCTCATCTTCGAAACATGCTGTTAACTGCAGTTAGTAACACACTGTGTGCAAAATACCACAATAAATACGCAGTACAAAAATCATGTACAAGTCTAGGGGTAATGAACATGTGTGTGCTCCGTACACTGAAATCTCTTCAAAAAAAGAACAAGTGAAAAGATCCTGCAAACACAGCAGAAAAACCCTCGAAGACATGATTTTTTTTATAGGAATTCCAATCATAGAAATCACCAATGTCATTAACTTCTATTTTGATGACCCTGCAACAACCCTTCTGTTTCTCCTTCACTAGAACAGACCATGAATGCTCACCACTGAAAAGAATCCACCGTGTAACACGTATTCGTACGTACTAAGCGGGCGTATCGCACGAAAAGTCATAAGGGCAAATAACCTTATTCGTAAGGTTATTTATCAATGAATAATCGTCGGCGCTTTTATGTGGATTGCCTCTTAGCGGGATTTTCCTCTCAGCTCACTCTTCGAAGAATTAACAACTCTAAAACACTATCATGCCCTAAAATCTGTGTACAACCTAGTACTAATTCTACATGATAAGGTACAATAACATGTGATATTCACCCAGAATATCACGGTGAATTATACGGTAAAAAGACCGATCGAAGATGGTTTGCGTGTGTTTTGTGTCTTAAGATTACATGTGTTTTGTATGCTCGAAATTACACGATAAGACGAGTAATTTACCGACGAGTAATTAACCTGGTGATCGGCAAAGACAATCGAACTGTAACAACGATTGTTCTACTCACTAAATCGATCGACCGTAAGGAAGATTGCGTTTTGTTTTATTACTGTTACGACACACTTTCTTTAGTTTATCAGACCCAGCATCCTACAATGCTGAGGACGGCGTTTCAAAGAGAAACGCAATTTGAGCTCAAAGACTAACCCGGACTAGCCTGATCAGCTACCGGCATCAACCCTCAATTTTGTTTTATTACTGTTACGACACACTTTCTTTAGTTTATCAGACCCAGCATCCTACAATGCTGAGGACGGCGTTTCAAAGAGAAACGCAATTTGAGCTCAAAGACTAACCCGGACTAGCCTGATCAGCTACCGGCATCAACCCTCAAGGATGTAAAAGGGGCGGTTGCTTGTGGAGCCCTGGAATAGACCAACACCAGGGCGGTCTCCCTGAAAGAAGAGACCAAAGAACCAAACCAAGGTGGTGGCTCCACCGGGTTTCGAGATCCAGCAAACAAGCAAGGGAAAAGGGCTGGACGATTCAGATGAAAGAGTAGCCCAGGTTGGCATCAGTTGAAAGGAATCAATATCCAATTCAAGAACACTGATCTTTCACTGAAAACAAGAACGACGTGAGCCAGAAGATTGAGCCTGAAGTATTCTGTGGTGAAACAGACTGGAAGGAACAGATTGCAAAGAGCATCTGCCCGGAAGGAACAGATTGTAAAAAGCATCTGCCCACACGGAAAACGAAAACCCAAAGATATGAGAACACCAAATCTCGAAGATCGTAAAGATCCAAAAGGAAAGGAAAAGAGAACACTAAATTCTCAGGAAACAATCTTTCACCACAGAAATACAGAATGAGCAAAATCCCAAGAAAGGATAGGAAAGCTCACAATCTTAAATTGCGACAAAAGCAAAAGCTCACACAAAACTAACCGGAACGAAAATTCGATCCGAATAGTCAGAAAGTGTAAACAAACCGGAACGAAAATTCGATCCGGATATACAAATACGAATACAAATAGATAAGCAAACCACACTCGACATTCACCATCAATTACCAACCATCTCACATCCAATCCCTCGATTAAATTACACTCTCCCTCCCCGCATACCATCCTCCGAATATTTCGAAACGAACACATCGAAACGACCATCCATACCCCAAACGATCATTTGAAATCCCGTCTTCAACATGGCTACAGCAAGAAGACAAACAAGATCGAAAGCAAAGCCAAAGGACGATGACGAATATGACTCCAGCAGTAGCGACGAGGAAACAAAAATGGAAGTGGACGAAGATCTACCAGGAATCACTATGGATGGTAAGAGTGATGAGGAAAGTATGGATGAAGACAGATTGAACGAGAAAACAATCATGCGTGTAATGGAAAAGGCTATGACTGATCCAGAAATGAACTCAACTTGGAAAAGAGTCATCAACAAGGAAGTGAAGAGAAGGATCAGAGCCATACAAGATGCGGTGAAGCAACACAGAAATCCAGATGACGTTAATCGGAGTGATAGTGATAGCAGCGATGAAGATGAGAATCAACTAGATGTCGACCTAAGGGCTGAACGGTACGGAAGGAGGTCATCCCAACCAAAAATAAAAATCAGGGGATTCAACAATGGGAGATTTCTGAATCCAGAACAGCTTGCCTTCAGAAGCAGCTTGATGGATTTTGGTATCAACTATGAATCAGCTGAAGAAATTATGAGGGGAGGGATGTCTAATATTTGTGAAATTACAGACCTAAACAAGGAAAGCATCAAGTCATTTATGCATGGATTGAAATCTATCAGTCCAGACTGTCCTAATCCAAAAAGTATCCACTATGGTAACAGGCTATCATCGAGGCTTCTCACGTGGGCAAGTTGGGCCCGGTATCAACCATTGATTGGAGTCAAACCAAGAGCTATTGACTGGAACGCAAACCCAAACAATATGGAATTGCAGCAATTCAGAATCAAGATGATGGAGGCGAGTGTGAAATCGCAGGAAAAAGCAACCCCACCCAAGTTGAAGGACCTTACAAAATTCAGAGAGTGGGAGGAAGGCTTTCGACAAAATTTGAGATACAGATTCAACTCTGAAGGTTTCCCAATCTTGTATGTCATAAGACCCCAAGAGAAGGAAGAAATTACCGATGAAGCCAGGGCCGGAACAGTTGAGCAAAGTCCAACAGATACCTATCCGACATGGAGTGACTACAATGAAAGGTGTGGTGTTTTGTCAGGTCACCAGTATGATGAAGATAACAACGTCGTCTGGAGGTTGTTATGCGATGCAACAAGAAAGGGTCCTGGGTGGGAATATGTGGCACATTTCCAAAACACTGAACTGAACTCAGGAAATGCAAGAAATGCTTTCATTTCGTTGATGCAGCATGCTTACACTGATACCAATATCACTATGGTTCTGAACAAGACCTATCAGGAAATGAAAGAATCACATTATACTGGCGATGCTAAGAATTATGATTGGAACAAGCACAAGAGAAACTGGACTGCTTTTCATGGAACAATCCTGAGATTTGAAAAGAACCACAATGAAAGAAGATTTAATTGGGACTTTATCAATTCAATCAGTGATGAGAGACTTGACGCTGCCAAAGCCGATGCAATTGATGAGAGCAAAGACTATCGTGACAACTTTAATGAATGCTTGATTCTATTCACCAATCGGCTTGGATTGAAGAAGCTTGCAAATGGGAAGCATAAAAGGGGTTCCAGAAGTGTGTATTCTGTGGGCACATCAAGCAATAAGAAGCAGAAAACAACTGGAACGTTTACAGGAAAAGTTGAATGCAAGCCCTATCCAACAAGCGTTTATAAAACAATGTCAAAAGAACAGTATCAGGAGCTTTACCAGATGAGACAGGCAAAGAAGAAAAGAAATCTCAAGGCTGCTGAGACCAAAAAGGCAAAAGAAGATGAAAATGAAGGCGCAGGTGATAGTTTTGGATCCAAATCTAAGAAATGACATAATAACCGGACACTAGCACTAGAACACAAATTGTTAAAAATGGTGAGCCGGTCATTATACAAGATGAATATTCCTCTAGATTTTGATGATGGAGAAAATGAAGAAGGATACTGTGAGTTAGACTCACATGCTGACACCACTGCAGCGGGAAGCAATATGGTATTGCTCAATCCTGATCAGATCACAACACATGTTGATGTTGCGCCCTTTTCTGAAGAATACAAGCCGATCAGGAAGATCCCAATTGGAAGTTGTGCAACTGCTTGGACAAATCCAACATCAGGTCAAGTATACATCATAATGTTTCATCAAGCGCTGTACTTTGGGAACAAATTGAAGAACAGCTTGATATGCCCAAATCAAGTGAGGGACTGCAATTTCAACTCTGTTGAAGAGACACCTCGTCAGTTTGATCCAAGATCCAAGCATGGAATTACAATTCAAACGCCAATGGAAGATGATGACCCAAGGAAAGTTTTTATAAAACTAAGTATGAGAAATGTGATTTCATATTTTCCCACAAGGAAGCCAACAAGATTGGAGCTTGATGAATGTCAACATTTGATTGCAACAAATGATACCCCGTGGGATCAACATTCACTGAAGTTCAGGATTGCTGAGTTAGCAATCGACAATGGAGATCCAATTTCAGGGGACCAATTTAGCCTTCAAGCCATGTCGACCGAAGAGGATCAAGCCATGGATACAAGTTCGATTGTAACAGAGCCTACAAGTAACGTTACAGATATGCTCTCCAAGACCAGCTTAGAGAACAGGCATCCAAGTGTCATGCAGCAATGCAAACTGATGAGAGTGCATCAGGTATCAACAAGAAGAATGCTAACTGAATGCCAAATTGCAACAGATGGAAATATTGCTCATCGGATTTCTTCAGTAACGAATATTTCAAGCGCGCGAAGGGTAGACCAATTTTTGTTTGATGATACAGAATTTGACTTCATGGAAGCTCCTGAAGAAGAATCAAAACAAGCCCCTAGCTTGCAAGAAATTGACAATCCACTTGAAAGGAGATCTCTTGATAGAAGAAATCAATGGGGGCCGTCAGTGATAACTATTGAGGGTCCAAACAAAGTTGACTGTGAACGCCTAGCCAAAACTTGGAATATTAGTTTGAAGAAAACTGAGCAGACATTGAAGGTCACAACCCAGAAGGCACTCAGGAATTTGCAATTACCATTGATGAAGAGGCTGCCTACACAGCGCTTTAGAAACAAGAGAATTGCACAAGGAACCTGGTACACTGATATGTGGCATGCTAGGACTACCAGCATTATGAGACAGGAAAAATGCGCGCAAATCTTTACAAATGGAAATGGGTTTGAAGTATTTATACCAATACAGGACAAATCACAGGCGCATCAAGGACTGAAAATATTCATTCATGAAATTGGAATCCCAGAGCATTTGAATTCTGATGGTGCTCCAGAACAAGGATCTCCAAGAACCTACAAGACCCACTGGAATTCAATTGTGAAGCGCAACCATATTCATCAGACATTCATACAACCTCATTGCCCATTTCAAAATCGAGCAGAACAAGCGATTGGACATCTTGGGAGTGCAATCACAACCAAGGCAGCAAAGAAGAAATCACCAAGGAGATTATGGTCATTTTGTGGTGAGCTATGTGCTAATATCAGGCAGAGAACAGCATCAAGTAACCCTTCTTCAATGGGGAGAACTCCATTTGAATTAGTTCATGGCTATAGGCCCGATATTACACTATACACTTCATCAGAATGGTATGATTTTGTGTTTTACTTCTATATAGGTGATTCTTCCACTCGCGGCGTTGAAAGGTTGGGTCGATGGTTGGGCCCCTGTGGCAATAAGATAGGTGGAGGTGATTGTTTTTGGCTCCTGACTGAATCAGCAATACCAATATCTACAAATTCAATAAGGCCTGTCAAAGAATTTGAGTGGAGGGATAGAGATATCCTCAGAAGAATGGAAGCAATCGACAAATCAATTGAATCCAAGATTGGTGATGAAGTAAAAGATAGCGCGTCTTTCTTCCAGGAAAACTACCCGGAGCCTCAGATGGAACTATTTGAGGATCAACCAGTGAAATCATCTGATCTGAAACTTGAAATGGCCGAGCCAGAAGCGTCAGTGGAAGATATAGATGAACGAGATGAGTATCTGGGGAATGAAGTGATCATTGAAAGAAATGATGAAAGGCTCAGGTGCATTGTTAAGGATAGAGTGCGAGATTTGCAAAACAGACCAATTGGAGTAAGGAATGAGAATCCCATACTAGACACAAGGCTGTACAAATTGCAACTACCTGATGGCACCATTGAGGAATACACGGCAAATATTGTTGCAGAGAGCTTGTACAGTTCTGTTGATGACGATGGAAGGATGTTCACTCTACTAGATGAACTAATTGATCATGAATGCGACAACACTGCTCTAACGGATGAGGAAGCCACGACTATAGCCAAAAATGGCAGGAAAACCCATAAGCTGACAACTAGGGGTTGGAGGATTCTCGCCAGTTGTAAAGACGGGTCAGAATCTTGGTGTAAGCTAAGCGATGTCAAAGAATCATTTCCAGTGCAACTAGCTGAATATGCTGTCAACAATAATCTTGAAAAGTCACCAGCATTCAGATGGTGGGTGCACAAAATTTTGAGAAGAAAGGATCGAATCCTTAAGGCAGCCAAAACAGCAAAGTATTGGTTGAAGACTCACAAATATGGTGTTGAATTGCCGCATTCAATCAAACAAGCGCTGGCTATTGATAAGAAAACAGGCACTGATCACTGGGAAAGAGCAATTCACAAAGAAATGACCAACAATATGGCAGCGTTTGAATTTTCTGATGATGATGTTATTCCAGTCGGTCACAAGGAAATAACAACCAACATGATTTTTGACGTCAAGCTTGGATCCCTAACAAGGAAGGCTAGATTGGTAGGGGACGGTCATAAAGTTCCTGCAGTGGCAAAAGAAAATACCTGCTCATCTGTCCCCAGTCGAGACTCAGTAAGAATATTCTTCTTGCTGGCAGCGCTGAATGATTTGAAGGTTCTCTCAGCAGATATCCAAAATGCATATTTGACGGCCCCAATAAAAGAGAAATACTTTCTAAGAGCGAGAGCTGAAGATGGCTTTCCTCCAGATCTTGCGGGAAGACCTTGCAAGATAGTTCGTGCATTATATGGACTGCCGGTGGCAGGTGCATCTTTCAGATCATATCTCACACAGCATTTGAGAGATCTTGGATATTCACCATGCAAAGCAGATCCGGATGTGCACTTACGGATTGAAACCAGGAAAGATGGATCAAGATACTGGGCAATGCTGATTGCCTATGTTGATGATATCTTATGTTCTGGTGAAGATCCAAAGTTCCAGCTAGAAAACATTGAACGAAAGTTCAAATTGAAGGATGATACGATCGAAGAGCCAACTCTGTATTTGGGAGCAGATATTGGAAAGTTCTACTTTGAAGGTGGCTCGAAACCAAGATGGTCATTATCAAGCACCAAGTATACGGCGAAAGCTGTTGCAGCAGTTGAACAAGAGCTCGGAACTGACAAATATGGCTACAAGTATCTACCAAAATCAGCATCCAGTCCAGTTTCACATGATTATCGACCGGAAATTGATATATCAGAAGAATTGAATCCTGAATTGCAAAATTACTATCAAGGTTTGGTTGGAGTCCTCAGATGGATTTGTGAATTAGGAAGGCTTGACATTGTAATGCCAGTCTCGCTGATGTCAAGGTATTTGGCACAGGCAAGGAAGGGACATCTGAATCAGTTGTTTCATATATTTGCATATTTGAAAAAATACAACAGGTGGAAATTGGTTTTTGATGATACAGTACCAAGCATTGATGAGAGTAAATTCCAAAAATGTGACTGGTCTGAATTTTATCCTGGTGCTGCTGAAGTCATACCAGCAGATATGCCTGAAGCGTTAGGAAAACATGTGACAATGAGTTGTTTTGTTGATGCTGACCATGCCGGATGCAAGGGAACGAGAAGATCTCATACTGGTGTTATTATCTTCATTAATAATGCACCAATTATTTGGTTTTCCAAAAGACAAACAACAGTTGAGACATCAACTTTTGGATCTGAAATCATTGCTTTGAAAATTGCAATCGAATTGGTTGAAGGTCTAAGGTACAAGTTGAGAATGATGGGTGTTCCAATTGATGGAAGCACCAATGTGTATTGTGATAATGATTCTGTTGTCACAAATGTTACACGACCTGAACGCCCATGCAAGAAGAAGCACAACAGCATTGCATACCACAAAGCGCGTGAATCTATTGCAGCAGGAATTATCAGAGTTGCAAAGGAACCAGGTTCAACAAATATTGCTGATTTGTTTACGAAGCTAATGAGTGGCGCTGTTTTCCGGGAACATTGTTCTCGTTGCATGTGGTAAGAAATCGATCTGCAATGAGCACTTCGAAAATGGATGATTTGATCCATGGAATATAATATATCAATCAGGCAAGGATCAGGGCAAAATGCCATGATACAAGCCAGAATGAATGGCAAAATGCCTCCCCATTTCTTTTGATAGGGCCTCTGATGGTAGACTGGATACAGTTTGGTATTCAACACACGAAAATGACTCACGATGAATAGATTAAGTCAAAAGATCCAAACGCTTAACGATTGGATTTACGACTGAAGGGGACTGAAAAGAATCCACCGTGTAACACGTATTCGTACGTACTAAGCGGGCGTATCGCACGAAAAGTCATAAGGGCAAATAACCTTATTCGTAAGGTTATTTATCAATGAATAATCGTCGGCGCTTTTATGTGGATTGCCTCTTAGCGGGATTTTCCTCTCAGCTCACTCTTCGAAGAATTAACAACTCTAAAACACTATCATGCCCTAAAATCTGTGTACAACCTAGTACTAATTCTACATGATAAGGTACAATAACATGTGATATTCACCAAGAATATCACGGTGAATTATACGGTAAAAAGACCGATCGAAGATGGTTTGCGTGTGTTTTGTGTCTTAAGATTACATGTGTTTTGTATGCTCGAAATTACACGATAAGACGAGTAATTTACTGACGAGTAATTAACCTGGTGATCGGCAAAGACAATCGAACTGTAACAACGATTGTTCTACTCACTAAATCGATCGACCGTAAGGAAGATTGCGTTTTGTTTTATTACTGTTACGACACACTTTCTTTACCACCGTACAAATAGTACAAAATGACACCAGCTCAAATACCTGCACGTTACTCTACTTCGTTTTTGATTGGGAAGGGTATTCAAACGACAATCAAGCGGCATTTTGGAGTGCTGTCTCGAGCAGCAGGAAGCCAGCAGCCAGCAGCGGCATTTTGGAGCGGCGTTTTGGAGTAGCAGGAAGCCAGTAGGAAGCCAGCAGGAAGCCAGCAGCGGCGTTTCAAGCAACGTTTTGGAGCAGCAGGAAGCCAGCAGCCAGCAGCGGCGTTTTGGAGCGGCATTTTGGAGCAGCAGGAAGCCAGCACAAAGCCAGCAACAGCGTTTCAAGCGTCGCTTTGGAGCAGCAGGAAGCCAGCAGCCAGCAGCAAGCAGCGGCGTTTCGAGCAGCGTTTTGGAGCGGCCTTTTGAGCAGCAGGAAGCCAGCAGCGAGCAGCGGCGTTTTGGAGCAAAAAGGCAAATTACGAAGATACAAACACCATTTCCATTTTGACGACCATTCTGTTTCTCCTTCCATAGAACAGACCACCATGGAGGTTCACCGCCATACAAATAGTACAAAATGATACCAACTCAAATACCTACATGTTACTCTACTTTGTTTCCAATTGGGAAGGGTACCGGTATTCAAACAAAAAGACAAAGATACAAAAAAAATGAGCATACAACAACGATGCGCCCTACTACAACAGCGAGCGGCGAGCGGCGACAGGAAGAGTAACAGCAAGAGCGGTGAGAGGAACAGCAAGCGGGGATAGGAAGAACAACAGCAAACGGATCAGAAAGCAAATGACACCATTATCAACAGCGAGAGCAGCAGCAACAGCAACTAGCGAGGGCAACAGCAACAGCAACAGCAACAGCAACAGCAATAGCGACTAGCGAGAGCAACAGCAACAGCAAATAGCAAAAGCAACAGCAACAACAACTAGCGAGAGCAACAGCAACAGCAACAGCGGCAGCGGCAGCGGCTGGCAAGAGCAAGAGCAACAGCAACAGCAATAGCGACTAGCGACTGGTGAAAGCAACAGCAATAGCGAGAGCGACTAGCGAGAGCGACTAGCGAGAGCGACTAGCGAGAGCAACACCAGCGACTAGCAAGAGCAACAGCGAATCCAAATCAGCTCCCCTCATCCAACAGAGCAGCAATTGGTCTCATCCTTCAACAACAACAACAACATAGGGGATTCGTCTCCTCCTCCTCCAACAACAACAACAACAACGGCAATTCGTCTCCTCCGCCAACAACAACAGCGATTCATCTCCTCCTCCAATAACAATGGCGATTCGTCTCCATCCAGCAGCGAATACGCTCCCCTCATCCAACAGAGCAGCGATTCGTCTCATCCTCCAACAACAACAATGGGGATTTGTCTCATCCTTCAACAACAACAACGGCAATTCGTCTCCTCCTCCAACAACAACAACGAGGATTCGTCTCCTCCTCCAACAACAACAACAATAACAACAACAACAACAACAACAACAACAACAACGGCGATTCGTCTCCTCCTCCATCAACAACGACGATTCGCCTCCTCCTCCAACAACACCGGTCGTTGTTGGTTTTGCGGATCTATAACAATATATAATAATTCAACAAAATGGGGTGAGTATCTATTGATGTAGTACATAGAGTAAATAATAACAACAGAATAATATAATCTACATGCCGATCAATTCGATGCTGACGACGTCGCACCTACAGGGAAGAAGACGATGCACCTCAAGGAAAGATTTGCCACACCAGGAAAGATTTGTTCTTCTGATCCGTTGTTTCGACTCATTGCTTCGGATCTGTTGTTCCGATCCGTTGGTTCCAATTCGTTGCTTCCAATCCGTTGGTTCCGATTCGTTGCTTCCGATCCAGTCCTATGAAAAGAAGAAGAAAAACAGAAGGGAGGAAATACATTATCAGTAATGCCGGAGGCAGTATAGTCATTGTCTATCTCTCTCATTCGTACCGTTCTGATTTGTTTTACCGTTGTTCCGATCCGATTCGTTATTCGTTGTCGTTGTTCTTGCTGTTGCCGTAGATTTGAAGACTTCTTACTCCTATGTCACGAAAAACAGTATCTTGTTCCTGTTGATATAGAGGCAAAGGATGCAGGTTTGTTGCTTTCAAGACGTCTATGTTTGGGGGCCAATTCAAACAAGAATATCTATCCAGCACTTCCCCTCTTGTCCAATGCTAACTACTTCTTTTGCAGTACAAGGCTGTTATTTCAGACTGAAATATCTGAGAACGGATCGTTGTGCTACTAACACGTCAAATGTGATGAAGAGGGTCGGATCCCACGCTCTCGGACGGAGTGTTGATTGCAAGAAACAACACTCTTCTCAGATAGTTTGGACGTAAGATTATGAAGGGAAAAAGTATTTTTTTGTGTGAAGTGATTTTTTTTGTCGTGAGGTAGAACATCAATTACTGTGTGTGTGTGAGAGAGAGATTTTTTTTTCGTGAGGTAGAAAAAAAATACAAAGTTCGAAAAAAAAATAAAAAATAATCGATACCATTGAGGATACTTCAACTTCTGTAGAATTCTACACGTTTTTTGTAGTAGTGTAGATTTCTACACGTTTTTTGTACTAGATAGTTCCTGGTATTGAATCCATGTAGGTTTCTACGTGAGTAGATTCCTACAGGCTATTTGTACTAGATACATACTAGTATTGAATCCACGTAGGTTTCTACGCCAGTAGATTCCTACACGCTTGTTGTACTAGATAGTTCCTGGTATTGAATCCATGTAGGTTTCAACGCGAGTAGATTTGTACACGCTTTTTGTACTAGATACATACTAGTATTGAATCCGTGTAGGTTTCTACGCGAATAGATTACTACACGCTTGTTGTACTAGATACATACTAGCATGAATACATTTATCATGACTCATCAAATGCATGTTGGGAACAACTTTGCCCCACAGAATGCCAGAAATGTTGTGGTTGGAACTCTCCAATGACAAACATGAGGGTATTTTTGGTTAAATTCCAGGGCACAAACAGACTTATTGGGTAATGCACTCAAAACAAAAGTATCCGATCCAAGCCATTTGGCTATAGAATACATTTATCATGACTACACATCAAATGCATATGGGAACAAATATACTTATTGGGTCATAATGACCTCCAAAAGTATCCGTCCAAGCATGAATAAAAACATTTATCATGCACTCATCAAATGCATATGAGGGATTACAACTTTTGTTACACAGAATCCCGGAATGTTGTGGTTTGACTCTCCAAATGGCAAACATGAGGTATTTTGTGTGCAAATACATGGCACAAACAGTCTCATTTGGTAATGACTACCAAAGTTTTTGTACCAGGCCATGAATGCATATCACATGACTCATCAAATGCATGTTGGAAACAACTTTTAAATGCTATTGGGAACAACTTTGCCACACACAGTACAGAAAATGTTGTGCTCTTTTGTTTGTCGATACAAATGGCACAGGGACAAGACGGCACGGTATGTTATGGTTGCAGTCTATGAGATTCTACGATTTTGTGACTAGAGGATTGAAATTCATAACCTTAGTGTTATCAAAATTTTTTCCCCCATTTGTAAAAAATTTTGTTGGCTTTTGGTATTTGATATTTGTCGTGTGTATTATTTTCCTTCTGAATCCGGTCCGTTGATTGGTCTGATTCAAAGGCTTCTGAAGAACAGCAACGCTGCGTTAGTGTGTTAGTATGAAAAGAATCCACCGTGTAACACGTATTCGTACGTACTAAAGCGGGCGTATCGCACGAAAAGTCATAAGGGCAAATAAACCTTTATTCGTAAGGTTATTTATCATGAATAATCGTCGCGGCGCTTTTATGTGGATGCCTCTTAGCGGGATTTTCCCTCTCCAGCTCACTCTTCGACAGAATTAACAACTCTAACAACCTATCATGCCCTAAAATCTTTGTTGTACAACCTAGTACTAATTCTACATGATAAGGTACAATAACATGTGATATTCACCCAGAATATCACGGTGAATTATACGGTAAAAAGACGATCGAAGATAGGTTTGCGTGGTGTTTTGTGTCTTAAGATTACATGTGTTTTGTATGCTCGAAATTACACGATAGACGAGTAATTTACCGACGAGTAATTAACCTGGTGATCGCAAGACAATCGAACTGTAACAACCATTGTTCTACTCACTAATTGATCGACCGTAAGGAAGATTGCATTTTGTTTTATTTACTGTTACGACACCACTTTCTTTAAGTAGACGAACGTTGTACTCTACGCGTGACAATTGTGGATTTGGATACTTCCGGCAACGGGATAATCTGAGGACTACAGGCGAGACTATGGAAACGCAAGATATCTTCTTACTGTGACCCTTATTCAGATTTGCAGCGAGATAGACTCCTTAGTATGTAGATTACAAGTAGTTGGTAGCAACTAGTGTGGGAATTTTGGGATATAAATCAGTTGAATGATTAAAAGTATGAGATAAAGTGAAATCTTGCCGAAATGCAAGATTTCTCTTTTTTTTGAGATGAATGGGGGACGTTGCAACTGCTGTTGCGTAGTGATGAGATTACTCGCTGATTATTTCCGTACATGCCATTGTCGTTGACCGTATATATCTGTGTATGTATATATATATATATATATATATTGTGTGAGAGAATCACACCCTCCAACGGTTTTCTTCTCTTGTTCCGTTAGGAAGACTTCATGATATATGGTTTATCATTAAGATCAGGAATTGCTCCCGTAGCTCGTGTGATATTTTATGAAATCAGAGTTGCTCACCGAAGAACGATGGCAATACTATAAACTAGGGATTGCTCACCATTGATGCGTGATGATCACCGGAAGTCGATGCACTGTGGGAATCAATATGCCGTGGGAATCATTACTTTGATTTATACGGGACTCCATTGATTCGTACAATAGGGTATCTACCATCTGGTAGCTTTGGTACTTCTGGTCACGAAAGGAATTTAATACTCCCCATGTTTCCTTGTGAAAGTCATCACGCTCTACATGATGCTTCCATCATCTTGGAGAAGGTCGCCGGTATTCCACACAAAAGTGGAAGATGGGCTTGAGCAGTGGATACACAAAACTGAGTGTCCCCCAATTTTTGCTTGGTGAGAATATCTGTACAGTTATCCTTACCTGGGATGTGCATCATTAAAATGAAACCCTCGCTATCATGCTCAAACGTAGTGAAACGATAGAATGTTGTGACGCTTGTGCAACCTTGCGTAAGGGAAAGTTTTGACATTTGGATCATCTTTCGTTGTCACCCCAAGAGTAGGAGATATCATGGACTCATGTTTCCGAGGTATCGGAATGAGTGGCGTAGATCGACGATTGTTCGATGCAAGTTCTTTCCTGCCACCAAAAATTCAGACTCCAAAGGTGGCTGTTTCCGTAGTAGAGGCTGTTTCTTTTGAGAACCACATCATGGGAGTCTTGTTCGCCAAGTGAAGAATGCCGGTTACAGCCTTGTTTTTTTTTTCCACAGCACTAAGAATATCATGCATGAGGTTGGCGTCATAGAAATGTGTCAAACACACTACTGTCTTCCCAAGTGGTGCAGGAGCGTCCGTTGTAGCTCTTCAGAATGCTCCCCATAGACGGTGTTGGACCAATCTATGGTGTCGGGTTTAGTCAATATAAAATATCTGGGGTTCCACGTGGAATCTGATTTTAAAATGGTCTAAACTGGAGATATATCCATAGATACGTTTTGGGGCACGTTCGAGATGCCCCATCTCGTGTTGAGCTCTGAACTCGAGAGTGTATCACGGCTGGTTTGTATATCAAAACGGCCAATAGCGATGATCCCTATGTAGTGAAGCGATCATACTTTGGTATTTCTGTATACCAGTTTCTTCGAGAAAGGCTGAGGAGTCCCAATTCGGGATGATCGTTCTCTGCAATGGGTGATTGGAACCTAGTGTTAGGTTTTGCATCCGAACATTGTTCGTAAGACATTTACCATCTTTTCGGTATGAACTTTATGGGATTCATACAGAGAACACCATGCGCGTCGCGCCTCAAATCCACAACCTAGATGAAAGTTCATAGGACCGGATCCTTTCAGTTTGAAGTTATATGTGACGATTGCACTATCTTTGCAAGAAGGAATTGGGATCTGCGGCAGCAAAGACATAGGTCATCAACATATGTGCATATAAGTTCCTATACACGTTCACCATGCTTGTTCATTCCAGGCTTGAGAATATTTCGGGTTCTGCTCGTGATCTTTCGAAGCCGAGTTCAATGAGACAAGCAGCAAGTAAATCACCAAAACACTTGCCGAGGATCTGAAGGCCATATAGGGCTTGTAGATGATCAATAGATGACATTCCAGCGATCCGAATTTGGGACCTGCCTGGCCTTGTGCAGACTTTCTCGCAGGTAACTGCTTCGAGGTAGCATTACCTGTGTCGGGGTACCCCATGTGCTTCTAGGTCGTTATCAGTTTCAGCTAGAATAGGCAACATACGTAGGCCGCAGAGAGATACGACACCTTGCATAAACACTGTGGATAGGGGCCTCAGTGAGATTACCGTTTGCAACAAGACGAGGCCTTTGTGTTTCTACCGTCGTGCTTGACAGCATTATATCATGTGTACCTGATCTGTTGGAACCGGGGGGAATGGAACTTTTGGGGTCTTGTACACGCCTTTATCAATGAATGTATTGTATTCATTGAGTTGTTCCATTTCCAGAGTGGTGGCGTCTTCCCATTTGGTGTTTCCGTTGGCTTGATCAAATCGGAGGGCTTCTTCGTGGTTACGAGGTACTTTTGAATCCGTATTGGTACTGTGGAGTTGTACGGAAAGAACGAAGTTTGTTTTGGCTTGGTGCACGGTCGGTCAGTTTCTTGGTTCGTCGTGCTAGGTTGGTGATTCGCTTAGGCGTTTCCAACCCAGGAGGTCAAGCAAGTTTGTTGTCTTTCCATATTTCGTACAAAATGGTGACAGGGTCATCAGCCGCAATGTTGGCTAGAGGTTCATATGTGCGTTCCATATTTTCCCATTCAATCCAAAGGTTGTACTTGGAACCTTTGTATTGGGGATGCTTGTTATCCAGCAGACCTTGGTGTCCTAGGATGCGGCGAAATGACCAAAGTTTGCCGTCTTCTTGGGTTGAATCACGATGGATGTAATTCATGACATCATTGTATGCAATGATATTGTTAAGTTCGTCATCAGAGTGTTTGCACTTGAACTTGATGAAGTCTTTGTTGCGCTCAAGACTGTCTTCTACATCGACGATGGTAAGACGCTTCCGAGTGCCATCGAGTTTGGTTACAAGGAAGGATCGTCCTTGTAGGTCGGCAATCGGGACCGTAGGAATGGTAATTGGTTGGCCATCATCGTCAAATTGTGTGTTGCCTTCTTCGTCCGTAACAGCTACCTGTGATGGGTCTACTGAAGGAGTAGCGGGGTTGGTGTGTGAAGTTGTGACGTCACTAACATCAAAGTATGCTAACTCCGGAGGATCAAAATCATCTTCAGTAGGGAGAACGCCATCGGATGTCTTGCTGAAGATGTGTGTCATAGGAGGACCATCAAAACTCTCCCCATAGTTGTTAGGGAGTGGAGAAGGGGACCAGCTTGGGCTGTCATCGACCTTCTTATAAAGAAAGCTTGGTAACGAGGGGTGGGCGGGTGGTTGAAGAATAGCTTGACTACCAGATGCGGGAGGTGTTGTACCTGGTTGTTCATTGGGTACAGATGGCATGGTGTCATCGGCGGTGTCAGAATCAGCGGGTGAAACGCTAGGAGGGGGATTATCTGAGTTGCCCTGTTTTGTAGAATCTTCAATGGGGATATTCTGAGTGGTATACTCCCCATGTTTGAATGCTGGATCGTCTCCATTGGCGTATAAACGGGGCAAGGAATCCTTGGCGTTACGCCGTTTGATGAAACCATCATCAGTGAATAGGCCCGCGCGTTCGTTTTGGGACTCAGGCGTGAGAGCAGAGCGTACACCGGATCGGTCAAGTAACTTGTTGGTAACTGGATCCCAGATTCGGAAACAGAGTCCATTGCCAACATGTTCTGCGATGCCGACAAAGTGACCTAGACGTTCGGTAGACTGGGTACCGAAAGGGGAGTCGTTGGTTTTGAAATAAACAGGCTCAAACCAGAAGAAACTGGTGTATGCGCTGATGCCGCCAAGTGTACCGGTAGCAATGAAGACCGGTTGTTTGTCTGACAGAGTAGGATCAGAAATGACATTGAGGAGACCAGCGACGTATGTCATGCACAGTAGCCATAGATGCGGTGGTGTGCCTGTACGATCCATGACGCGATTGACAATGCGTTTGAACGTTTGATATCGCCGTAAAAAATTGATTCTGGTGTTGGTGATAAGGTTCACTTTGCCAGAGTCCAATCCATAGCATTTTGAGATAATCAACGACCTTCTTACTAGATTGGTAGTTACCGTGGTCGCAAAGGAGGCGAATGGGCCTGCCCCATTTTTGAACAAAGTTCTGGAAGCAAGATAGGAAATCGCCGGTGGTACGCATTTCTTCAACGTGTATAATATGTGATTTTCGGCCGAAGAAGATCTGAGCAATCTTGGAGCTGCCATCAATTGCTGGGACATCCGAATAGACAGCATCGGACATAACGTCGTCATTGAAGGGTCAAACGTTCATAGCCGGTTGGGGGGAATGGAAACGTTTGAAAATGTTTCCATCAGGGCTAACCGCTAATGAACCATATTGGGTTGAGTTTTCAAACGTGGCTTTGATGCGATCTGTGGAAACCCAACAAAAGAAAGGTTTCAGGGATAAGTAGTCATGTTCGTTGGGGTATCTCTCACGGGGCGTAGCTGCAGTATGTGTAGTATCACTGGCAGTACAATCCGTGGGAAACGCAGTGACTGTCCCAGAGGCTTCAGGTAAAGTGCAGCATGTGAGGCGTTCCTGGTGAATGTAGTCGGTGGGAGTAAGACAGAATGAGCGATCGTTGGTTCCATGATCATCAATAGGAAGGAAAGGAGACCGAGTGGATTGGCTGGAATATGAACTGAGAGACGTGACCGTGGAAGAGCCAGGGGATACAGAGATATCTAATCCTTCAAGGCAACGTGGATTTCCGTATTCGTCGTAGTCGGGATACAGGAGTTGCTGCGGCTGAGGAGGGTATTTCTGGAGAAATTGTTCATCTTTTGCATTGATAGTGGTATCAAGAACAGATGGGTCCCAATGCTTATCGGATGTCATGATAACATGTGGGAGCGTATCAAACTCGATAGTTGTATACTTTTGCATCGCAAGGTATGGCAAACCATGCCGGATGCTAAGGGGCAGTGCATATCCATCGGAGGTGGTGATTACCTGTCCACCGCCTGCTTTAACGGATGTGTCATCGACATTTGAAAAATAAGCTTCCATCTGGCCGGAGGACAAGATAGAAGGGTGTCGTCCTGTATATGCACATTCATTGAAAATGAGGATGACGGGACCTCTGTTCGATATGGAATAAGCTCCGCATGTAGCAATGGGAATATTTTGTACCTGGTGATTGTTAATGCCTGTGACATTGACATATCGTGGTGGGATATCCTTGGAGATGAGGCATGCATCATTGCCGATGATGCAACCATTTGCGCCGCGATCGACCATGGCAAAACCAGGACTAGTAACCGTAGTTTTGTGTATACGGTATGTGTACGACGTTACTGGACTATCGTTAGGAAAGGTCAGATCATCGTCAGGATTATACCACTGGTGAAAATTGGCGGAATAGGAGGATGTTCCTACAGGTATTTGGGTGTCTCCGTCCTTTTTGTACCAAATGTCAGGGTTTTTGGAGAGGAATCGAGCGGGATGCGCGGGTGACACGGAAGACTTGAGAGGTCGTTGGTCCTTGGATGAAGAGGTTTGTGATTTGTATACACCTAATGATGCATGGAAAACACCTCTACGATCATTTTCTACAGCAGGATGTAGGTCTGCTGCGGAATTGACATGTTCATCTTTGTTCGAAGTATCATCTTCTAGGAATGAGACAGAATGTCCATGTTGGTATGCCTTCCGGGTGATGGGCTTGACATTGTTGGGGTCAGGTTGATCCTTTGAGAGTAAGTCGTGTCGTAATGATGCGACCACGATTTTCTTGCCTTCCGGAGAAACGTTTAGCCAACTCTTCATGTCCTGACGTGATAGGGCCTTCCATATGTTTGTGGGCAGTCGCGTGGTAGGGTCAGGTGCACGTCCGGCCTTGAATACCGCATAGTCTTGATAGTCACCTTCGAATTCGATAGGTATAGCATAGTTGTCATGGTTTTGGCTTTGTTCCGATGAGAAGTCATGAACGTGTGCACGTACAGTCGACCGAGGAGCCGCCATCACGGACTGGGAATCGAGTCAAGTTGCTTCGAGTAGAAGCGTGATTTTGAGTTTGTGAATAGCAGCTGCTTCAGCGACTGCATCTGTCACGGTGCTATTCGTCCCACCTGGATCCTTGACTTTGGCAAACTGTTCACTCAGCTGAAAGCTGGAATAGCATGCCTGACATAATGCTGATTTTGCAGTATGGTACTCAAGGGGCTTGTTGGGAGGACGGAGCTTGTTGAGGTGATTTAATTCATCAAACCAGTGTGTGATGAATTTCACTTTGAATTCTTTCCAATTGCTGATATTCAACTTTAGCAACGCTTGTAGTTGAGTTGAATTGTCATATACCTTGGCTTTTGATTCGCTGTGAAGGTTTACAAAATCAAAGTATGCTTGACATCCATTACGTGTGGTAGAATGGCTGTGTACACACGATGCAGATAGATCGCTTTTGAAGACTTCCAACATTAGTACCCAGAAGAAGGCACATTGTTTGACAAAAAGGTCACGTGTATATCCTTGAAGCGCAGCTGGAGGCCAGGTTTCATCAAGGAATGTTTCTGTGTCGATGTCGTATGCCTCGAGTTTAGCTTTGAAACCTACGAGCCAATGTTCGAATCTTGAGTCATTCGTGAGGGGCGTAAAAGACTTTTCATCCCGTGCTTTTTGGCACCAAGATTCGTACTTTACCTGCTGAGGTGTCTTTTTATTACTTCCCGGCAGAGGAGGTGGAGGGTTCAGAACAGATTCGGTCTGCATACGGAGGGCACGTTCCAAGCGGAATGGTTGGAATTTTTTATACGTATATGATTTTACATCTTTCCATTCTTTCCCGTCTTCTTGTAGTTTGAGAGCGAACTCCGCAAGTGCCTCTATGATCCTTTGGATGGCTCAAGGGATATGTGTTGGTAGTCCTCCCTCAGTATAGGTAAGCTCACGTGCAAAATCCGGTTCAATAAGTGCATCGAGAAATGCATTCCACTCGCATAATCCGCCTTCCTTGAGAGCTGAACACAACTTGTTATTTGCCTCACTTGTTACGCGGAGTAGGGATACGAGTATCATCTTCATCTCAGTATCAAAACTGGGAAAATGGTTGGCAGTAGTAACTTCGACATCACCTGTGTTGTTCCCGCCTCCAAATACATTGGCGGGCATGGCCGGTATGTTCGGCATTTGTGACGGTTCCGATCCTTCGAAGGAATTGCGCGGTGAATGAGAATGAAATCTGCTTCGTGTACGATGTGCGACTGGCATGCGCCAGCGTAGGGATTGTATTCAATTTCGTTCCTGTTTCTTTTTGTGTGCAAGCCACCTTGGAGCTTGCGACTGTTAATCTATTATTTTCCTTCTGAATCCGGTCCGTTGAGGGTCTGATTCAAAGGCTTCTGAAGAACAGCAACGCTGCGTTAGTGTGTTAGTAGACGAATGATTGTACTCTCCGCGTGACCATTGTGGTTGGATACTTCCGGCAACGGATAATCGGACTACAGGCGAGACTATGGAAACGCCAGATCTCTTCTTACTGTGACTTATTCAGATTGCAGCGAGATAGACCTTAGTATGTAGATTACAAGTAGATGGTAGCAACTAGTGTGAATTTTGGGATATAAATCAGTTGAATGTTAAAAGTATGAGATAAAGTGAAATCTTGCCAAAATGCAAGATATCTCTTTTATTGAGATGAATACGTTGCAACTGCTGTTGCGTAGTGATGAGATTACTCGCTGATTATTTCCGTACATGCATTGGTCGTTGACCGTATATATCTGTGTGTGTATATATATATATTGTGTGTGAGAATCACACGCCAACGGTTTTCTTCTCTTGTTCCGTTAGGAAGACTTCATGATATGTTTATCATTAAGATCAGGAATTGCTCCCGTAGCTCGTGTGATATTTTATGAAATCAGAGTTTGCTCACCGAAGAACGATGGCAATACTATAAAACAGGGATTGCTCACCGTTGATGCGCGATGGGAATCGATGCACCGTGGGTATCAATATGCCGTGGGAATTGATTACTTTGGTTGATACGGGACTCATTGATTCGTACGAATAGGATATCTACCATCTGGTAGCTTTGGTACTTCTGGTCACAAAAGGAATTTAATAGTGTGAGTATTGTGAAATGGGTGAAACATATTAAATTGCCGGTTTTCAAGAAACTATTACAAATGTCAAGAAGATTGTAACAACGCTACGACAATATCATTGTACATAGAGGATATTATTACAAAAGATGAGTTTCGTGTGGAAAAAACAAAAATCGAGTGGAGAATAAATATTATTGGGGTAAGCATGAAACGAAGTTGTAGAATAGAAAAATTGTGAATCAACCATAATACTGGGGCTGAAACTACGGGTGCAAAAATAGTCCTCCGTGAAATTGTTGTCGGCGAAAAATACGGACTTTGTCGGCATCAAATTCGATTGGAAAAAGCCCACAAAACGAAACGACGACCGAGGTGCGAAATACGAGAATGATCAAGCGTTAGAATCAAACGCACCTCCACTACTTGGAATCCTTAAGTGGTAAAAACAATATCACCTAAGGCTACAAACAAAAAGGGATAATTGGTTAGAAACAAGAAATATCCAAAGACCTGAACAGTAAGTAAACACTTGGAACCCATAAGTACATTCAAAAGAATATACTTGATATCCCGTGAGGAAATTACTTATTGCAATCAAGAAAATCAGTACCGATTCCAGATGGGCCTACTCATATCCAGCACATATACCACGAATAAGCATACGCCCCATCGAACAGAATACTTAACCCCAAAATGACCGATACCATCCAATGACTGATACAGTAAGACCGACACGACGCTAATACAGCAACAGCAACAGAAGAATCGGTACGACGGTAAAGAAGACAGTAACAAATAACCGGGGAAGATCTCTACCATGTAAAATACAGAGAGCCCCGACACAGTGAAATACACAGTAAAAATAAGAGCGTCTCTCTGAGCTCACATCTCTTTAAATTTTAATTATCCTATCCTTTCGGTCAATTTTTAGAGTAACAGCAGGTTATAGAGCCCTTATAACTTACACTTGTGTCCCGCAAGAGCACCAGTGTTTGCCTTAAGCTACCTATCTCCGGCCGTTCAGCACCTCCACTGTTGGTTAAATCCAGAGGAAATTCTGTGCTTAGCTCCCTGTGCGGCACATTCTCGGCCTCCCCGTCTCATTCTTTCTCTCTCTTTCTCCCTGCTCGTTAATCAGGGGGTGTATCTACCGATCCCTCTACAGGAATCTTCTCTCGTAATCCACGACCAAGATCCAACGAACGTCCCAAGGTTAATTCTCTTCTACAATTAACGGCCGACGCGGACGATTAATCGGATCGACAGCACGACGCGGACGATTAATCGGATCGACAGCACCAACGATCGATTGTTTCTCCATTGACGACGATCGTACAACGGATTCATTACAACAACGGATTGATCTGTGATCGACCCGCAAGGTTAATTATCACCAACGCTAGACCGTTCCTCCGCCGAACTTGAACGGACGACGCTACCGCCACCTTAACAACAAACGGATTAAACCATGCCAACTCCATTCGACTGGACCCCAATCTTTGGAATCGAATTTCGATTTTCAAGCGGTAACAACCCAACTGCAGCCACGGCCCTCAACAAAGCCTACTCTGAAATCATAGGCAAAGATGAACTCTCAGAATTCTTTGTAGCCCGTGAAGATGAAGACGAAGAAGGACCACTAGAAATAGCACCGGATCCACAACTCCACATCCTAAATTGCATTGCCAAAGCCATTGCTATCACCCTGATAGACCCACCACCGGACGAGATTACCAAAGGCCACATTGCAAATCTCCTCAGCAAATGTGTTATCAAGCATGTCAGAAACAACGGATCCACCAAGCGATTGCGATACAAGACAGAATTTGACGCAGCTGCGAAACACGCAATTCGAACCAACACCGATGAAGAACCTACAGTTGTAATTGAACTCACCATTACACATTGGCGATTCACAAAAAAATGGAGTTCTGATCTATTCATGGAAGCATACACTGGCGAGTCACCACCAAATAATGACGCCAATGATGCTGATGCCAATGCAAATGACGCCAACGATGGAGGAATTCCAGCAACACCTCAAGCCAGGATCTATGATGAAAAGATGATGGAACTCCTAGAAGGTCAACGCGCCCTCCTTGACAAACTGTCCAAACGTGCTATCAGCAACAACAGCAACAATGCCAGCGCCAACCACCAAGCGTCACTCGACTTACCATGGAATCCAGCAACCTTACCACCACCAGTTAAGGAGCGATACTACAGGAGAGATGACTTCCTCACCAGAGATGATATGAAAGACTTTCCAATCACCTACACCGACTCATCCGGAAATGAAACGATCATCAGGCAAAACTACTACCTACACAACCTAGGCAGTGGTAGAAATGACCAACGTCTGATCACTAGAAGTGGTGATTGCTTTGATCTAACCAGAGCCTCTGACAAGTCAAAGGAAGCAGCTCGAGACAAACTGTTTCTCTCAGGATTTCCACAACTAAAGGATGCGACGCACCCCCAAGTTAGGAAATGGTACAGAGAAATTACTGCTCATGCACAGCAACATCATATTTACATTCACCCTTACTACCTCTACAGATGAGAAGCTGACAGCCTCAGAGGATTTACCATAGGTGATAGTCTCCCTCATGATCTACCTGCTAGGTATGAATTGGTGATTCAAGAATGGGGTAATCTCATCTACACTGCACTCAGAACGGACAAGATAATCCCTGACTCATGTGGAAGAATGAAGTCCACCATTCAGAGCTTTGAAGGGGGACAAGGTTATGAAGCGCTTTACACAGTCATTGCTCAGACACATCCCAACTCAAAAAGGCCATCCAATGCGGGTAGAATGGTCCGGAATCCTCCCAACCAAGATGCAAATGAATCACTTGAAGAATACTACTTCAGATACAAGGATTACTTGCGACTTAGAGTTTTCCTCCAAAACCAACCCGGCACCATGAGTTTGACAGAAGAAGTCAGCAATTTGATTGCAGGGACCACTCTCAGTCACAAACTATTTGAGAAAATAGAAGATGAACACGACTCACATGACCAATTCAAACGGGACAAATACAAAGCAGGTAGGCTTCTACAAACCCTGCAAACATATGAGCAAGAGATCAAGGCTGAACAGAAGTACAAGGATAAAACCTCCAAACCAAATATGTCCAAGCAATTGCCTGTCTCAGGCGCCAGACCAGGTCCCCGTCGCAATGATAGGTTTCAAAAGCGCGCTAGCAACAGTACTGTTAGAACACCTTCAACTTTGACTTCTCACTCAATCAGCCTGATTGAATCACTTGGGTACCCTGAGATGGATGAAGAATCTGACAATCCCTTCCTCCATCAAGCATATTGCAATGCTATCACTGCATTCAATAAGCAACCTAGTCTCTTTGACACATCCAGAAAATGCATTGTTTGCCACACGTCCGGTCATAATTTTGATAATTGTCGTGCATTGCAGGATGTTGAGTCCCTCAAGAAACATAGGATTGCTGCAGCTGTTTTTCTGAACAAATCCAATAGAGAAACCCAACAGCTCTTAGATTCTACTCAACGCATCTCCCAAATCAACATTGAAAATGATGCGCAGGATGAGACCTCACCAAGTTGTGAACCAGAAGATAAAAAAATTTCCAGGCCAAGAATAAACAGTCTTTCTTGCAGCCATATGACAACACCTCAAGACGATCCTCAAGGATTTGACAACGTCACAGCCCCTCGAGTGAAAAGCCTATGCCCTTCCTTGGACTCCAGCAGTGTCAGCTCCTACGAATCTGTCAAAATTGGTGCTGTTAATCTCCTCCCCAGGGACAGCCTCCAGCCTTCTATCCCAATAGATGTCTACTGTGATATGGAATCACTTGAGGTTACAGCCCCTGT
Organism: Pseudo-nitzschia multiseries; assembly: GCA_037355745.1. Classification (NCBI taxonomy): domain Eukaryota; phylum Bacillariophyta; class Bacillariophyceae; order Bacillariales; family Bacillariaceae; genus Pseudo-nitzschia; species Pseudo-nitzschia multiseries. Next base: position 19,682,986 of record CM074782.1, on the reverse strand, counting down.
ATTGGCATCACACCTGGAAAACAATGGAGATCCCAATTTCGATCAAGATAATCCTTCCTCAGTTGATACCCACAATGTGCAAATCCTCGTCCCACAAGACCCTATGGCCGCTGCAGCCTATTTTCAGCATGGCATCCGAGCTCAGATTGACACAGGCGCCAAGGTTTCATGCACAAACTTAAAGCATATCCTACATGGTTACAAACCTTACACAACGCTCAGAAAATGCCCGGTCAGACTCACGGCAGCGATTGGAGGAAAGGCAGCCACCTGCATTCCTGAAGGATCTGGTTACTTGCATATCCCAGCACCCAATCACATAGGGTATCTCAAAGTATTCTTCTATTATTCTCCCTCTCTTTCAACAACACTACTGAGTGAGAATGATCTTTGTGGAATGACATCTCGCATGAGACATCAGTTCAGTGGACAGTCCATTCACAAAGTCTTCACTGACAACCATGACTCATCTGTTCAACAAAATGAAAACCTCACCATTATTTGCCATCACAAGCAGAACACTGCCAAAAGCATCGTCCTGCACGGAAGCATTATTGATGGCCAATGTTACACTCACCCAATACTGATCCCGGACATTGATTTTGCATCTCCATATGCCAACTGTGCAACATCTTCGGCCTATGCTTTAGCAACCGACATACAGTTCAAGACAGCTTGCAAACTGGCCTCCGAAGAAACCATTAGCACTCTTCGGTATGATACCTACACGAATCTTGTTACACTACAGAAATGCACTGAAGCTGCCAGAACACAACCTGCTACCAGCAACACTCCTCTGTTTGATGCCAAATTGTTCTTCACCAATATTGTGGACAAACAGATCCCCATTCAAGCCATCAGAGCCAAGACATCGAAACTTCTATGGCACCAAAGATTAGGACACCCATGTGATGACTTCCTATATCAAGCTCATAAACACATCATTGGAGTACCAAAGTTCAAGCGTCAAACAAGTATTCTTGATCAATGTCCTACTTGCATTCAATGTAAGCAAACAAAAACACCTGCTGGCTCACATTCCACAAGAAAGGCCACACAACCTTTCCAGGGTTTGTCTGTTGACTTTGTTTTTTCCGGCGCCAGATCCTCCAACAGCAAACAAAAGTCCGATTACGAAGGCATAAATGGTGAGACAGCTTGGATTCTCATCACAGATCACTATACCGGTATGAAATATGGTGATACCTGAATCTCCAAAGCAGCACCACTCCATTGGTTGGAACATTTCTTTTCACAGCACAACCCAACTTGTGCCAACAAGTATATCTCAGTTGACCAAGGTGGAGAACTCTACCACAACCCTGATATCAGAAACCTCTTCTCTGCATTTGGATACTCAATTTTCCCAACTGGTGCTGATGCTTCTCACCAGAATGGTACAGTTGAACGAGCCCATCAAACTCTGGCCAATTCAATTTGAACCATGCTCTCTGGTGCAAACTTACCCATCAAGTTCTGGCCTTTTGCCTTTTATCATGCCCTTCGGTTGTCAAATGCCTTCCCTGAAGGCAATCAACCGCATTCACCCTTAGAATTGGCAACTGGCCATAAGGAAAATCTTGCTGACTTCAGGACCTTTGGATGCAGAGTTTGGGTGCGACCTCCAGGCAAGAAATCCATCAAGCTTAAACCCAATGCAAGAAAAGGCATATTTCTAGGTTTCGTACCATACACTACCAGAAACGTCCTTTGGTATGATACTGAGACACACCGAGTCAAAATAGCCACTCATGTTAGGTTTGATGAAGGCATGAATGATCTACCCCTTGCAGACCTCCTATCTCATGTCAAGCACCTGCTTAGGACTGATGACAACATCCCTTTCCTACCGGAGCCAATTGAGGTGTCATCCCATGATTTTCAATTCTCCATCTCACCATTTGCAGATCTCACCAATCTCAGACTCACTGTTTCCAGCTCTTGTGCTGATCAAGCATTTGGTCTCAGATATGCCAATGATTCACTACTTGGCAGAGCCTACGTCACAGACATCATCCCAAAAAGCCCTGCCTCCAAGCTTTTCTCCTCCCATAAGACATCTCTCTCCAAGCTCAGAGGCGCTTATATTGTATCTATCAATCACAACCGTGTGTTTAATGCTGCTGATGTTACCACCGCCTTGCATAAATCCCACGATCGAGGGGTGAGGGATTCAATAGATACACCTATTACCTTCTTTGCACTTGAAGCAAAATTATCAATGAAGGAAGTCAGGAAACACTTCAATGAATATGGACTATTTGCTCCAAATACGTCTTGGAAGGAACCCCCTGACGAAGACGATCCACCCTTTTTGGACCGGATTTCCTCCATCAAGACTATTAAGAAACTTGGCAACAAATACAAGAATATCATCCAATCCAGAATCAACCAGGTCAATAGCACTGAAACACTCCATGCCACCATCCAAAAACACTTGGCCCCAACTGAGGATGACATGGAGGTTGTCATACCCACAATTGATATTGCATCCCTTCGAGTCATCACCAAGCTTCACAAACCAGGCAACCATGAACTCCCACTAGATGCAGATTCAATACCAACTGAAGAAATTGAACTCTTAATCAAGGCCATCAATTCCAAAGCAACTACACCTGAAGAACAAGCACTTGGACACTTTACTCGAAGGAATCTCAAGTCATTATCCACATGGGCTGAATGGGAAGCTGGGGAGCGAAAACAGCTTGATCAGTTTGAAGACTTGGAAATGTTTGGATCACCAATTCCATACCCTAAGGATCCAGAAGCAGTTATTCTCCGACCCCATTGGCAATACAATGTCAAAAGGAATGGTGTACAAAGAGCCAGGCAATGTTGCAATGGAAGCAAATACGCAGCTCCAACCCTGCACGCTATTGCCATGTCATACTCATCATGTGTTGAACACCCCATCCAAAGATTGTTCTTTGCCATTGCAGCAAGCCTCAATCTCAAAATCTATGCTGGAGATGCTGCTGACGCGTATGCGCACAGTCCAGGACATAACATCCCTACATACATGACTATTGATGATGCATATGCAGAATGGTATAAACACAAGCATGGCAGAGACATAGACAGACGATTGGTACTTCCTGTCCTTCGAGCACTCCAAGGTCATCCGGAATCAGGTAGATTATGGGAAACCCATATCAACAAGATCTTGAAAGGCCCTGATCTCAACTTCAAGACCACCACACATGACAGAACGATCTACACGACAGTTTTTGAAGGTGAAACAGTCTACATGCTGAGACAAGTTGACGATTTTGCACTGGCTTGCACATCCGAATCCATATCTGACAAGATCTATGACATCATTGGCGCAAAACTGAAGCTACCCAAAGAAGATGTTGTCCCCTTCACAAAAATGGGATTACTTGAAGACTTCAATGGAATCGATGTCAAACAGACAGCTGATTACATTGAACTGTCATGTGCCAATTACATTGACAGAATCATGAGATCTCATGGTTGGGAAACTGATTCTAAGATGAAACCTCATTCCAAGCCATCAGCGCCATTATCAACTGAAGTGCTGAGCCAACTACAATCACATACGGATGGACCATTAGAAGGCACCAAGGAACATGCTGAATTACAATCCACATCTGGGTTCTCATACAGGACACTCTTAGGTGAAATGATGTTTGCATATGTGAGCTGCCGGCCAGACATTGGCTACGCAGTGACTCTGATGTCAAAGTACAGTTCTAATCCCACTGCTTTCCACTATGCCAGTCTGAAGAACATAGCCCGCTATCTCAGAACAACCAGATCTTGGGGTATCAGATTCTACAGGCCAAATGCTGAGCCATCTCTACCACCAGGAGAACCATACAACGATGTGGTCCAAGATGTGTCACTCCCAAAATTCCCTGAAGATATCAAGCAAGCCAAACTGATGTGTTTTGTTGATGCCGCGTATGGCAATGATCCAAAACATCGCAGGTCCACCACAGGATATGTTTTCACTTATGCTGGTGGAGCAATTGTTTACAGATCCAAAGCTCAGTCACTCACTGCTCAGAGTTCTACAGAAGCAGAATTCATCGCTGCAGTCACAGCAGCCAAAACAGCCAGATATCTCAGATCCATACTCAAGGAATTAGGATTTTTCCAAGTGGGTCCAACTCCTATCTATGAAGACAATGCATCAGCGATTGAAATCATCTGAAAGAACCAGGCATATTGAAATCAGGTTCTTCGCAATTCAAGCATGGAAAGAAAATGGTGAAATCAAGATGGTTCATATTCCTGGAGTTATCAACCCGGCTGATGATCTAACCAAACCATTGGGATAGATCTTGCACGCCCGACATGCAAGACATATCATGGGACACTACCCAAGTTAAATCGTTTGATCGCTTTGATCGATAGTCAATTACATCTTTTGATCGCTTCGATTGACCACCGGATCTCATTTCCATTACATTCGGGTTCGATCCAATTGATCATACAGATAGACGGATCGATCCAAGGTAAAACATACTCCGACAGTAATCCAACGTTGAGTGAACATGTTGGATCAAGGGGTGTGTTGTCGGCGAAAAATACGGACTTTGTCGGCATCAAATTTGATTGGAAAAAGCCCACAAAACGAAACGACGACCGAGGTGCGAAATACGAGAATGATCAAGCGTTAGAATCAAACGCACCTCCACTACTTGGAATCCTTAAGTGGTAAAAACAATATCACCTAAGGCTACAAACAAAAAGGGATAATCGGTTAGAAACAAGAAATATCCAAAGACCTGAACAGTAAGTAAACACTTGGAACCCATAAGTACATTCAAAAGAATATACTTGATATCCTGTGAGGAAATTACTTATTGCAATCAAGAAAATCAGTACCGATTCCAGATGGGCCTACTCATATCCAGCACATATACCACGAATAAGCATACGCCCCATCGAACAGAATACTTAACCCCAAAATGACCGATACCATCCAATGACTGATACAGTAAGACCGACACGACGCTAATACAGCAATAGCAACAGAAGAATCGGTACGACGGTAAAGAAGACAGTAACAAATAACCGGGGAAGATCTCTACCATGTAAAATACAGAGAGCCCCGACACAGTGAAATACACAGTAAAAATAAGAGCGTCTCTCTGAGCTCACATCTCTTTAAATTTTAATTATCCTATCCTTTCGGTCGATTTTTTGAGTAACAACAGAAATTGTTGCATGCAAAAATACATAGAGAATTTTTGTGATGCGGGCAACAAACATTTCTGATTTTTTTAATAGCACGAAATTTGACAGCATCGTTTAAGTGACGGTGTAATCAATGGCGTCGTCGTCGTGGATGACACCGCGTTTCGCCCTTGGACAAAGCGATTCGCCGGTTTGACACGAAGCGTCCCCCCAACCCCCCAGTGTGGTGCAATTGAATTAGTTAATTTAGTACTTCGTATCTGTTATTTGTTTTGTTATTCAGTGCTGTTAAAGTAGTTGCAATTAGATGGATTAGAAAGGAGAGAAGTGACGACATAATTTCAAGTTTGCAATAGAGGTGCAAAAAAATCGTCTCAGAAATTTTGATCCAATTTCGAACCAAATTTTGAGCCGATAGAGGTGCAGAATCAGTCATGAGACCAATTTAGATCATGAGTAACAAATCGCTCTAGTACAAATTCTACGTAGCCCTACTTTGTCTCTTCGTCATTAACACACATACCAGTACTACTCGTACGAGTACCAGTACTCGTACCGTGAAAGTATGGTTTTACCGTACGTACGGTTTGAGGTTCATACTTCACTCGTTGATTGATTAAATGATGTTTGTGTTGGCATTTCATTGCACATGATCATTCGAGTGCTTGGAATTTAGCCATAGAGATGGTATACAAGAATAGGGTATTTCAGACATCAGTTCTACAGATTCTTTCTTTACAGCATGGACTTTCACATGGCAGCCCGATGATCAGAGCAAGTGCTTTTCGATCTGCTGCCAGCTCATCTTTGCCGACCTTTGGTCACACTGCTCTTTCCAAGCGAGTGGATTGTCATCCATTCAAAAACATCTCTTTTGGCAAGGATAATGTAAAGACCTCCCGTTTTCTGTCTTCATCTCCTTCTCTGGCAACATTGCTAGCAAAAAACGATAGTAATGACGAGACTGGGGACGCAAAGACACCGTCCGTAGCCATAATAGGAGCAGGTGTGAGTAGAAATCATATCTCATGTTTCATCTACCAAAAACGCAAGGGACATTTTTCACAGTAAGCAATTGGTTACATATGATTTTTGGCTAAGTGCGTACTAAAGTGAAATTATTTTGCTCTGTTTTAGGCTGTTGGTGGTTACTACGGAGCAAGACTATGGGAAACAGGAAAGTACGATGTGAGCTTCCACATGAGAGGCGAAAACTACAGGGTGAGTACTCGCGATGGATTTCGCGTTAAGTCTATCGATGGCGATATGTTTATCCCACCCGATCAACTCAAAGCTTTCGAAAACCCGGAAGAGGTCGGGCACGTAGATTGGGTTATTGTATGCATAAAGAGTTCCTCCCTCGGTGATATTCCAGCCTTGATCCATCCTCTGCTAGACTCAAAGAGGACGCGTATACTTGTCATTATGAATGGACTTATTGAAGAAGATCTAGTCCAGTTACTCAAGGATCATAACAGCGAAGAATTTTGTGCTGCTTTGTATGGCGGCATGGCACTAGTTTGTTCCAATAGGACCGGACCTGGTAGCGTAGAACACACCTACGCGGGGCTTCTCAGTGGTGGTGTCGCCATATCTCGTGAATGCTTTACCGATCATGATAACCAACAAGCATTTCAAAATTTGTGGGCCCCCACGTCTATAAATATTGCTTACGAGCAATCGTTGCTAGGAGGTAGATGGAGGAAATGTTTATGGAATCTTCCTTTCAATGGGATATCGGTTGCAATGAATGGGATCACGGTAGATAAAATTGTGAATGATCCAGGATTAAGGCGGCTCGCCTGTAGCATTATGGACGAGACTGTTGCAGCAGCAAACGCTGACATGGCAGCACATGGCTTCGGGGAGCAATTTTTCTTGAGTGATGTGGATAAGGAGAAAATGATGGATCTGAGTGATAACATGGGAGCTTACAGAACATCAACGATGATCGACTTCGTTGAAGGGCGACCTCTCGAAGTTCACTATCTCTTTACAAAGCCTGTGGAAAGAGCTCGAATGCTTGGTGTTCCTGTTCCATGTTTGGAAACCCTTGTGACACAGATTGAAGCATACCAAAGGTTTCGATACTAGCGCTTATTCAAAAACTACGATCACTGAACAATGTCAACGCTCACCCTTCCACAATAATCGCGATTTGTTCAGTCAATTTGGTTTTCTTAAATTCCTTCCTTTTTTTATCTCACGCTGAAAAATAATGAACCGTTCCGATTTTTAATCTTCATGTACTACTATGGTGAATGCTGAAGTACAATCATTTGTGATCGAGGCAAGAATGTAGAGGCATCGTTCCAATTTCGATGGAACAAATTCTTAAGTTGACAAAGTGTTTTACAAAGTCCGCCGAAGAAAACTATTTTCTGCACTAGCTCGACTTCTTAATTCCTACTCCCTTTACATTCGTTTTAGCCCTCGTCATTTTTTCATCGTCTTTCGTGATGCTTGTTTTTCCTCTTCCAAATAATCGAAATCCAGGTTTCTTCTTGCGTGTAGCTGGTTCCTTGTACTCAATTTTTGTGGTTTGTTTCGTGTTGAGACGTCGCGAGGAGTAAGATTTCACATCATTGTAAAGAAGGACACCATCATTTTTACCGCATGCGTTATCTGGTTTCGGTCTGAATGGACCGATGTACCGAAGAAATATAAGTTTGATTTCATTTGGATCGGACGAATTACCAACCACATTGCAAATATCGTCAACCTTCATTTTAAGACTACTTATACCATTGATCGACGCTAATTGATCACCAACTTCAACTCTACGACTCAATGCTGCACTACCATCTGGTGACACTTTTGTTACAAAACAACCCCCTACAATCATAATTATTTTCAAAAATGTTGTCAGTAAGAGGAGCCACAATTTGTCGGAATACATGGACAATCCGTAAACTTACCATCATTCTCGAGGAAGATAACTTGAAATTTAAGCGCCCAGATAAATAAGCTTTGAGAAAGAGGAATTCGAAAACAACAAGACGGTTTGGGATACAATTCGCATAGAATATCACTTACTACCTAAAGGTAATTTGAGCGTCACCGGGCATATTTTCACTTCTTTGTACATATCGATCAACACCGATTCGTCGTATTGAACACCCTGAAGCTTATGAACTGAACGGGCAGCATACAATGCAAGTTCGGAGAGCACAGAGCCTCTATCTGTCTTCGGTGTACGAAGATCTATTTCGTTGATGCTACCACGTATCGACCTTTTGTCCCAATCTTTCGCCACGCTAGTTTCCGAATCTCTTCTTGCGTTTGATGACCCGAGCAACTTATTGTTGACAACAATCGCATTCTTACTAGTAGCAGCGTCAGCCCATAGTTTCTTTGACGACATACCAGCATCTTCTACTCTCACCATTGCTTGAGAATCGCCAACAGTTAATTTCTTCTGATCAGAAATACCTATTCCACAAGATTCGAAAATGGCGAAGTCATTCTGCGATTTTTTTTTTTCATAGATCGAACTTTCCTTATCTTCGTTTGTCGCGTAGTTTTCAAGAGCATATCCGATTGCAGTTGACACAATGGAAAGACCACCTTCCACCAAACCAAATATTGCATTCACGGGATCATCTATCGTATCTTTTTCTGACAGAAAAGTTTCCACAGTGTTACTGTCAACCGAAGACCCTCTAGAGATTGTTGATGCCAGGGACGATTTGTCATCTCTGACATTCGTTGCTCGTTGTTGGTGTTTCGATCGGGACGATCTCTTTTTAGATAATCTCAAATCGTTCGAAGAATTTTTTTTTTTTTTCTCCGCACGAGCAGCAGCCGATTCGGAAGCAAAAGACTCATTATCATCATCACTGTCTGCATTCGTCTCTTGTAAAACATCAAGTCGGTCGCTCCCTAGAACTCGTGTACTATTTTCTCTACTTACTGATGCAAGTGCTTCCTTTTTTGTTTTCCTCCGAATACCAGATTTATATCGATATTTTCGTCTACCTGGTTTATTTTTGTCCGGATTCCCAATGAATAAAATATCCCTTATCATGTCTTCGACTTCACTCTCGAGAGTCTTCGTATATTCTGAGTTCAGGCTCCTATCTAGTGACATGTTATCTTCTTTATCTTCATTTTGGTATTGGTTTTGATCACCTTTGTCAGTTTCAAAACGGTGGATCGTATTGGAAGCCCCAAAGGAAACATTTGTACCTTTCTTTGGACGTGAATCACTCTCTTGTTTCGAGCGTATGCTTGAGCTTTTTCTTTGCCTTGATTTCCATGCCTGGTATGATCGTTCCTGCAAACTAGATGAATGCGTCGCTTTAAGAAGACCATCGTTCTCTGTCGACATGTCATCGTCAGTACATGTAGTTTCAGCTAATATCTGTTGTTCCCGACGCTGTCTAGAACGTCGGCGTACTTTGTGCTTTGCTTTGGTATTTTGATCTTGTTCTTGTTGACTTTTACCGAAAGTAATTTCATTCGCGTTCCCGATACTGCTGACATTTACGGGAGTGCTGTCATGAGATGGATAATCTTTCGGTCTGTTCTGTTCACTTTCGTTTGTGGGAGATCGCAATCCCGTTTGATTTTTGAATGCCTCTATGTAGGGGTCACTATATTTTGGTGGCGGCACTACAAAACGAGCCCCGCTCTCTGCAAAACCATTTTTGTTGACACCAGTTCTTTCTTCTTCGCTGTTGAAAGATTGCTTGTTTCGCTCTGATACACTATGTTCGGGACTTGACAACCAAATACTCTCGAACCTTGTTGATATGGGAGAGCAAACCGAACCTTCAATATCAGGCGCCTGCTGATCTATACTGTGGTTGTGACTATCGGTATCAATGTGATCACCACTTCCGATCGCTGTTGATGTACTTACTGCTCTCGTGCCTGCAACATCATTTGCCTGGTCAAATGGCATGTCGTTTTCAACCATTCTGTCCTTTTCGGGTTTTCTTACGTGAGAGGATTTTGGAGACGATGCTGACGATTTACCTTCTTCGTCGTAATGCATGCTTTCCTTCCTTCTTTCTGGGCTTCAACTTGTGTTGATGTGGCAACCAATGAGGTCTAGGAGTCTTCAATTGGTGTCCAACGAAACGTAGATTCTATTCTTTCCGAAATTCTTTCGACAACGGTTGTTTTCCCTCACGCAACTTAAACGTGCTTATCAGAGAGTTCTACAATTAGTTGGTTTTGTAGCATTTGACGTCGCGACAGATAACGGCCCTTTGATTATCGTGATTCTGTGACTGTTGTAGTTCGTGTTATCATTCTTGGTCAAAATGTTTCTTCACAGTCGATGGAATTTCAACCTCAACTGATGTCATACGATGCTTCTATTGTCTCAAGTATGCTACTGGCTCTACACACCCATTTCAGCTTGTGCCTGTGGAAGTTCGTTTGCTCTAGTGCTGTTGGCTCAGAAAAAATATTCCATTTCGAATGTTCACCGTGCTTCTCCACATCGGCCTGCCATTTTATGAAGGCCCGTGTGTCATTGTTCAACGTTAGATAGAAAAAAGGTTTTGTCAGTGACTCAACCATAGTACCGGTACCGGTACCAGTCAAGTCGGAGTGAAATCAGAAGAAACCAGTTTTATTGCGTGACGTCCAGTAATTATTACACGTACCAGGTGCCGGTACGTACGAGTAAAGTCTAACCTAGCAGGGAACCTACTACCGGTATGCATGGTCGGTCATCAACTCCGTTGAAGGTAGCAAGACAACTCATTCCCGCCTTTTTAATTTCACTTCCGTAAAAAAATGATATGAGCGACCAATAGAGTAGTACCGTAGGGTACCACCAGAACTCACTTGCTGAAGACGAGCAACTTCTTCATCTAGACTGACTGACTGCATGAAATAGTAGAACTTCAAGTGGGGCGGCTAGTAAGATTATTAATAATAATATACGTATTTAAGTAACTTTAACCACCGAAGGTGACCGAAGGTGGATCTAAACTACTCAGTCTGTATCCAGACTTTAACGTCGCCTCAATCGAAGAGAGTTTAAGCCCCAAGTTGTAGAACGACAAATTTGTCAAAGGAATCCTGAAAGCAAGCAGGGAGGGTACAAAGAACAAAGTAAGATTATTACTAGTAGTTCTACTAGTACTATTACTACTACTAGTGCTAGCATGGCAAATGTCAGACAACAGATTTGTTGAAAACGTTGAATGCCCCACTTGTTATCCAACCACTAGTACTGCCTTTATCAATATCCATCTACTACGGATATGTCATGCTTAAGAAGTGCACACTGAAATTAAGGTTCCTAGTGCTTTCAATACAGCCAACTTCAACTTCTAGTCCTGCAATTGAATGGTGCAGCTCCTTAACCTCTGTGAACAGTTTGCACAATCAAGTTATACATAGAACCAGTAATTAAAAGTTTCCCTGCTTAACTTGACAAATATTTGTCCATTCAAAATCATTTCAAAGCAAGATAAAAATAAATGAAACACACCTTCATCTTCATTTATTTTAATTGTAGCTCTGGTACAGGACTGAACCCTTTGGGATTATTAAATTCCTTTCGTGACCAGAAGTACCAAAGTTACCAAAGGGTAGTTTTCCTATGCGCATGAATCAATGAGTCCCGTATCCATCTAAGTAATCGATTCCCACGGCATATCGATTCCCACGGCGCATCGATTCCCATCGCGCATAAACGGTGAGCAATCCCTGTCTTACGATATTGCCATTGTTCTTCGGTGAGCAAACTCTGATTTCATAAAATATCACACGAGCTACGGGAGCAATTCCTGACCTTAATGATAAACATTTCATGGAGTCTTCCTAACGGAACAAGAGAAGAAAACCGTTGGCATGTGATTCTCACACAATACATATACATGCATACAAATATATATGGTCAACGACTAATACATGTACGGAAATAATCAGCGAGTAATCTCAGCACTACGCAACAGCAGTTGCAACGTATTCATCTCAATAAAAGAGATATCTTGCATTTCGGCAAGATTTCACTTTATCTCATACTTTTAACATTCAACTGATTTATATCCCAAAATTCACACTAGTTGCTACCAACTACCTGTAATCTACATACTAAGGTCTGTCTCGCTGCAATCTGAATAAGTCACAGCAAGAGGAGATCTGGCGTTTCCCTAGTCTCGCCTGTAGTCCGATTATCCGTTGCCGAAAGTATCCAAACACAATTGTCACGCGTAGAGTACAATCGTTCGTCTACTAACACACTAACACAGCGTTGCTGTTTGTCAGAAGCCCTTGAATCAGACTCTCAACGAATCGGATTCAGAAGGAAAATAATAGATTAACAGTCGCAAGCTCTAAGAAGGCTTGCACACAAGAAGGAACAGGAACGGAATTGAACATAATCCCTACGCTGGCATATGCACGTCGCACATCGCACAAGAAGCAGTTCCCATTCTCAGTTACCACGCACTTCTTTCCAAGGCTCCGAACCACCACAGATGCCGAACATACCGGTAATGCCCGTCAATGCACTCGGAGGCGAAGAGAAGAATGACGCCGAAGTCACCACTATCGAACGCTTTCCCAGCTTCGATGCTGATATGAGAAAGATACTCATATCATTACTCAACGTAACAAGTGAGATTACTAGCAAGTTGTGCCTAGCTCTCAAAGAAGGCGGATTATGCGAGTGGAAGTCGTTCCTCGATGCACTTATCGAACCGGATTTTGCACGCGAACTTACCTATACGGAGGGAGGATTGCCAACGCATATCCCTCGATCCATCCAAAGGAGCATAGAAGCACTTGCGGATTTCGCTATCGACCTACAAGAAGAAGGTGTCGACCTAGGAGAAGACGAGAAGGACTGGAAAGATGTAAAGTCATATACATACAGGGAATTCCAGGCATTCCGCGGAGAGCGTGCCCAACGCTTACGTAACGAATCTGTTCTGAACCCACCACCTCCTCCGGCGGGAAGTAACAAAAAGTCCCCTCAGCAGGTAAAGTACGAATCATGGTGCCGAAAAGCACGAGATGAAAAGTCCTTTACACCCCTCACGAATGACTCGAGATTCGAACACTGGCTCGTCGGTTTCAAAGCTAAACTCGAGGCATACGACATCGATACAGAGACATTCCTCGATGAAACTTGGCCTCCAGCCACGCTTGTGGGTTACACCTGTGATCTCTACGTCAAACAATGTGCCTTCTTCTGGGTACTAATGTTGGAAGTCTTCAAGAGTGACCTTTCTGCATCATGTGTACACAGTCATTCTACCACTCGTGATGGACGCAAGGCCTACTTCGACTTCGTAAACCTTCATAGCCAATCAAAAGCAAAGGTATACGACCACTCAACCCAGCTACAAGCGTTGCTCAAGTTGAACCTCAACAATTGGAAGGAATCCAAAGTGAAATTCATCACACATTGGTTTGATGAATTGAATCACCTCAACAAGCTCCGTCCTCCCAACAAGCCCCTCGAGTATCACACTGTAAAATCAGCATTGTGTCAGGCATGTTATTCCAGCTTCCAGCTAAGCGAACAGTTTGCCAAAGTTAAGGATCCAGGTGGGACGAATAGCACCGTAACGGATGCAGTTGCCGAAGCCGCTGCTATCCACGATCTTAAAATCACGCTTTTACTCGAAGCAACTCGACTTGATTCCCAGTCTGCGATGTCTGCTCCTCGGTCGACCGTACGTGCACACGTTCATGACTTCTCTTCTGACTCGATCCAAAACCATGAGGACTATGCTCTCCCCATCGAATTTGAAGGAGACTATCAAGATTATGCTGTGTTCAAGGCTGGACGTACCCCTGACCCTACCACAAGGTTGCCTACAAACATATGGAAGGCCTTGTCATGTCAGGACATGAAGAGTTGGCTCAGTTTTTCTCCGGAAGGCAAGAAAATCGTGGTTGCCTCATTGCGACACGACTTACTTAACACTAACCAACCTGACCCCAACAGTGTCAAACCCATTACCCGAAAGGCATACCAACATGAACACTCGGTATCTTTTCAAGAAGACGATACTTCGACCAAGGATGAGCATGCCAATTCCGCAGCTGACCTACATCCTGCTGTAGAGAATGATTGTAGAGGCGTTTTCCATGCATCTCTAGGTGTATACAAATCCACGACCTCCTCGTCTAAGGACCAGCGACCTCTCAAGTCTTCCGTGTCACCCGCGCATCCAGCTCGATTCCTTTCAAACAACCCTGACATTCAGTACAAAAAGGACGGTGACACCCAAATACCTGTCGGAACACCATCGTATTCCGCCAATTTTCACCAGTGGTATACTCCCGAGGATGATCTCACCTTTCCTAATGATGGTCCCGTAACGTCATACACATACCGTATACACAAAACTACGGTTACTAGCCCTGGTTTTGCCATGGTCGATCGCGGCGCAAATGGCTGCATCATCGGTAATGATGCATGTCTCATCTCCAAGGATATTCCACCACGATACGTTAACGTCACCGGCATTAACAATCATCAGGTACAAAACATTCCCATTGCTACATGCGGAGCATATTCCATGTCGAACAGAGGCCCCGTCATTCTTATTTTCAATGAATGTGCCTATACAGGACGACATCCTTCTATATTGTCATCCGGCCAGATGGAAGCATATTTTTCCACTGTAGACGACACGTCCATCAAAGCAGGCGGAGGACAGGTAATCACCACCTCCGATGGCTATGCACTGCCTCTTAGCATACGACACGGCTTACCATACCTTGCGATGCGAAAGTATACGACTGTCGAATTTGACACGCTACCACATGTTATCATGACGTCCGATAAACATTGGGACCCATCTGTTCTCGATACCACGATCAGTGCAAAGGATGAACAATTTCTCCAGAAATATCCTCCCCAACCACAGCAACTCCCTTATGCCAATTACGACGAATATGGGAACCCACGCTGCCTTGAAGGATTCGATATATCTGTTTCTCCCGGGTCCTCCACGGTCACATCCCTCAGCTCGTATTCCAGCCATTCCACCCGATCTCCCTTTCTTCCAATTGATGATCATAAGAACAACGATCGCTCCTTTTGGCTTACTTCCACTGACTACGCTCATCAAGAACGTCTCGCATGCTGCGCGCCAACCGCAGTCTCTGGAACAGTCACTGCGTTTCCGACAGATTGTACAGCCAGTGACACTACACGCATTGCAGCTACGCCCCGCGAAAGATACCCCAATGAACATGACTACTTATCCCTCAAACCTTTCTTTTGTTGGGTTTCCACCGATTGCATCAAAGCTACTTTTGAAAACTCAACCCAATACGGTTCGTTAGCGGTTAGCCCTGATGGTAACATTTTCAAACGGTTTCATTCCCCTCAACCGGCCATGAACGTTCGCCCCTTCAATGACGATGTTATGTCCGATGCAGTCTATTCAGATGTCCCAGCAATTGATGGTGGATCCAAGATTGCTCAGATCTTCTTTGGCCGCAAATCGCATATTATTCACGTTGAAGAAATGCGTACCACCGGCAATTTCCTACCCTGCTTTCCGAACTTTGTTCGAAAATGGGGCAGGCCCATCCGCCTCCTTTGTGACCACGGTAACTATCAATCAAGTAAGAAAGTCATGGATTACCTCAAAATGTTATGGATTGGACTCTGGCAAAGTGAACCGTACCATCAACACCAGAATCAATTCGAACGACGATACCAAACGTTCAAACGCATTGTCAATCGCGTCATGGATCGTACCGGCACACCACCACACATGTGGTTACTGTGCATGACATACGTCGCGGGTCTCCTCAATGTTGTCTCTGACCCTACGCTGTCCGATAAACAACCGATCTTCATTGCCACGGGTACAATTGGCGACATCAGCGCATACACCAGTTTCTTCTGGTTTGAACCTGTGTATTTCAAGACAAATGACTCTCCTTTCGGTACCAAATCTACTGAACGCCTAGGTCATTTCGTCGGCATCGCCGAACATGTTGGCAATGGACTCTGCTTTCGAATCTGGGATCCAGTTACCAACAAGTTACTAGACCGGTCCGGTGTTCGATCTGCTCTTACACCTGAGTCACGTAACAAACGCGCGGGCTTATTTACTGATGATGGTTTCATCAAATGGCGTAATGCAAAGGATTCCTTACCCCGTATATACGCCACTGGAGAAGCTCCAGCTTTCAAACATGGGGAGCATACCAATCAGAATAAACTCATTGACGAGTCTACTAAACCAAACAGCTCAGTTTCCCCTAACGGTTCACCTGCTGATTCTGACACCGCCGATGACAACGTTCCATCTGCACCCAACAAACAAACAGATACCACGACCCACGCATCTGGCACTCAACCAATTCTTCAACCACCCGCCCACCCCTCGTTACCGAGCTTTCTTTATAAGAAGGTCGATGACAGCCCAAGCTGGTCACCTTCTCCACTCCCTAACAACTATGGGGAGAGTCTTGATGGTCCTCCTACGACACACATCTTCAGCAAGACATCCGACGGCGTCCTCCTTACTGAAGATGATTTTGACCCACCGGAATTAGCATACTTTGATGTTAGTGACGTCGCAACCCCACACACAAACCCAGCTACTCCTTCCGTAGACCCATCACAGGTAGTTGTTACCGACGAAGAAGGTAACGCACAGTTTGACGATGACGGTAAACCTATTACCATTCCTACGATCCCGATTGCCAATCTACAAGGACGTTCCTTCCTTGTAACCAATCTCGATGGCACCCGGAAGCGTCTTACCATTGTCGATGTTGAAGACAGTCTTGAACGCAATAAAGACTTCATCAAGTTCAAGTGCAAACACTCCGATGACGAACTCGATGATATCATTGCATACAATGACGTCATGAATTACATACATCGTGATTCAACACAAGAAGACGGCAAACTCTGTTCGTTTCGCCGCATCCTAGGACACCAAGGTCCACTGGATAACAAGCATCCTCAATACAAAGGTTCCAAGTATAACCTCTGGATTGAATGGGAGAATATGGAACGCACATATGAACCTCTGGCCAACATTGCAGCCGATGACCCGGTCACCGTTGCAAAATATGGGAAAGACAACAACTTGCTTGATCTCCCGGGTTGGAAACGTCTCAGAAGAATCACCAACCTAGCCCGACGAACCAAGAAACTTGATCGACTCGTGCACCAAGCCAAACTACGTTCCTTCCGTACCACTCCGCAGTATCAATATGGATTCAAAGTTCCTCGTAGCCACGAAGAAGCCCTCCGATTTGATCAAGCCAACGGAAACACCAAATGGGAAGATGCCACCACTCTGGAAATGGCACAACTCAATGAATACAATACATTCATTGATAAAGGCGTATACAAGACAAGCTCCATTCCCACGGGATTCCAACAAATCAAGGTACACATGATATACGCTGTCAAACACGACGGAAGACACAAGGCTCGCCTCGTTGCTAACGGTAATCTCACTGAGGCCCCTATCCACAGTGTTTACGCAGGCGTCGTATCTCTTCGCGGTCTACGTATGTGCCTATTCCTAGCTGAACTCAACGATCTAGAAGCATGGGGCACCGACATAGGTAACGCCTACTTAGAAGCAGTCACCTGCGAGAAAGTATGCATCAAGGCAGGTCCCGAATTCGGATCGTTGGAGGGTCACCTGTTGGTCATTCACAAAGCCCTATATGGTCTCAGGTCTTCGGGCAAGTGTTTTGGAGACTTACTCGCGGCTTGTCTCATCGAACTCGGCTTCGAAAGATCCCGCGCAGAACCGGAAATATTCCTCAAACCCGGAACAAACAAGCATGGTGAACGTGTATATGAGCTTATATGCACATATGTCGATGACCTATGTCTCTGCATGGCAGATCCCAATTCCTTCTTGAAGATATTGCAATCGTCACCATATAACTTCAAATTGAAGGGATCCGGACCTATGAACTTTCATTTAGGATGTGGATTTGAGCGCGACGAACATGGTGTTCTGTGCATGAATCCCATAAAGTTCATCGAAAAGATGGAAGCATCTTACGAACAAATGTTCGGATGCAAACCTAGCACTAGGTTCCGATCACCCATCGCGGAGAACGATCATCCTGAATTGGACTCTTCAGCCTTTCTTGAAGAAACCGGTATACAGAAATATCAAAGTATGATCGGTTCACTGCAATGGATCATCGCTATTGGGCGTTTCGATGTACAAACAGCCGTGATGACGCTCTCAAGTTTCAGAGCTCAGCCACGAGATGGGCATCTCGAACGTGCTAAACGTATCTATGGATATATCTCCAAGTTTAGACATTTTAAAATCAGATTCCGCGTGGAACCGCCCGATTTTATATTGACTAAACCCAACACCATCGACTGGTCCAACACCGTCTATGGGGAGCATTCTGAAGAGCTACCCGACGACGCTCCTGCACCGCTTGGAAAGACAGTAGTGTTAACACACTTCTATGATGCCAACCTCATGCATGATATTCTCAGTGGCAAGGCAGTTACCGGCATTCTTCATTTCGCGAACAAGACTCCCATGATGTGGTTCTCGAAGAAGCAGTCTACTACGGAAACAGCCACCTTTGGAGCTGAATTTGTTGCAGGAAGAACTTGCATCGAACAGATTGTCGATCTACGCCACTCATTCCGATACCTTGGAACACGAGTCCATGATATCTCATACTCCTGGGGTGACAACGAAAAGATGATCCAAACGTCGACATTTCCTTACGCAAGGTTGCATAAGCGTCATAACATTCTATCGTTTCACTACGTACGGAGCATGATAGCGAGAGGATTCATTTTAATGATGCACGTCCCAGGTAAGGATAACTGTGCAGACATTCTCACCAAGCATTGGAGTCACTCAGTTGTGTATCCACTGCTCAGGCCCATCTTCCACTTCTGTGGTAATACTGGCGACCTTCTTCAGGATGATGGAAGCATCATGTAGAGCGTGATGACCCTTCACAAGGAGACATGCGGAGTATTAAATTCCTTTCGTGACCAGAAGTACCAAAGTTACCAAAGGGTAGATTTCCTATGCGCATGAATCAATGAGTCCCGTATCCATCTAAGTAATCGATTCCCACGGCATATCGATTCCCACGGCGCATCGATTCCCATCGCGCATAAACGGTGAGCAATCCCTGTCTTACGATATTGCCATTGTTCTTCGGTGAGCAAACTCTGATTTCATAAAATATCACACGAGCTACGGGAGCAATTCCTGACCTTAATGATAAACATTTCATGGAGTCTTCCTAACGGAACAAGAGAAGAAAACCGTTGGCATGTGATTCTCACACAATACATATACATGCATACAAATATATATGGTCAACGACTAATACATGTACGGAAATAATCAGCGAGTAATCTCAGCACTACGCAACAGCAGTTGCAACGTATTCATCTCAATAAAAGAGATATCTTGCATTTCGGCAAGATTTCACTTTATCTCATACTTTTAACATTCAACTGATTTATATCCCAAAATTCACACTAGTTGCTACCAACTACCTGTAATCTACATACTAAGGTCTGTCTCGCTGCAATCTGAATAAGTCACAGCAAGAAGAGATCTGGCGTTTCCCTAGTCTCGCCTGTAGTCCGATTATCCGTTGCCGAAAGTATCCAACCACAATTGTCACGCGTAGAGTACAATCGTTCGTCTACTAACACACTAACACAGCGTTGCTGTTTGTCAGAAGCCCTTGAATCAGACTCTCAACGAATCGGATTCAGAAGGAAAATAATAGGGATGCCAGCTGCAAAAAGATGGGAATGCACAGTACAAAATGCACAGTACTTCCGTGAATGACTCCTTTGTTCATGCTTCTATGTACTGACATCTTGTTCTTGATAGAAGTCTAAAGTCAAGATAATGTCACACAAACGAGATTTGGGGTTCTTCAGGAATCATGCGTATTTTTGGGCTGAACTCCACTGGTCCCCCTTTGTAATTTCCATAATTTTATGAAATTAATGTCAAACTCATAATATTTTGACGCACAGTACATCTTCCTACCCCACTGGCATCTGTTTCCAATCCAGTGACCTGGAACTGAATTTGATGCCTGAAACAAGTATTGCTTGGTCGCAATTTCTCAATCTGAATTGGTTCCTCATTTCTATTGTTACTGGCTACTAATGATGGTCCGCACTCCTAAATATCAGGTTTATTGTAAACATTGCTACTTGTACTCTCTCCAATTACTACTGGTTACGGAAAGAAGAAGGTCACCAAGAAGAAGTAACCCCCCTTGTTTACAGCAAGATGAAGAAAGAATACAGGAGTAGTTGTTTTGCCCAGTCTTATGGACCATATTTCACGTAATCTGGATGCATGTTATTCTTATTACTACCCGTGTTTGGGGGTAGATGATTTCGCATCTGCCGTATTCGTCACAAAATTGAAGAAGCAAGAGGATGCTAGTACAAAATTAGGTCTAACAAACACCCCTGATGGTCCACTGAGTAGTGGTCTAGTACCACCAGAGGTTCTTGGCAATCAAGTTATTCATTGCCCTTCTGTCGAACCAATGGAGCGTGCCTTGATTGGTCAGGAATGAAACAACGATGACAATGACTCTGTTTCCAATGACAATTGTTTTTGTCCTAATGATGATGATGAAGAAGAAGAAATTGACAGCAAAGTCAACCCCCCTTTGAGTGTCAATAGAGAAGTCAACAACACGCCTGTTGATGATACCCCTCCTGATTGGAACACGGCAAATATGACTCCCATTGCTGGAAGGCACATATCAGACAAAGTCAAGGTGAAGATCAAATTAATGAAAATCATACAAAATCATAGCATACCTGTAGTTGCAGTGAAGGAATTGTATGGATGGGCTATCAAATTACAGTGTCTTAATTTTTTTCATGGACAAAAGGAAATCTCATAAAGACCCGGTTGAGTATCCTGAAAGACATTTATGCGACTCTTCCTGAAATAGAAGGTGATGACTTTGCACCGCATCTTATCGACTGGTGTAATAAGAAATTCATTGGTGCTGGTGTTGCCAGCCGTAAACAAATCTATGTTCGGTCATTCCAAAAAGCACTTCATTCCCTATTAACAAATGTGATATTGGCAAAGGAAGAAAATCTGTCTTTCCCCCATGCTGAAGACCCAACCTTACCAGTCTGGTGTCCGGAACTATAAGGTAACATTGATATAGACAAACTTCACCACGGTCAATCATGGTGGATTGATAGTTGGGAAAAGAGATACAAAACTGGTTTCAATGAAATTTTGGTACCTATTATTCTCTACATGGAT
The DNA here is from genome assembly GCA_037355745.1 of Pseudo-nitzschia multiseries. Taxonomy (NCBI): domain Eukaryota; phylum Bacillariophyta; class Bacillariophyceae; order Bacillariales; family Bacillariaceae; genus Pseudo-nitzschia; species Pseudo-nitzschia multiseries. The sequence goes on along the minus strand of CM074782.1, from coordinate 19,661,588 downwards.
GGAATTGCAATTGGCAATAGTGGTCAAACCACTCTTACCCCACTGAGCATGACACTTGGCATATTCAACACCTTAACTCAGAACTCTCGGCCAGATGCATGGAAGACTAATATATATTTTCACCCAACAGGTTCACATGATAAAGGTGATGAATCAATCAATAATGTGAACAATCCTGCAACACTGTTAAGGATTTGGAAAACATCTAGCCTCTAGTCGCGGCGGGTAGAAAAAGAGCTGCAATGCAGCCTTTTTTAACTTTACTAAGTAAGAACTTCTAAAGTGATGCTCTAGCTGTAACGGTTAGTAGCTTGTTAGAAAGCACTTGAAATTCTCTTTCGAACAGTATGTCATTATACGTACTTCAGAGTGAGTCTTATTAGTATTATTAATGCCTATAGGTACACATACTTTTTTGGACCTCCCTTCGTTTTTTGCCATGCTTTTTTTGACTAGTTTGATTAATAATGTTGACAATAATCTGTAGTGTATTCTACTGGTACTTTAGTGGTAATGATTATTACCTCATGACATGAGGTCAAGGTTTCAACACAATCTGAGCTTTTGATAATGGCCACTTTCCTGCAACGCCAGGATTTGGAAAAAGGCCAATTCCTGCAACACCATCGCAGAATTTGGAAAAAGTCCAATTCCTGTGCAAAGGCCAATTCCTGCAACGGATTTGGAAAAAGTCCAATTCCTGTGCAAATGCCAATTCCTGCAACGCTCTTGCAGGATTTGGAAAAAGGTCAATTTCCTGTAACGCCGTTGCAGGATTTGGCCGTTCGAGGATTTGGAAAAATATAAAACTAAACAATTTATTTGTAGTGGGTGTGCACAATTATTTCATTTCGGCGTTTTTCAATTTCCTGCAATGCCGTTGCAGGATTTGGAAAAAGGCCAATTTCCTGCAATGCTGTTGCAGGATTTGGCCGTTCGAGGATTTGGAAAAAAAATATAAAACTAAAGAAGTAATTTGTATCAGGTATGCACAATTATTTCATTTCGGCGTTTTTCAATTTCCTGCAATGCCGTTGCAGGATTTGGAAAAAGGCCAATTTCCTGCAATGCCGTTGCAGGATTTGACCGTTCCAGGATTTGGAAAAAAAATATAAACCCAAAGAATTTATTCCTAGCAGGTATGCACGATTATTTCATTTTAGCGCTTTTCAATTTCCTGCAACATGGTTGCAGCATTTGGAAAATAAAATAAAACTAAAGAAGTCCAATTTGTTTGCATGCATGATTATTCCATTTTTCAATTTCCTGCAACGCCGTTGCAGAATCTGGAAAAAGGTCAATTTCCTGCAACACTGTTCCAGAATTTGGAAAAAATATAAAACTAAAGAAGCCCAATAAATTTCGTACGAAAGGCTTTTTCAATTTCCTGCAACATTCCAGGATGTGGGAAAAATTATAAAACTAAAGAAGTCCGATTCATTCGTACGCACGATTATTTCATTTTGTACAGTGCAAACGACGTTTTTCATTTTCCTGCAACGCCATTCCAGGATTTGGAAAAAATTGTATGAACGCGAACACACCGAGTACATACCAGCAGTACCAGGGGGCACAGCAACTACAGGATTCAAACAAAGACAGAGCTTAAATACTGTAACATTTGTGGATGACGGTACAAATGGTTGATATTGATGACACTGAGGTCAGTGGATTGAGTCCTCCGTCCTTTGCACACATGTGCACTGCTTGGAATTGGTACTGGTAGTAGATACACATCATGTTTTTGTTTATCAAGATTTCTTTTATTACCAACATCAGTAATTATTGTTATTACCAAATATGGTGGTTTCCTATTTTTTGGATGTATTGCAAAGGAGAGGAATATTTCCCAATTGTTGAACTCATAATTTATGTACATAATTAAAGGTTCTTGTCACAGAAAGAATAATCATTGTGTGTTGCAAATGAGAGTAGGAACATTTCCTAATTGTTGAACTAGTAATTTATGTACACAATGATTAAAGATTCTCACAGAAAGGGGCTAGAGCCTCAAAATAGGTTTCTAGAATCTGTGTCAGCCTCGGTGCCTGCCACAAATTTGGCTATTATTGCTGCTGGGCCTGACCATGTGTGTTTAACCTGATGTTTATGTTCCGCTGGACCTCAGTGTCGGTTTAAAAATTTAGTGTCCACACCTTTTGAGCCTGGTGATAGGTCCCATTGCCTACCTTTGTACGCAATCATTTCCATCCTTTTTTCAGGCTTATATTTGTTCCACCCATGTATTTTATTCTTGTAATATTTTTATTGCTTTCATTATTTCCGGTCAAATCTTGTTTTCAGTCGGTAATTTTTCTTAGTCTATATTTCTCACCCCCCCCCCCCCCCCCCTTCATCCTTGGGATCGGATTGTTTTTTCTTTACTTCGTACTTTTTTCCCAATTCACATCCCATCATTCATTGTTCATTGGTTATTATTCATTCTATTTCCCAACATATTCTTTTTGGGAATGATCAAAGTTTCCGATGATCAATTTGTCCACTTCAGACCATAAACCCGTTACGTCATGGTTGCCCATGGCATTGCAGCAATTCCGCAATCGGCCTCGTCCTGTTTTTTCCTCCTCCACAGACAATTTGCTTGGCTCTCTCGGAGCATACTGCTTCAATCGGTGGGTATTTAAGATCACCACCTTTCATAGAACAAACTACTGCTCCCACCATAGCAATTGTTCTTTTAAGTGCGTGTGTTGCAATCTTGAGATCAGAGTTGTCTGTTTAAGTCATGATGCACCCTTCCAGACTCGGAAGAAACGGACTGATGTGGATTCTACTTTTTGGTGGTTGGACAAAATTTTCCCAACTTTCGATCAACATTGTTGTCTCCATCAGACGTTACCTTCAATAAAGAACCAAATTTATTTAACTCATTTCCCTCCATTCCAGCAATTTATGTCCAAATGTCTGATGAAGAGCCCATCTTCCGATGACACTTCCCAAAAAATTATGTATTCTTGGTTTCTAGTATCTGGTCTCACTTCAACTTCCAAACCAAGGCAGGTTAAAAAGATGCTATGGCAATATCGAAATGCGTGTTTCAAATACATGCTCAAATCTTTACCCAATCAACAATCATGCACCCACTCAACCTGGATGCAGGCATTTGCCTTCAAGAATCCTGAAGCCACTGTTATTCTTCAGACTGACACTGATAATCGGTTCTATAGATGTTTTGTTGCTACCCCAATTGTTTCTGGGAAATATTTTGGGAAATTAACTACTCCAGTTTTTGTTGGTGATTGCTTCCATTACAAAGAACATAATTATGATTGTATATATTTTGTTCTTGTAACCAAGACTAGTTACGGCGACACAATACCTATTGCATGGGCTATCATTCCTGCCAAAAAAACTTGTGAATTATCTTGGGTCATACAGTGTTGTTGGAAACATGACACCCCCGTTGACTTGTATACTTTTTTCACCAACCAAGGTCCATTAGTAGCTACATTCGAAGCCTTCTTTTATCAATATGGAATCTACTTTTTGGTGTCGTTGTGTCTCCAGCATCTCAAAAGGTCTGTTAGATCAAAACATGACCGTTTATTTACCAACTACAAATCTGGGGGTAGTGAAGGCACAGAATCCTACAACAGTTGGGTTGCTTCCTCTCAACAAACAATTACTCAATAGTTTTGTGCTTTGTCTGATTCAACGTCAAGCGATTCCTTCTTTCAAAACCTTATCAGTTTATATTCTGCCCTGCTTGATCTCAACAATAGTCCTCTTACTAAGCATTGTGCTGATGTAATTTTGTACCTTTTGAAGTATGATCCAAAGCTTTGGACTGTTTTCACCAACAGTGAGGGCTTTGACAAAAATATACACCAAGCCAATTCCTGTATTCTTGCTGGGCAATTATTTTTCTTCAAAGAGCTCCATTCTCTTTTCCAATCCAATCCCCATGTCAACCAATCAATGATCAACAACGCTTCTTTGATTGCTAAAGATTTAGCTGTCAAGTTTTGTTATCTGAAACTTTCTCCATCGGATTCAAGTAAAAGATTGCTCTGCATGGGGTTCAAACACACCAATTTAGCCAAAACTGTTGCTGGCCAACTCTTAGCCTCCAACGAACGTAGAAAACCCCCTCACTGGACCACTGTCACCTTTGCTTCTCTGTATAACTATTCCGTTTCCAAGCTTATGTCAAAGGTTGGTATTCAATGTGCCACTAAACCTACTCAACCATCATCTACCTTATCCTCCATTGGACAAATGATTAATCACTTCAACAGCAAAGAATCCGATGTGGTTACATATGTTCCCGATGGCCAACATTTGTTTGTTGAAAATCATTATGAAGTGGATGGTGTTTCTGTTGTATTGAAGCGCAAATACGACTAGACAACCCATCGAATTGTTTTCAAATGGAATCATTGTTCCAATTACAAATATTCAGATAGAAACCAGCATGAGTTTGAGCAAGACATTATGTCCGCCTGCAATCTCCTTTGTTTCAATACTTCCTGCAGTCGACATGTTGAATTCACACAGATGAGGTCTTCTATTTGCGGGTATTTTCCCATCATTTTTGACTTTGCCAAAAAACATCCCTATTGGCCTTTACCTTTGACTATTCCCGTACCTGGGCTGGTGGAACGTCCGAGAACTGTTTCGCGGGGTTTGAATTTACCTCTCGCGCACAAATTTTGTGCGTGATTTTAACACAGCAACATTTCTGGACACCCTGAAATTTGCGAGTAAGTGGCGGGCTATAAATTAACAGAGCACTATTTCTGTGCGGGTGATGCACATTACTCTACTCTCGAATAAAAATAATTTATTTTAGTCTCTAGCAGAACCCAATTATTATTCCGTACGAACAACACTTACTTCTTTTCACGAATAAAAAAGAAATCTTGAGTCAGTATTAATTCCAAAATATTAATCTCCCAAATACCAATTCGATTCTGCTCTCCTAATTGTGAATTCTATTTCTCGACTACAATATTCCCTTTTTAAAATGTAGATTCTATTATGCTTGATTTATTCCTATTGCAACGTATTACGAATCCTCCATAATTTCTAATATTCTCAATATTAAGTTCAAGATTAGTAGTAGTTTTGTATTATGTATGTACTGTTATTTTCTACATTAGTTCACCAATAGATAAACTTTCATTCATCGATGCTGTTATTGCCGGATCAATATAGACGTTTCTTTTCTTTTTCTTTTTTGGTTCACTACAATTAGTGGAGCTGCTACTAGTAATATTTGCATCGTCATGCTTATTTTTCTTGGTGTAATCTGTCGAACTTTCGTTCCTAAATCTGTCCCTCATCATTTCTTCCAATTTCCTTCCTGTTTCTGGGTGTTTTCGCATCTCGCCAATTTTGTCGCACAAGTCACTGAACAACTGTCGTCCTTCCTCCATCCATCCATTTCTGCTTCCACTGTCTGAATCGCAGAATTTTTTTTTGTCTCCGAATCGTGGCATCACCCTTTCGCCGCTGCTGGTTCACCCATACATGATGCTCATTGTAGATCAGTACCAATGCAAATGCTTCATCTGCTATAGAAAATATATCACTCAGCAAGTGCCGCTCCTTCCGTTGTTTGAAGTTGGAATTTGTCGGATTGATTGCCGACATGATTCTTGTAACAAAATAATAAAAATCTTCATTTTCCGCGTCATTGTATTTTCTGTATTGAGGGTTTAAAATACCTGTGTCCTCATATTCTGTGTCTTGAATAACTGCAACAGTACCAGGGAAGGTGATAGGGACTCGACCATTTCTGTAATCGCCTGTACGGAAGTATCATCAGTATCAACGGGCAGCATGTTAGTGTTGTCGGACCAAAAATAGATTCCAAAATTCCTAATTTCAACAACCAATTCTCCCACCTGTATTTACCTATCCAGTTTTTTCTCGCTAATGTTTGTGAGTTGTGCCTCAATGCAGTCAGTACTGTCCCTACTCGTTTCCTGTAAAAGGAACAGAATGACGCCAGTGGAATATTTGGTGGCTTCATAACCGCATTTGCTTTAACAGCTTTTTGTATTACATGTGCCGTTACCTTGTCATTGATAGGGAACTTCATGTTGTGGTACCAATGTTTTTTTTATGTAATCTCTTAGCTGCTTGTCCAGTGTTTCAGTCATATCACTCAAAGCCTTAAGCATATCGTTGTCTGTTATAAGCCCATATTCGTCTGTAATTGTACTTACTGCTCGTTCTCTTGTGTCGCCGGCATTATAAGTCCCCTCTCCCTGCATGGTTGCCTCCGTTTGTTTATGTACCATTACTACCTTTCCCACCCCTATATGTGGTTCCCTCTCTTGTTGCCGTAAGTGTTTTGCCACTTCCTGTGCCAATTTGTCATATTGGATTTTTTTCATGACACGTTCCGCAACATCCTCTAAATCGCAGCATTCTCCGTTTGATGTTTTCTCTACCACATTGGTTTTTGTTCCTTCTTTCTGTTTGTTCATTACTGTAGTGGTGGTTGTGTTGGTAATGCTCAGTGCTGGTTCGTTACTCTGGTTGATGGTGTTGTGTTCTTCCATGTTTGTAGTAGTAGAAATTGTGTTGTCGGTACCATTTTTTTTACTGTTGCCCTTTGATGTGTTCATAGTTGTGGTATTACTGTTACACACTTTGTTAGTAATTGCGGTGTTTGTTTTCACTCTTCTTTTCTTACCATTGTTGTCCCCTGTATTTTGATGATCACCGGGCCGGATGGTTTTGTTGTTTCGAAGGGTCTTCCCCTCGGATTTTTTGCTTCGTCGTGTCTTTCCGATAGCATTCATATTTTTTTATTTTATTTTCTGAATATGGTGTCGATCAAGAATCATGTGTTTCTTTTTGTGTGGTTTTGTGTGTGTACTAATAATTATTTCGGGTTGTGTACGGTGTTTTGTGTTGTGTGTGTTGTGTGTGTGTGTGTGTGTACGGTGTTTCATGTAGTATGTGTACGATGTTTTGTGTGTAGAGTTTTTCCGTGGGTTCTGTACTATGATGTTTGCCCTAACTTCTTCTGTGTGTTGTCTGGCTTGGACGCGCCCTTATATATTTGTAGAAGTAGATCACGTACCTGTGCCAGCCAGCCCTCCCGCGCCATAATTTTTTCAGAAGGGAAACTTTTGATAACACTAAGGTTATGTATTTCGATCCTCTAGTCACATGTAGAATCTCGTAGACTGCACCTAACATACCGTACTGTCTTGTGTTCCATTTGTATCTACAAACCACAACATTTTCTGTATTGTGTGTGGCAAAGTTGTTCCCAATATGCATTTAAAAGTTGTTCCCAACATGCATTTCGTAAGTCATGTGATATGCATTCATGGCCTGGTACAAAAACTTTGGTAGTCATTACCAAATGAGACTGTTTGTGCCCTGTATTTGCATCAAAAATACCCTCATTATTAAATTCCTTTCGTGACCAGAAGTACCAAAGCTACCAGATGGTAGATATCCTATTCGTACAAATCAATGAGTCCCGTATCAACCAAAGTAATCGATTCCCACGACATATCGATTCCCACGGTGCATTGATTCCCATCGCGCATCGACGGCGAGCAATCTCTGTTTTATAGTATTGCCATTGTTCTTCGGTGAGCAAACTCTGATTTCATAAAATATCACACAAGCTATGGGAGCAATTCCTGATCTTAATGATAAACATATCATGAAGTCTTCCTAATGGAACAAGAGAAGAAAACCGTTGGCGTGTGATTCTCACACAATATATATATATATATGCATACAGGAGATATATACGGTCAACGACCAATGCATGGACGGAAATAATCAGCGAGTAATCTCATCACTACGCAACAGCAGTTGCAACGTATTCATCTCAATAAAAGAGATATCTTGCATTTTGGCAAGATTTCACTTTATCTCATACTTTTAACATTCAACTGATTTATATCCCAAAATTCACACTAGTTGCTATCAACTATCTGTAATCTACATTACTAAAGTCTGTCTCGCTGTATCTGAATAAGTTCACAGTAAGAAGAGATCTGGCGTTTCCATAGTCTTGCCTGTAGTCCGATTATCCATTGTCGAAAGTATCCAACCACAATGGTCACGCGTAGAGTACAATCGTTCGTCTACTAACACACTAACGCAGCGTTGCTGTTCTTCAGAAGCCTTTGAATCAGACCCTCAACGGACCGGATTCAGAAGGAAAATAATAGATTAACAGTCGCAAGCTCCAAGGTGGCTTGCACACAAAAGGAACAGGAACGGAATTGAATACAATCCCTACGCTGGCATATGCCAATCGCACATTGTACACGAAGCAGTTCTCATTCTCATTCACCGCGCGATTCCTTCGAAGGATCGGAACCATCACAAATGCCGAACATGCTGAACATGCCCGCCAATCTATTCAGGGGCGGAAACAGCACGGGTGATGTCAAAGCCACTGCTGCCAACCATTTTCCTAGTTTTGATACTGATATGAAGCTGATACTTATATCTCTATTCCGCGTAACAAGGGAAGCAAATAACACCCTGTGTTTAGCTCTCAAGGAAGGAGGATTATGCGAGTGGAAGGCGTTTCTCGACTCACTTATCGAACCAAATTTTGCCTGCGAGATAACCTACACTGAAGGAGGACTACCAACACATCTCCATCGATCCATCCAATGGATCATAGAGGCACTTGCAGAGTTCTCTATCGACCTACAAGAAGACGAGAAAGACTGGAAAGATGTAAAGTCATATCCATACAAAGAATTCAGAAAATTTTGTTTGGAACTGCCATCCGTATGCAGACCGAATCTGCTCTGAACCCTCCACCTCCTCCGCCAGGAAGTAATAAAAAGACACCTCAGCAGGTAAAGTACGAATCTTGGTGCCGAAAAGCATGGGATGAAAAGTCCTTTACGCCCCTCACGAATGACTCAAGATTTGAACATTGGCTCGTAGGTTTCAAAGCTAAACTCGAGGCATACGACATCAACACAGAAACATTCCTTGATGAAACCTGGCCTCCAGCTGCGCTACAAGGTTATACACGTGACCTTTTTGTTAAACAGTGTGCCTTCTTCTGGGTACTAATGTTGGAAGTCTTCAAAAGTGATCTATCCACATTGTGTGTACACAGCCATTCTACCACACGTAATGGACGTCAAGCATACTTTGATTTTGTAAACCTTCACAGCGAATCAAAAGCCAAGGTATATGGCAATTCGACTCAACTACAAGCGTTGCTAAAGTTGAATATCAGCAATTGGAAAGAATTTAAAGTGAAATTCATCACACACTGGTTTGATGAATTAAATCACCTCAACAAGCTCCGTCCTCCCAACAAGCCCCTTGAGTACCATACTGCAAAATCAGCATTATGTCAGGCATGCTATTCCAGCTTTCAGCTGAGTGAACAGTTTGCCAAAGTCAAGGATCCAGGTGGGACAAATAGCACCGTGACAGATGCAGTCGCTGAAGCAGCTGCTATTCACAAACTCAAAATCACGCTCCTACTTGAAGCAACTCGGCTCGATTCCCAGTCCGCGATGGCGGCTCCTAAGTCAACTGTACGTGCACACGTTCATGACTTCTCATCTGGACAAAGCCAAAACCATGACAACTATGCTATACCTATCGAATTCGAAGGTGACTATCAAGACTATGCGGTATTCAAGGCTGGACGTGCACCTGACCCTACCACGCGACTGCCCACAAACATATGGAAGGCCCTATCACGTCAGGACATGAAGAGTTGGCTAAGTTTTTCTCCGGAAGGCAAGAAAATCGTGGTCGCATCATTACGACACGGTTTGCTCTCAAAGGATCAACCTGACCCTAATAATGTCAAGCCCATCACCCGGAAAGTATACCAACATGGACATTCTGTCTCATTCCTAGAAGATGATACTTCGAACAAAGATGAACATGCCAATTCCGCAGCAGACCTACATCCCGCTGTAGAAAATGACCGTAGAGGTGTTTTCCATGCATCATTAGGTGTATACAAATCAACAACCTCTTCATCCAAGGACCAAAGACCCCTCAAGTCTTCCGTGTCACCCGCGCATCCCGCTCAATTCCTCTCCAAAAACCCTGACATTCGGTACAAAAAGGACGGTGACACCCAAATACCTGTAGGAACATCCTCTTATTCCGCCAATTTCCACCAGTGGTATAATCCCGACGATGATCTGACTTTTTCACACAATAGTCACGTAACATCGTACACATATCGTGCACACAAAGCTACGATCACTAATCCCGGTTTTGCCATGGTCGATCGCGGTGCAAATGGTTGCATCATCGGCAATGATGCATGCCTCATCTCCAAGGATATCCCACCACGGTATGTCAATGTCACAGGCATTAACAATCATCAGGTACAAAATATTCCCATTGCTACATGCGGAGCCTATTCTATCTCGAATAGAGGTCCCGTCATCCTCATTTTCAATGAATGTGCATATACAGGACGACACCCTTCTATCTTATCCTCCGGCCAGATGGAAGCATATTTTTCCACTGTCGATGACACATCCATCAAAGGGGGCGGTGGACAGGTAATCACCACCTCCGATGGATATGCACTGCCCCTTAGCATCCGGCATGGTTTACCATACCTTGCAATGCGAAAGTACACGACTATTGAGTTTGACACGCTCCCACATGTTATCATGACATCCGATAAGCATTGGGACCCATCTGTTCTCGATACAACAATCAGTGCAAAAGATGAACAATTTCTCCAGAAATATCCTCCTCAGCCGCAGCAACTCCCATATGCCGATTACGACGAATACGGAAATCCACGTTGCCTTGAAGGATTGGATATCTCTGTATCCCCTGGCTCTTCCACGGTCACGTCTCTCAGTTCGTATTCCAGATATTCCACTCGGTTCTCTTCCTCCCCATTGATGATCATGGAACCAGCGATCGCTCATTCTGGCTTACTCCTACCGACTACATTCACCAGGAACGCCTCGCATGCTGCACTTCCCCTCAAATCTCTGGGACAGTCACTGCGTTTCCAACGGACTGTACTGCTAGTGATACTACACGTATTGCAGCTACGCCCTGTGAGCGATACCCCAACGAACATGACTACTTATCCCTGAAACCTTTCTTTTGTTGGGTTTCTACAGATCGCATCAAAGCTACGTTTGAAAACTCAACGCAATATGGTTCGATAGCGGTTAGTCCTGATGGAAACATTTTCAAACGTTTCCATTCCCCCCAACCGGCTATGAACGTTTGACCCTTCAATGACGACGTTATGTCCGATGCTGTCTATTCAGATGTCCCAGCAATTGATGGCGGCTCCAAGATTGCTCAGATCTTCTTCGGCCGAAAATCACATATCATACATGTTGAAGAAATGCGTACCACTGGCGATTTTCTATCATATTTCCAGAACTTTGTTCAAAAATGGGGCAGGCCCATTCGCCTCCTTTGCGACCACGGTAACTACCAATCTAGTAAGAGGGTCACCGATTATCTCAAAATGCTATGGATTGGACTCTGGCAAAGTGAACCTTACCACCAACACCAGAATCAATTTGAACGGCGATATCAAACGTTCAAACGTATTGTCAATCGCGTCATGGATTGTACAGGCACACCACCACATCTATAGCTGCTGTGCATGACATACGTTGCCGGACTCCTCAATGTTATTTCTGATCCTACTCTGTCAGACAAACAACCGGTCTTCATTGCTACCGGTACACTTGGCGACATCAGCGCATACACCAGTTTCTTCTGGTTCGAACCTGTTTATTTCAAGACCAATGACTCCCCTTTTGGTACCCAGTCTACCGAACGCCTTGGTCACTTTGTCGGCATTGCAGAACATGTTGGCAATGGACTCTGTTTCCGAATCTGGGATCCAGTTACCAACAAGTTACTTGACCGGTCTGGTGTACGCTCTGCTCTTACGCCTGAGTCTTGCAACAAATGCACGGGCCTATTCACTGATGATGGTTTCATCAAATGGCGTAAAGCCAAGGATTCCTTGCCCCGATTATACGCCACTGGAGACGCTCCAACATTCAAACATGGGGAGCATATCACTAAGAATAGCCCCATTGAAGATTCTACAAAACAGGGCAACTCAGATAATCCCCCTCCTGGCATCTCACTCGCTGATTCCGACACCGCCGATGACACCACGCCATCTGTTCCCAACGAACAACCAGATACAACACCTCCCGCATCTGGTAGTCAAGCTATTCTTCAACCACCCGCCCACCCCTCGTTACCGAGCTTTCTATATAAGAAGGTCAATGACAGCCCAAGCTGGTCCCCTTCTCCACTCCCTAACAACTATGGGGAGAGTTTTGATGGTCCTCCTACGACACACATCTTCAGCAAGACATCCGATGGCGTTCTCCTTACTGAAGATGATTTTGATCCTCCGGAGTTAGCATACTTTGATGTTAGTGACGTCACAACTCCACACATCAACCCCGCTACTCCTTCAGTAGACCCATCACAGGTAGTTGTTACCGACAAAGAAGGCAACGCACAATTTGACGATGATGGCCAACCAATTACCATTCCTACCATCCCGATTGCCGATCTACAAGGACGATCTTTCCTTGTAACCAACCCCGATGGCACTCGGAAGTGTCTTACCATCGTCGATGTAGAAGACAGTCTTGAACGCAACAAAGACTTCATCAAGTTCAAGTGCAAACACTCTGATGACGAACTTAACAATATCATTGCATACAATGATGTCATGAATTACATCCATCGTGATTCAACCCAAGAAGACGGCAAACTTTGGTCATTTCGCCGCATCCTAGGACACCAAGGTCCGCTGGATAACAAGCATCCTCAATACAAAGGTTCCAAGTATAACCTTTGGATTGAATGGGAAAATATGGAACGAACATATGAACCTCTAGCCAACATTACGGCTGATGACCCTGTCACCGTTGCAAAATATGGGAAATACAACAACTTGCTTGACCTCCCGGGTTGGAAACGCCTCAAGCGAATCACCAACCTAGCACGACGAACCAAGAAACTTGACCGACTCGTGCTTCAAGCCAAACTTCGTTCTTTCTGTACCACTCCACAGTACCAATATGGATTCAAAGTACCTCGTAACCACGAAGAAGCACTCCAATTTGATCAAGCCAACGGAAACACCAACGTCCGAGAACTGTTTCTCTACCTCCCGCGGGCTATCGCGCGGTATTTTACAATTCTCGACCCTATTTTTTAAATTTCCCATCTTTTTAGGTCGCGTGTCTACTAAAAAACCTCGCGCGTCGCACACCTTTACTTTCGAGACAATATCTCGTCACTCCTCAAATAAAATAACTATTTTAGGGTTAAGGATATCATATTCGTTTTGTGACAAGCACTATTTTGTGTACAACTTGTGCACAAATGACTTATTTCATTTTCTCAACATGTTTCCACCATACCGGTATAACGGGCTCCGACCCAAATCCTCCAACTCCAACTCAAATCCCAACTCCAACTCCAAGTCGAATCCACCCCAGGCGGGCTATTGCACTCAAGGGTTTGGTTCCTGTTTAATGGCAGGAAGATCCGCTGTATTTTCAGAAGCTACACTGTCGGAATCGCCACCTAAATCTGCTTCGCTCTTAAATAACCCGCTTGGTGGATTGATGCTGCTGGTTACATTCGGAACGACTTGATGATTGCTAGTAGGATCGACGCTTTCAATTTTAACATTTGGATGATTGCTTTTTCCTGCATGAATCTTACGAATCATTTTTTGGAGTCCAGCAATCTCTTTCTTGCGATTAACAATCATTTTCTGGAGTTCTTGTTCAAGATCGGCTGGGTGTTCCTGAACCACCTTTTGTATTTTGTAAATTCCCTCCATGGTTGGTTCGACTGTCGATTGGAAGATTAGTATTAGTAGTATCAGTAGAGTAGATTATCTATTCGAAGATTAGTTAGTAGTAACATCTAACACATTGGTATTTGTTTTGCTCATCAGAAAGAAAATGAAATAATGTATTATAATGATGAAGTACTAGTGAAAATAATGTATTACTAGTATCTACTAGTAATAACTCATGCAAAATAGCGTAGTTTGTTTTACCGGTACATGAAAGTCGGAATCAACTCGATTGCAATCAACAAAACAATTGTCCACGATTTCCATTTCGATAATCAACAACGCAATTGTCCACGATTTCCATTTCGATTAAGTACTAGTGAAAATAATGTACTACTAGTATCTACTAGTAATAACTCATGCAAAATAGCGTACTAGTTGGTTTTACGGGTACATGAAAGTCGGAATCAACACGATGGTAATGAACAACACTATTGTCCACGATTTCCATTTCGATAATCAACAACGCAATTGTCCACAATTTCCATTACGATTCACATTTCCGTGCACCTTATGGAAGAACTGACGCGCCTGCCAACGAATTTTTGGAAGAACTGATATGATTGACCCGTCCGGCGCTGTGTATTAACCCTCTTAATGAGTTGATTGTACGTACTGTTCAGTACTAAACATATTGCACGAGGAATGTTGCAATCATCACTAAGTAGTAATGCATTTACTTTACGGACCATTTTTGCAATCAAAGTATAGTAGTAAGGAAATCTACCGTACAAGAAAACACATCACACACAAAATAATACATGCTTTCAACGATTCATCTTTCCGACCTCCGTTCTTTTTGACCCATTCTACTGATATTTTCCTTCAAACAACTCCGCAACATCATGCCTCCTGTTATCAAAACCCCTCTTCTATTCTACTGCCGTGGTTGCTGGGATAAGAAAGGGAAAAAATCCAAGAGTTTTAAAGGATACAAATCTGGGTCAAAAGAGTGCAATACCTTGAAATATGTCTCGTACGGCCTAAGAAAACATCTCAACTACAATATTCAATGCTACAACTTATACAAAAGTGATGGTCTAATTAAACACAAGATCTCTAACTTCTCCACCTCTGTCAAAGTGCAGCCTACCTTGCCGTCTGTTCAACATTCCCCTTCAGATTTTGGGATGACTATGACACAAAACGGTCCATCTGTTCCCCCTTCCCATCTCTCCCAGCACCACACCGTCACAAGTCAATCAGCCACGGGTCTTCATTCCGTTCTAAACCAACAGATTGTCCATGATGTCTTTTTACCGCCAATGGATCGGAACGCCATTGAATCTTACATGGCTGTCTCCGCTGTTCAAGATGAAGATGCATTCCCGCTGAATAATGATATCGACAATTCCGATGACGAGGTTGACAAAGACGATGACGTAAATGAAAATAATGACAACAATTTTACCAACAACATAGATTGTGGAGACAACGAAGAAGATCACACTAATCGTTCTGATGTTAACGTCGCTACTGCTCCGCAAGCCCCTCCACCACCATCTTTTCATGAAATCATTAATCTGAACAAAAGAGAGGTGGCATTTCAAAGCCACACAAAACTACCGCCGCCCCATCATCTTCTTGCCAAATTGGAACTCATGAATTTAATGGCCAGACATAAATTGCCACTGAACACATTCAAATCAATTTTCCAGTGGGCAAAGAAAAGTCAAATGAGACCTGGTTTTGATTTTTGCGATGCCAAAATTAGATCTCAGAAAACAATTTTTGACAATCTCCAATCCAATCTTGGTCTCTCTGATATGAAATTTCATCCTCATATACTGAATTGGTTACCTGATAATAAGCCCACTCAGGTGTATGTTCGTTCTTTTAAGGATGCCATTTATTCTCTTCTTTCTGACCAGCAGCTAATGATAGAAGAAATTGCACGAAAAATACCCTCATGTTTGCCATTTGGAGAGTCAAACCACAACATTTCCAGCATTCTGTGTGACAAAGTTGTTCCCAATATGCATTTGTTGAGTCATGATGAATGTATTCATTGCTTGGAACGGATACTTTTGGAGTCATTGCCCAATAAGTCAGTTTGTGCCCTGGAATTGAACCAAGAATACCCCCATGTTTGCCACTTGGAGAGTCAAACCACAACATTTTGGGCATTCTGTGTGACAAAGTTGTTCCCAATATGCATTTGATGAGTCATGATAAATGTATTCATGGCTTGGACCATATACTTTTGGAGTCATTGCCCAATAAGTCATTTTGTGCCCAGGAATTGCACCAAAAATACCCCCATATTTGCCATTTGGAGAGTCAAACCACAACATTTTGGGCATTCTGTGTGACAAAGTTGTTCCCAATATGCATTTGATGGGTCATGATGAATGTATTCATGGCTTGGACCAGATACTTTTTGAGTCATTAACCAATAAGTTAGTTTGTGCCCTGGAATTGCACCAAAAATACCCTCATGTTTGCCATTTGGAAAGTCAAACCACAACATTTTGGGCTTTTTGTGTGACAAAGTTGTTCCCAATTTGCATTTGATGAGTCATGATGAATGTATTCATGGCTTGGACCAGATACTTTTTTAGTCATTACCCAATAAGTTAGTTTGTGCCCTGGAATTGCACCAAAAATACCCTCATGTTTGCCATTTGGAGAGTCAAACCACAACATGTTGGGCATTCTTTGGGGCAAAGTTGCTCCCAATATGCATTTGATGGGTCATGATGAATGTATTCATGGCTTGGACCCGACACTTTTTTAGTCATTAACCAATAAGTAAGTTTGTGCCCAGGAATTGCACCAAAAATACCCTATAGTGAGCAGGGTGTAAAGAATTCGTAAGGATTGCTGTGGACTTCTCACAAATACTTTACCCCCCGGGGTACTACCATGTACTAGTGTGGTGGAAGACAAGCACAGAGTGGAACCTACACAGATTCAATACTACTATGTATCTAGTACAGTAAGCGTCTAGTAATCTATTCGCGTAGAAACCTACACCGATTCAATACCAGTAACTATCTAGTACAAAATGGTATAGAATTATACAGGAGTAGAAACGTACGCCAATTCAGTACTGGGAATTGTCTATTTCAAAATCGTGTAGAATTCTACTTGCGTACAAACCTACACGGATTCAGTACTGCGAATCATCTAGTACAAAAAACGTGTAGAGCAAAACAGTAGTAGAAACCTATGCGAATTCAGTACTGGCAATTGTCTGGTACAAAAACCGTGTATAGTAAAACAGGCGTAGAAACGTACGCGAATTCAGTACTGGGAATTATCTTGTACAAAAAATGTGTAAAGTTATACAGTAGTAGAAACATACGCAAATTCAGTAACGGAAAATATCTAGTAGAAAAAATGTGTAGAAATCTACTCGTGTAGAAACCTACGCGGATTCAATACCCTAAATTATCTAGTACTAAAAACGTGTAAAAATCTACTCGTGTATAAACCTACGCGAATTCAGTACCGGAAAATATCTAGTAGAAAAAACGTGTAAAAATCTACTCGTGTAGAAACCTACGCGGATTCAATACCCTAAATTATCTAGTACTAAAAACGTGTAAAAATCTACTCGTGTATAAACCTACGCGAATTCAGTACCGGAAAATATCTAGTAGAAAAAACGTGTAAAAATCTACTCGTGTAGAAACCTACGCGGATTCAATACCCTAAATTATCTAGTACTAAAAACGTGTAAAAATCTACTCGTGTATAAACCTACGCGAATTCAGTACCGGAAAATATCTAGTAGAAAAAACGTGTAAAAATCTACTTGTGTAGAAACCTACGCGAATTCAGTACCGGAAAATATCTACTAGAAAAACCGTGTAAAAATCTACTTGTGTAGAAACCTACGCGGGTTCAATACCCTAAATTATCTAGTACTAAAAACGTGTAGAAATCTACTCTTGTAGAAACCTACGCAAATTCAGTACTGGAAAATATCTAGTAGAAAAAACGTGTAAAAATCTACTTGTGAGAAACCAACGCGGAATCAATACCCTAAATTATCTAGTAGTAAAACCGTGTAAAAATCTACTCGTGTAGAAACCTACGCGAATTCAGTACCGAAAATTATGTAGTAATGTGTAGAAATCTACTCGTGTAGAAACCTATGCGGATTCAATACCGTAATTTATCTAGTACTAAAATCGTGTAGAAATCTACACTAGTACAAAATCGTGTAGAACTCTACAGGAGTAGTAGAAGTACGAGTATCCTCTACTTCGATCGATCGATGATTTTTTTTCTACCTCGAAAAACTAAAAAAATTCTCACACACACACACACCACAGTAATTGTTTCTCTACCTCCGGACAAAAAAAATCACTTTTTCTACCTCGCGACAAAAAAAAAACACTTCATAATCTGCCTTCTTACATCCAACTTATTTGACTAGGGTGTTGGTTCTTGCAATCAACACTCCGTCCGAGAACGTTTGATTCGAAACCTCTTTAATTGATGTAGCGAGCCGAATGAAAGTAATGGTAGTGCCACGTGGCACTCCCTACAACCGGTAGAGAGCCAGACCGGGGGAAAACCTAGTAGAAATCTAGTAGATTTCACTATCACTGAAACCAGCTTCTAAGCACACGCTTAGACCCCTGATAGCCTCAACAAGCCAGCAAAGGATTCCTCCAGCAAAGCGCAAGCCTACTACTACACGCCCTACCAGAAGGAATACGATCGGTACGATCGATTCCCTGTAGCACTAAAACCAGCTTCTAACCCTACCAGAAGGTATACGATCGATTCCCTGTATCACTAAAACCAGCTTCTAAGCACACGCTTAGACCCCGATAGCCTCGACAAGCCGGCAAAGGATTCCCCCAGGAAAGCGCAAGCCTACTACATGCCCTACCAGAAGGGATACGATCGATTCGCTGTATCACCGGATAAGATGTATCACTGTGTCACTGTATCACTGAAAGGCCCAAAGGAATGGATTGCTTGCGACCGAAAGACTCGTATGCAAGGAAAGCTTCGAAAAGAAACCACAAAAATTACAGGCTAGCACTAGAACAAGCCTGTAAAGGATCATCCCTCCCCGCAAAGCAAGCAGCTCACTCTTTTGCTCCTAAAACGATTAGTAGTAGAATAAATTGGCAAATACGTCCAGGTCCAATAACCATCCCTATTGTACCCGCACGACAAGCCTATCTGTCCTGGTCCCCTAGCCGTGCCTAGTGTACCCGTACAGCAGCTTACCGGTTGGTCCCCTAGCCTGGCCTAGTGTCTGTCTCTTACTAACACACTCACACCTCAACAGCTCCCCATTGTCACCGTACAATAGGCCCGGCCTTGATATCGGCGACACCGACGTCTCCCCGCAACGAGCATCTCCTTGCACATATCAGCAGCGAGTAGACCTCCAATCATCCCTCCTCGAATCGATTGGGGCCTCTGATCTGCTCTCCAAGCACCTCCGCGCACACATCAGCAGCGAGTAGACCCCCAATCAGCCTTGATATCGGTGACACCGACGTCTCCCCGCAACGAGCATTTCCTCGCACATATCAGCAGCGAGTAGACCTCCAATCATCCATCCGCGAATCGATTACGTTCTGACCAAGAGATGTTGACCTACTCAGAGTACTTTTGCGCTACACCAAGCCCCTTTGGGAGCACAGCAGAGCGCAACAAGGCCTACGCCACCATCTTTAGTTACTTCACTCTGGCCTCCCCCCCCCAGGTTCTCTTGGAACATCTACTCAACCTCTTTGAGGCTGAGGCTGTGGGCGCGCTGGGGATCTTTGTAGCCGGCTCCCAAGGCCTGCCCTGCCTCCGATTGGTGCATGGCCTTCGAAAGTACCCGGGGCCCTTGGCCCAACACAGCCCCAACAAAAACAAGGCCTTTGGGTACTTGGATGACAACGAAGGGGAAGCTGGGGAACTGGTTCTAATAGATTCAACCATGCTGTCCCCCACCATAGCCACCCGGGTGCTAACCCTGGATCATCATCTGGCAGAGTTGGAGGCGCACCCAGCAAGACTGTCCATCCCAGTGATACCAGAAGGGACCGGCCATTCCGAGTTGATACGGGCCCACAAGTCTTTCTTCGTTCCCTTTGAGTTGGTGCATTTTCTCTTGGGAAAGGGGCTCTCTCCAAAACAAGCCATGGAGGTCCTCCATCCTCAGCTTAACAGGGCGGGGTTAATGGAGTCCTGCATCCCCCTGTTTAACACTCTCAGGTTGGCCGGGACTACAGCTACAGAACCCGGGGGCAACCCCAAGCTCCTGCAGCCAGGTCCATTCTTTCGAAGTGAGACAGGCCTTACCAACTACATGAAGCGCAAGGTGATGTACCGGGACCTGCCAGAATTGGAGCGACCTTGGGATCCACCTGGAGACCCGACACTCACAGCAGCAGCGTCCGAGAACTGTTTCGCGGGGTTCGAATTTACTTCTCGCGCACAAATTTTGTGCGTGATTTTAACACGGCAATATTTCTGGACACCCTGAAATTCGCGCCGATTGTATAAGGGTATATGTAAACTCAGCACTATTTCTGTGCGCGTGATGCACATTACTCTACTCTCAAATAAAAATAATTTATTTCAGTCTCTAGCAGAACCGAATTATTATTCTGTACGAACAACACTTACTTCTATTCACGAATAAAAAAGAAATCTTGAGTCAGTATTAATTCCAAAATATTAATCTACCAAACAACAATTCGATTCTGCTCCCCTAGTTGTGAATTCTATTTCTTGACTACAATATTCCCTTTTTAAAATGTAGATTCTATTATGCTTGATTTATTCCTATTGCAACGTATTACGAATCCTCCATTATTTCTAATATTCTCAAAATTAAGTTCAAGATTAGTAGTAGTTTTGTATTATGTATGTACTGTTATTTTCTACATTAGTTCACCCATAGATAAACTTTCATTCATCAATGCTGTTATTGCCGGATCAATATAGACGTTTCTTTTCTTTTTCTTTTTTGGTCCACTACAATTAGTGGAGCTGCTACTAGTAATATTTGCATCGCCCTGCTTATTGTTGGTGTAATTTGTCGAACTTTCGTTCCTAAATCTGTCCCTCATCATTTCTTCCAATTTCCTTCCTGTTTCTGGGTGTTTTCGCATCTCGCCAATTTTGTCGCACAAGTCACTGAACAACTCGCGACCTTCCTCCATCCATCCATTTCTGCTTCCACTGTCTGAATCGCAGAATTTTTTTTTTTGTCGCGGAATCATGGCATCACCCTTTCGCCGCTGCTGGTTCACCCATACATGATGCTCATTGTAGATTAGTACCAATGCAAATGCTTCATCTGCTATAGTAAATATATCACTCAGCAAGTGCCTCTCCTTCCGTTGTTTGAAATTGGAATTTGTCGGATTGATTGCCGACATGATTCTTGTAACAAAATAATAAAAATCTTCATCTTCCGCGTCTTTGTATGTTCTGTATTGAGGGTTTAAAATACCTGTGTTTTCATATTCTGTGTCTTGAATAACTGCAACAGTACCAGGGAATGTGATAGGGACTCGACCTTTTCTGTAATCGTCTGTACGGAAGTATCATAAGTATCAACGTGCAGCATGTTAGTGTTGTCGGACCAAAAATAGATTCTCAAAATCCTAATTTCAACAACCAATTCTCCTGTCTGTATTTACCTATCCAGTTTTTTCTCGCTAATGTTTGTGAGTTGTGCCTCAATGCGGTCAGTACTGTCCCTACTCGTTTCCTGTAAAAGGAACAGAATGCCGCAAGTGGAATATTTTGTGGCTTCATAACCGCACTTTCTCCAACAGCTTTATTTATTACAAGCGCCGTTACCTTGTCATTGATAGGGAACTTCATGTTGGGGTACCAATGTTTTTTGACGTAATCCCTTAGCTGCTTCTCCACTCTTTCACTCATATCACTCAAAGCCTTAAGCATATCGTTGTCTATTATAAGTCCATATTCGTCTGTAATTGTACTTACTGCTCGTTCTCTTGTGTCGCCGGCATTGTAACTCCCCTCTCCCTGCATGGTTGCCTCCGTTTGTTTAGGTACCATTACTACCTTTCCCACCCCTATATGTGGTTCCCTCTCTTGTTTCCGTAAGTGTTTTGCCACTTCCTCTGCCAATTTGTCATATTGGATATTTTTCATGACATGTTCGGCAACATCCTCTAAATTGTAGCATTCTCCGTTAGATGTTTTCTCTACCACATTGGTTTTTGTTCCTTCTTTCTGTTGGTTCGTTACTGTAGTGGTGGTTGTGTTGGTAATGGTCAGCGCTGGTTCGTTACTCTGGTTGATGGTGTTTTGTTCTTCCGTGTTTGTAGTAGTAGAAATTGTGTTGTCGGAACCATTTTTTTTACTGTTGCCCTTTGATGCGTTCATAGTTGTGGTATTACTGTTACACACTTTGTTAGTAATTGCGGTGTTTGTTTTAACTCTTTTTTTCTTACCGTTGTTGTCCCCTGTATTTTGATGATCACCGGGCCGGATGGTTTTGTTGTTTCGAAGGGTCTTCCCCTCGGATTTTTTGCTTCGTCGTGTCTTTCCGATAGCATTCATATTTTTTTATTTTATTTTCTGAATACGGTGTCGATCAAGAATCATGTGTTTCTTTTTGTGTGGTTTTGTGTGTGTACTAATAATTTGTCGGGTTGTGTACGGTGTTTTGTGTTGTGTGTGTTGTGTGTGTCGTGTGTGTGTGTGTGTGTACGGTGTTTCGTGTAGTATGTGTACGATGTTTTGTGTGTAGAATTTTTCCGTGGGTTCTGTACTATGTTGTTTGCCCGAACATCTTCTGTGTGTTGTCTGGTTTTGGGCGCGCTGTTATATTTGTAGCAGTAGATCACGTACCTGTGCCAGCCACCCCTCCCGCGCCATAATTTTTTCAGAAGGGAAACATTTGATCACACTAAGGTTATGTATTTCAATCCTCTAGTCACATGTAGAATCTCGTAGACTGCTTCACCTAACATACCGTACTGTCTTGTGTGCCATTTGTATCTACAAACCACATCATTGTCAAACCACAACATTTACAGCATTCTGTGTGACAAAGTTGTTCCCAATATGTATTTGATGAGTCATGAGGAATGTATTCATTGCTTGGACCGGATACTTTTTGAGTCATTACCCAATAAGTTAGTTTGTGCCCTGGAATTGCACCAAAAATACCCTCATGTTTGTCAGTTGGAGAGTCAAACCTTAAGATTTTGGGCATTCTATGTGACAAAGTTGTTCGCACTATGCATTTGATGAGTCATGATGAATAAATTCATGGCTTGGACCAGATACTTTTTGAGTCATTACCCAATAAGTTAGTTTGTGCCCTGGAATTGCACCAAAAATACCCCCATGATTGCCATTTGTAGAGTCAAACCTTAAGATTTTGGGCATTCTATGTGACAAAGTTGTTCCCAATATGCATTGGATGAGTCATGATGAATGTATTCATGGCTTGTACCCGATACTATTTGAGTCATTACCCAATAAGTTAGTTTGTGCCCTGTAATTGCACCAAAAATACCCCCATGATTGCCATTTGTAGAGTCAAACCTTAAGATTTTGGGCATTCTATGTGACAAAGTTGTTCCCAATATGCATTGGATGAGTCATGATGAATGTATTCCTGGCTTGGACCAGATATTAATGTAGTCATTACCCAATAACTCAGTTTGTGCCCTGTAATTGCACCAAAAATACCCCCATGATTGCCATTTGTAGAGTCAAACCTTAAGATTTTGGGCATTCTATGTGACAAAGTTGTTCCCAATATGCATTGGATGAGTCATGATGAATGTATTCATGGCTTGTACCCGATACTATTTGAGTCATTCCTCAATAAGTTAGTTTGTGCCCTGTAATTGCACCAAAAATACCCCCATGTTTGCCATTTGTAGAGTCAAACCACAACATTTTGGGCATTTTGTGTGACAAAGTTGTTCCCAATATGCATTTGATGAGTCATGATGAATGTATTCATGGCTTGGACCCGATACTTTTGGAGTCATTACCCAATAAGTTAGTTTGTGCCCTGGAATTGCACCAAAAATACCCCCATGATTGCCATTTGTAGAGTCAAACCTTAAGATTTTGGGCATTCTATGTGACAAAGTTGTTCCCAATATGCATTGGATGAGTCATGATGAATGTATTCATGGCTTGTACCCGATACTATTTGAGTCCTTACCCAATAAGTTAGTTTGTGCCCTGGAATTGCACCAAAAATACCCCCATGTTTTCCATTTGTAGAGTCAAACCACAACATTTTGGGCATTCTATGTGACAAAGTTGTTTCCAATATGCATTGGATGAGTCATGATGAATGTATTCATGGCTTGTACCCGATACTATTTGAGTCATTACCCAATAAGTAAGTTTGTGCCCAGAAATTGCACCAAAAACACCCTCATCTTTTCCATTTCGAGAGTCAAACCACAACATTTTGGGCATTCTGTGTGACAAACTTGTTCCCAATATGTATTTGATGAGTCATGATGAATGTATTCATGGCTTGGACCAGATACTTTTGGAGTCATTACCCAATAAGTTAGTTTGTGCCCTAGAATTACACGAAAAATACCCTCATGTTTGCCATTTCGAAAGTCAAACCACAACATTTCCAGCATTCTATGTGACAAAGTTGTTCCCAATATGCATTGGATGAGTCATGATAAATGTATTCATGGCTTGGACATTTGAGTCATTACCCAATAAGTAAGTTTGTGCCCAGAAATTGCACCAAAAACACCCTCATCTTTTCCATTTCGAGAGTCAAACCACAACATTTTGGGCATTCTGTGTGACAAACTTGTTCCCAATATGTATTTGATGAGTCATGATGAATGTATTCATGGCTTGGACCAGATACTTTTGGAGTCATTACCCAATAAGTTAGTTTGTGCTCTAGAATTACACGAAAAATACCCTCATGTTTGCCATTTCGAAAGTCAAACCACAACATTTCCAGCATTCTATGTGACAAAGTTGTTCCCAATATGCATTGGATGAGTCATGATAAATGTATTCATGGCTTGGACCGGATACTTTTGGAGTCATTCCTCAATAAGTTAGTTTGTGCCCTGTAATTGCACCAAAAATACCCCCATGTTTGCCAGTTGGAGAGTCAAACCACAACATTTTGGGCATTTTGTGTGACAAAGTTGTTTCAAATATGCATTGGATGAGTCATGATGAATGTATTCATGGCTTGTACCCGATACTTTTGGAGTCATTACCCAATAAGTTAGTTTGTGCCCTGGAATTGCACCAAAAATACCCCCATGTTTGTCATTTGTAGAGTCAAACCTTAAGATTTTGGGCATTCTATGTGACAAAGTTGTTCCCAATATGCATTGGATGAGTCATGATGAATGTATTCATGGCTTGGACCCGATACTATTTGAGTCCTTACCCAATAAGTTAGTTTGTGCCCTGGAATTGCACCAAAAATACCCCCATGTTTTCCATTTGTAGAGTCAAACCACAACATTTTGGGCATTCTATGTGACAAAGTTGTTTCCAATATGCATTGGATGAGTCATGATGAATGTATTCATGGCTTGGACCCAATACTTTTTGAGTCATTACCCACTACTTTATTTTTTGCCCTGGAATTGCACCAAAAATACCCTCATGTTTGCCATTTGGAGAGTCAAACCACAACATTTAGGGCATTCTGTGTGACAAAGTTGTTCCCAATATGCATTTGATGAGTCATGATAAATGTATTCATGGCTTGGACCCGATACTTTTTGAGTCATTACCCAATAAGTTAGTTTGTGCCTTAGAATTGGACCAAAAATACCCCCATGATTGCAATTTGGAGAGTCAAACCTTAAGATTTGGGGCATTCTATGTGACAAAGTTGTTCCCAATATGCATTGGATGAGTCATGATGAATGTATTCATGGCTTGTACCCGATACTATTTGAGTCATTACCCAATAAGTTAGTTTGTGCCCTGGAATTGCACCAAAAATACACCCATGATTGCAATTTGGAGAGCCTACTAACCTTAAGATTTTGGGCATTCTATGTGACAAAGTTGTTCCCAATATGCATTGGATGAGTCATGATGAATGTATTCATGGCTTGGACCAGATATTAATGTAGTCATTACCCAATAACTCAGTTTGTGCCCTGTAATTGCACCAAAAATACCACCATGATTGCCATTTGTAGAGTCAAACCTTAAGATTTTGGGCATTCTATGTGACAAAGTTGTTCCCAATATGCATTTAATGAGTCATGATGAATGTATTCATTGCTTGGACCGGATACTTTTGGAGTCATTACCAAATAAGTTAGTTTGTGCCCTGGAATTACACCCAAAATACCCTCATGTTTGCCATTTGGAGAGTCAAACGTACGAGATTATTTTTTGAACGTACATACATACCGTACAATCTAGTATGTGGGAGATTCTTTTTCGAACGTCGTACGTACGAGATTCTTTTTCGAACGTACATACATACCGTACAATCTAGTATGTAGGAGATTCTTTTTCGAACGTCGTACGTACGAGAATCTTTTTCGAATTGTCGTACGTACGAGAATCTTTTTCGAATTCTTTTCGTACGTACGTACGAAATTGAATTATCTAGTACAAAAAACGTGTAGAATTCTACACAAATCTACACTAGTACCAAATCCTGTAGAATTGTACAGGATGTATGATTTTTTTTTACCTCGCGACAAAAAAAAAAAACTTTCCCACACAAACACTAATAAACTTTTCTTACCTCACGACAAACAAAAAAGATCACTTTTTCTACCTCGCGACAAAAAAAATCACTTTTTCTACCTCGCAACAAAAAAAGGAATCTACCTCGCAACAAAAAAATCACTTCATAATCTGCCTTCTTACATCCGACTTATTTGAGTAGAGTGTTGGTTCTTGCAATCAACACTCCGTCCGAGAACGTGGGATCCGACCCTCTTTGAGCACAACGATCCGTTCTCATTTATTTTAGTCCGAAATAACAGCCTTGTACTGCATGACAATAGAAAGCATTGGACGAGAGGGAAATTGATGGATAGATATTGTTTGGACTGCAGCCTTACATATACGTCTTGAAATCAATGAACCTGCATCCCTTGCCTCTATATCAACTGGAACAAGATACTGTTTTTCGTGACATGGAGTAAGAAGTATTCTACGGCAGCAGCAGCAACAACAATTTCATCGGGTCGATTGTGGAACAAGCAAAGGTAAGAATGAGAGAGATAGGCATTGGCAACGTCAATGGCATTGCTGATACTCAATGTATTTTCTCTTCTGTTTATCTTCTTATTTTCATAGGACCAGATTGGAACAACAAATCGAAACCAACTGATCGGAATCAACGGATTGGAATCAACGGATCTGAATCAACAACGATCGTCGATTCGTCGGAAGGTCGAGGGGGGGGGAAACAACGGATCCGTCGGCAAATCTTTAGTCTTCTTCCCTGTAGGTGCGGGGAATTTTCCTGGATGGTGATAATTACGAATCGGTCGGCATGTACATTATCATATTATTCTGTTGTTAGTATTTACTCTATGTAGTACATCAATAGATACTCACCCATTTTGTTCAATTATCATGTATTCGAATAGGATCGTCGGCAACAAGAACGTCAACGACTCGCGGCAGCAAGAGCAACAGCAGCAAGCGGCGGCGGGAAACGCTCCTCCTCCTCCTCCAACGGCAAGCGACAACGAATCAGCGAAACGCTCCTCCTCCACCGGCAAGCGGCAACGAATCAGCGAAAACGCTCCTCCTCCTCCACCGGCAAGCGGCAACGAATCAGCGGAAACGCTCCTCCTCCTCCACCGGCAAGCGGCAACGAATCGTCGAAACGCTCCTCCTCCACTTGTTGTTGTTGTTGGAGGAGGAGGAGACGGATCCCCGTTGTTGTTGTTGTTGTTGTTGGAGGAGGAGGAGACGAATCCATGCTCTGTTGGATGATGGGAGCGGATTCGCTGCTGGATGGAGGAGACGAATCGCCGTTGTTGGAGGAGGAGACAAATCCCTGTTGTTGTTGTTGGAGGAGGGGACCAATTGCCGTTGTTGTTGTTGGAGGAGGAGGAGAAGAATCCCCGTTGTTGTTGTTCTTGTTCTTGTTGTTATTGGAGGAGGAGGAGACAAATCGCTTCTCGCTAGTCACTCTCGCTAGTCGCTCTCGCTAGTCGCTCTCGCTGCTGCTGCTGCTGCTTTCGCTAGTCGCTATTGCTCTTGCTAGTCGCTAGTTGCTAGTTGCTAGTTGCTGTTGCTGTTGCTGTTGCTGTTGCTCTCGCTAGTTGTTGGTTGTTGGTCCTTGGTCCTTGGTCGTTGGTCGCTGGTCGCTGTTGCTGTTGCTCTTGCTAGCCACTGTTGCTGTTGCCCTCGCTAGTTCTTGTTGCTGCTGTCGCCGTTATTTGGATTGCTTCCTTGAAATACAACCAAATTTGTCACTCTGCAATGTTGAGTTCGTTCCTTCTAATCCGCTCAATGGATCAATACGAAACTTGGCGGGGGTCTCCTCATATATGTAATGAAGAGGCCCCTGAAATATCGTTGCTGTTGGTGCCGTTGTTATAGAGATATCTGCTGTTGCCATTATTTGGGTTGCTTCCTTGAAATACAACCAAATTTGTCACTTTGCTATGTTGAGTCTGTTCCTTCTAATCCGCTCAATGGATCAATACGAAACTTGGCGGGCGTCTCCTCATAGATGTAATGAAGAGATCCCTGAAATATCGTTGCTGTTGGTGTCGTTGTTATAGAGATATCTGCTGTCGCCATTACTTGGGTTGCTTCCTTGAAATACAACCAAATTTGTCACTTTGCTATGTGGAGTCTGTTCCTTCTAATCCGCTCAATGGATCAATACGAAACTTGGCGGGCGTCTCCTCATAGATGTAATAAAGCGAACCCTGCAATATCGTTGCTATTGGTGTCGTTGTTATAGAGATATCTGCTGTCGCCATTACTTGGGTCGCTTCCTTGAAATACAACCAAATTTGTCACTTTTCTATGTTGAGTCTGTTCCTTTTAATCCACTCAATGGATCAATACGAAACTTGGCGGGCGTCTCCTCATAGATGTAATAAAGAGATCCCTGAAATATCGTTACTGTTGGTGCCGTTAGTGCAGAGATATCTGCTGTGACTATTGTTTGGGTTGCTTCCTTGAAATGTAGCCAAATTTTGCCCCTCTGCTTCACCGGTTCGATTCTTCTGATCCGCTGGATCAATCAATTCGAAACTTGGGCGGCTTGTTCTTATATATGTAATAAAGCGGACCCTGCAATATCGTTGCTGTCGGTGTCGTTGATATGGAGATATCTGCTGTGACTGTTATTTGGGGTGTTTCTTTGAAATACAACCAAATTTTCCCAATCTGCTTCACCGGTTCGATTCTTCTATTCCTCTCAATCAATCAATCCGAAACTTGGAGGACGTCTCCTTCTCGATATAATGAAGAGGTCTGTGCAATATCGTTGGCAGCGGCGACCTCGGTATGGAGATATCTGCTGTCACCGTTATTTGGGTTGCTTCCTTGAAATACAACCAAATTTTCCCAATCTACTTCACCGGTTTGATTCTTCTAATGTGCTCAATCAATCGATTCGAAACTTGCAGGCCTTGTCCTTCTCGATATAATGAAGGGATCCCTGCAATATCGTTGCCCGCGGTGACTTCAGTATGGAGATATTAATATTCACCGTTTTTTTCCTTTGCTTACCTTCAAAATGGACCTTGTGTGTCCAATGCTTTGCCGGGTAGATACTTCCAATCCACTCAATCAATCGATTCGAAACTTGCAGGCCTTGTTCTTCTCGATATAATGAAGGGATCCCTGAAATATCGTTGCCCGCGGTGACTTCAGTATGGAGATATTAATATTCACCGTTTTTTTCCATTGTTTACCTTCAAAATGGACCTTGTGTGTCCAATGCTTTGCCGGGTAGATACTTCCAATCCACTCAATCAATCGATTCGAAACTTGCAGGCCTTGTTCTTCTCGATATAATGAAGGGATCCCTGCAATATCATTGCCCGCGGTGACTTCAGTATGGAGATATTAATATTCACCGTTTTTTTCCTTGTTTACCTTCAAAATGGACCTTGTGGGTCCAATGCTTTGCCGGGTAGATACTTCCAATCCACTCGATCAATCGATTCGAAACTTGCAGGCCTTGTTCTTCTCAATATAATGAAGGGATCCCTGCAATATCGTTGCCCGCGGCGCCTTCAGTATGGAGATATCTGCTGTCCCTTGGGTTTGGAGGGGGTGTTTTCTGTGGAGGTGAAAATTCGGATTTGGAGTCCTCTGCTAGGCCCTCCTATTGCTTCTAATCAAACGCATACGGCAGATCCCTTTGAGACTTGCAGGCCTTCTTAGTATTGTTGTCCAGAATCGTTTGCCTATTCTACCAACTTTTTGGAGTTCTTGGTTTATGAGATACAAGGGGGGGGGGGACAGGTCCCTATCCATTGTGGATTTGAGTTGGAGTTGGAGTCGGGACGCCCGTTAAATGGTGGCAACATGTTGAGAAGATAAAAATAGTCATGATTCGTGCATAACTTGTACACAAAATAGTGCTTGACACGAAAAGAATATGATATCCTTAACCCTAAAATAGCTATTTTGTTTGAGGAGTGACGAGATATTGTCTCGAAAGTAAAGGTGTGCGACGCGCGAGGTATTTTAGTAGACACGCGACCTAAAAAGGTAGGAAATTTAAAAAATAGGGTCGAGAATTGTAAAAATAGCGCGCGATAGCCCGCGGGGGGTCGAGAAACAGTTCTCGGACGAGTCACAGCCCTCACCGACCACCAACTAAAGCTAAGCGAGAATATGGACCACAAGCGATCACAGTCAGTGAGGACCACTTGGGGCCCCTTGTACACCCAGCGCTTGCTTCTGCTCTGTGGTAAACAGGAGGAAGCGAACCTCCCCCCCATCTACCAGGCCTGGGCTCAGAAGAGCAAGCACGAGAGGACCCACATGATCTTCCAAAGCCAAGTGGCCGCCAGGGCATCTGAGTTGGGGATCCAAGCCCCCTTGATTACCACCGCTGCTCTCAAGAGATTCCAGGGTGGCAACTTCCATGGTACTGACCCCTTTGATGTGGCAGATGGAATACTCCCAATGGCTTTCACACCCCCAGGTGGGTCCGCGGCCACCCTGAAAAGGGAGCAGGAAGCAGCCGCCACTGTGGCAGCATATGACACTATGATCTCCACTGAAGGCAACTCCCTCACCTTGAAGGACTCCCTGGAGCTTCAAAAGACGAAGGCCTACATCCCTGTCGACTGGACTGAAGCCACCACCCAGCTGAAGGGCTACCTGGCTGTCCTAGCCACCATCCTAGGACTCAACCATGATGTCGTCACCAGCTACCAACAAGGCCTCCGCAGGCTCAAGATCCAGCAGATGCCCCTCCGAAGAGCAATTGTAGATAAGGTGGGAGAATTCCTCACCCCTGCCATTGTAGTCTACTACTTCCAAATCCGAGTCAGAGGGTGGCTTGAGGAGCAGTGGGAAGCAGCCTCCATCCTCCCCTCCCCGGACTTTGGGGTGGACTTCCACACCTTCAGGATGAGCCAGAACCTCAACTGGCTCCCCAATGTCTCCAATGTGGCTGCCCTGAGACTACTGCGACGACCGGATCCCCCTCCATCCCCAACC
The DNA here is from genome assembly GCA_037355745.1 of Pseudo-nitzschia multiseries. Classification (NCBI taxonomy): domain Eukaryota; phylum Bacillariophyta; class Bacillariophyceae; order Bacillariales; family Bacillariaceae; genus Pseudo-nitzschia; species Pseudo-nitzschia multiseries. Next base: position 19,630,147 of record CM074782.1, on the reverse strand, counting down.
AAGGCGGCTACCAATGGGCCCAGCAACAGCAACAAGAACACCAACGTTCCTCCCAGCAGCACGGGCAGCCGCAACTCGACACCCACACCACAGACGCGACTCACCAATCCACACCGGGACTCCCGACTCCAAGACAGCAATCATCCCATTGTCAAGAAACTGGAGTCAGCAAAAATGAGGGAAGCCATCCAAGCTATGAGAGACAAAGGGAAAGGCCCCCTCTCCAGACCAGATGGCCAAGAGAGATGCCACTCGTGGCACATCAAGGGTGCCTGCTTCAGCAGTTGCAAGCACATATATGACCACGTGGCCATCACTCCCACCGAGCAAGATCTACTCTGGCAATGGTGCCAAGAGGCATATGCCTGACCGGTTGGCACGCGCCCTCCATTGGGCGCGGAGCCCTCCCCACCCCACATGGGCCTTGGGGGGATCATACTAAGTAACAATCCATCATCTAATCACGAATCTAATCCTCACTTAGGAATCACACATGAATTAGGTAAGCACAACCAGCATGCGCGCGCATGTACCCCTCTCAACTTGTATGTGCCTCCCAAACATTCTACAGGTTCCACGGAATACCCCCCCCCCCTTCCATTGGGGATCGACCCCACCCCTCCCCCCTTGCCAAGGCCTACGTCCGAGTCCCTAGTCCCTGCTACATTCCCTACCGGGCCTCCTACTACAGTCCCGGCCAACCCATTGCCTAGGCCCGAGCTCCTAGTCACTCCCCCCGCTTTGCCTAGGCCCGAGCCCCTAGTCCCTGCAGCATTCGTGCCTCGGTCCGAGCCCCAAGTCACCCCCCTCCTGTCTAAGTCCAGCAACGCGCTGGCCTCTCCACCCAGCAACTTGCTGGCCTCTTCACCCAGCAACACTGTGCCTCGGTCCGATCCCCAAGTCACCCCCCTGCTGCCGTACCCCACTGACAGGCTCAACGTGCACGTCACCCGGGCTATCAATGTCTACAACAACAGCACTAGCTGGGGGGACTTCATCCGGACAATCCGGGGACAAGGTGACATCCACCCAGATGTGGGTAATATCCCCCATCCAGCCAGTCTACTCTTAGCACACTTTGGGAAAGAAGGCACCCCGGCCTCCATGACAGGCCAACCTTGGACCCCTGCCAGGATTGCCAGTGCCCTCTCCAGGGGGCCTCACCAATCTTCCCACCAGGGCATTGCCTTCCTGCGGGAGGAGTATGCCGACATGATGGACAAGCAGCAATGGACTGTCCTCCCAGCCAGCCTCATCCAGGACCTGCCCGACCTAAGGCTCAGCCCACTGGGGCTAGTCCCACAACGGGAACGGCGCCCGCGCATGATCTCTGACTACACCTATTCTGACGTCAACCAAGACACCAATCCCCTAGCCCCAGCAGAGGCCATGCAATTTGGTCGAACCCTTCCCCGGCTCCTCCACAAGCTGCACCGCGCCAACAACTATAGGTTTGGTCCAGTGTATATGTCCAAAATTGACCTCGCCAATGGGTTCTACCGAGTCCAGTTACAACCAGAAGACACCATGAAACTGGGCGTGCTGTTCCCTGCCAGGAAGGGGGAACCTCCCCTTGTGGGAATCCCCCTCACCAACCCTATGGGGTGGACATCTAGCCCTCCCAACTTCTGTGCCTTCACTGAAACAATTGCTGACCTGGCCAACGACACTCTCTCCACAGGGCTAGCAACGGCCAGACGCACGCCACATCGACTGGATATCCCCTCTGAAGCCCCATCTCCAAGGGCCCTCCCCATTGCAATCCCACCGGATCCCCCTCCTGAGGCCACCCAAAGCACCCCCCAAAGCACCACCCCCAGCAAGCAGCCTGTTCGATACTGGGATGTCTATGTGGATGACTTCTGTGGCCTAGCTCAGGGCAACAAATGGACCCGCCGCGCCATCAAGAGAGTGCTCTTCCAATCCCTCGACAGGGTTTTCCGGCCCCTTGAGGCCACTGACACCCCCTTCCGACAGGAGCCAGCCTCCCTCAAGAAAATGCTCCAAGCGGATGCCACCTGGACCACCACAAAAGTTATCCTTGGCTGGCTCATTGATTCCATCAACAAAACCATCAGCTTTCCTCCCCATCGAGTAGCCCGGCTACAGGAGATCTTGCACTCCATCACTCCCCACCAACGCCATGTCCCAACCCAACAATGGCACCAAGTTCTGGGGGAACTCCAATCCATGGCTATTGCCATCCCTGGCTCCATTGGCCTCTTCTCCATCCTCCAAGAAGCCTTGCGACACCAAGACCCAGGCCGGCAGCGCATCCGGCTCACCAAGCGAGTCCACAGCTTCCTTCGGGACTTCCAATGGCTAGCCTCTGATCTATCCAACCGGCCTACTTTTATTGCAGAACTGGTGCCGGACCCCTTCCCTGCCACCATGGGCGCCTGAGATGCTTCTGGGGCTGGTATGGGGGGCATTCATTTTGTGCCCCTCCCTGATGGACAGATCCAGCCCATACTGTGGCGACATGCCTTCCCCACGTGGGTCTCCTCCCAGTTAGTCACCTTTGACAACCCCAATGGCACCATCACCAACAGCGACCTTGAGCTAGCTGGTTCCATTGCCCACAATGACATCCTTGCCCAAGCTGCCTGTGTCCAATACAGAACCACCCACAACTGCTATGACAACACTGCCGCTGTATACTGGCAACGCAAAGGCGCCACCACTACTACTGGGCCTGCAGCCTACCTCCTTCGGATTCAGTCCCTGCACCAGCGTCTCCACCAATATGTCCCTCTCAGGGATTACATCCCTGGCCCAGTGAATCACCTTGCTGACCTCCTCTCTCGCTCATCCCTCTCTGACGCTGCCTTGCTTCTTCATTTCAACACCACCTACCCCCAGGACTTGCCCTGGAACTTATGTCCCCTGAAGCCTGCCATGCATTCTGCTCTGATCTTGGCTCTATCCAGAAGACCATGCGCGCTTCAGTCACTGAGCTCTATGCCAAGCGCAAGGATGCCCATTGGAATCAATGGGTTCAATTCTGTTTGTCTCAAGGCTTTGACCCAACTCTCCACTGTGTTACCGATCCAATCCCCATCCTCCAAGTCTTTGCCCAGCGCCTCCATGATGGCCGACTCTCATATAGCCGCAAGCCCATCAGATCTTGCACAGTATCGGACACCCTCAGGTCGGTGGGCCAGACGCTGGCCCGCTTGGGGGCCAAAGACCCCAGAACCAACTCAACCGGCGTCTTGACTTCAGGCTATCTGCCCAGTTCAAGGCCTATGCCAAACTTGACCCAGCCCCTTGCCGGGTCAAACCCGTCCCAATAACCCTTGTCATGCATGCGCTGAGATTTGCATACCATGACTACCCTTCCCCTTCCAGGCAGGCTATTGCCAACATGATCTGCATAGCCTTCTTCTTTTGCCTCCGACCTGGCGAGTACACTGGTACTACCAGGGATGATCAAGCCTTCCACCTCCGGGAGGTCTCCTTCTACCTGGGCTCCAGAATCGTCCACCATGATGGCCCTGAACACGAGCTCCTTGCTGCTACCTCTGTTACCCTCACCTTCACACAGAAGAATGGGGACAAGGGTGAAGTCGTGGCTCATGCAAGAAGTGGTGACTCCCTCTGCTGCCCTGTGGCAGCGTGCGCTCGCCAGATACTCCATCTCAAGCGCTGCTGCACTAGCACCCACCCCTTCAGCCCAGACCTCAAGCTTGCCAGCTACTTTGACAAGGGAGTTTTCACCCTCGTTCGAGCGGCTTCTGTCACATCCTCCATGAGAGTCTATGCCCAGACCCTCTACCATACCACAGGTATCTCCCCTGCAGCTATCTCTGCCCGATCCCTTCGCGCAGGAGGTGCTATGGCCTTGCTACAGGGCAAATGTGATTTTAATGTCATCAAGCTCCTCGCAAGATGGCACAGTGATTGCATGATGAGGTACCTCCATCAACAGTCCCTCCCCATTTTCAAGAACCTTGCCTCGGTAATGTTCAATAATGGAACATACTCCTTCCTGCCAGAAGAGTGGGTGCCGGCTGCCGCCCCCACTCCCCCTGGCAGCTCTCTCTGATTCCCCTTGGGGAGTCTCCCACCCTCGCAGTCTGGCCTCCATGTCCCTTCCAGGTCCAGTCTCCATCTCGCTCCCACCCTGTGGCTTGTGGCCCAATGGCAGAAAAGGCTTAACAGCAAAAGGCTTAACTGCCCAAGCTGTTAAGCCAGGCTGTGCGCCGGTGTGTGTGGGCACAGCAAACTAAGGGACCGGACTACAGCCTGCAAAACAACCAACAGGCTGGAGTTCCCGGCTCCCCCTCTAGCATTTGCTTAACCCACCAACACACCCATGAACTACAAGCATTGCACATACAGTACTACAAGTAGGCTGGCTACTGAGGCTATCACGAATGTAGTGAGTGATAGCAGAGCCGGAGGATCTGTTGTCAGATATTTTAGTCCGAAATAACAGCCTTGTACTGGAAAAGAAGTAGTTAGCATTGGGCGAGAAGGGGAATTGCTGGATAGATAGTAGTGTTCTTGGACTTGATCACCCAAACATATACGTCTTGAAAGAAGCAATGAACCGGCATCGTCCCTTGCCTCTATATCAACAGGAACAAGATACTGTTTTTCGTGACGTAGGAGTAAGAAGTAATCTACGGCAGCAACTACAATTTCATCGGGACGATTGTTGGAACGACGGTACGAATAAACGGTAAACATACAAACGGCAACAAGGAATGAAATTGCCAATCGAAAGAAGTTGAAACATTATTCTGACAATGTCGTTCTGTTATTTTTTAATTGACGGCAACAGCAATCGTCGGCAACAGCAATCCATCGGGACAATTGTCGGAAAGTTGGAACAAGCAAAGGTAAGAATGAGAGAGATAGGCATCGGCAATGGCAACGGCATTGCTGATACTCAATGTATTTTCTCTTCTGTTTTTCTTCTTATTTTCATAGGACCGGATCGGAACCAACGGATCAGAACCAACGGATCGGAACAATAAAACGCCGCTGCTGGCTGCTGGCTGCTGCTCCAAAACGCCGCTGCTCGCTTTCTGCTGCTCAAAACGCCGCTCCGAAACGTGCTGGCTTCCTCCTGCTCCTCCAAAACGCCGCTCCAAAACGCTGCTCGAAACGCTGCTGCTGGCTTCCTGCTCTAAATCCTGCTTGAAACGCCACTGCTCGCTGCTTGCTGCTGGCTTCCTGCTGCTCGAAACGCCGCTCCAAAAGGTTCAATTTGATTGATTGGATGGTAGATATGGTGGGGGAATACAATTTACTCTCTCATTGTTACACTTGGTCTTGCTCTTGCTAGTCCTGTTGCTCTCGCTTTTGTTGCAAATCAATGTTGCTCTTGGTAGCCGCTGTTGCTGTCTGTTCCTGTTGCTCTCGCTAGTCACTCTTGCTGTTGCTCTTGATAGTCGCTCTTGGTAGTCGCTGTTGTTGTTGCTGTTGCTGCCGCTAGTCGCTATTGCTGTTGCTCTCGCTAGTCCCGGTTGCTAGCTGCTGTAGCCACTTCAAACGCCGCTGCTGGCTGTTGAATTCCTGCCGCTCCAAAACGCCGCTGCTGACCGCTCCAAAACGCCGCCCGAAAGGCCGCTGCCCGCTGCTAGCTGCTGGCTTCCTGCTGCTCCAAAATGCTGCTGCTCGCTGCTTGCTTTCTGCTGCTCAAAACGCCGCTCCGAAACGCTGCTGCTCCTGCTGCTCCTCCAAAACGCTGCTCGAAACGCTGCTGCTGGCTTCCTGCCGCTCTAAAACCCTGCTTGAAACACCACTGCTCGGTGCTCACTGCTGGCTTCCTGCTGCTCCAAAACGCTGCTGCTCGCTGCTGGCGTCCTGCTGTTCAAAACGCCGGTCAAAACGCCGCTACTAACTGCTGGCTGCTGGCTTCTGCTCCAAAATGCCGCTGCTCCCTGCTGGCTTCCTGCTGCTTGAAAGGCCGCTCCAAAACGCCACTCAAAAGGCCACTGCTCACTGCTGGCTGCTGGCTTCCTGCTGCTCCAAAACGCTGCTGCTCGCTGCTGGCTTCCTGCTGTTCAAAACGCCGTTCAAAACACCGCTACTGGCTGCTGGCTGCTGGCTTCCTGCTGCTCCAAAACGCCGCTGCTCGCTGCTGGCTTCCTGCTGCTTGAAAGGCCGCTCCAAAACGCCACTCAAAACGCCACTGCTTGCTGCTGGCTGCTGGCTTCCTGCTGCTCCAAAACGCCGCTTGAAACGCCGCTGCTGGCTTCGTGCTGGCTTTGTGCTGGCTTTGTGCTGGCTTCCTGCTGCTCCAAAACGGCGCTCCAAAACGCCGCTGCTGGCTGCTGGCTTCCTGCTGCTGGCTTCCTGCTGCTCCAAAACGCCCCTTGAAACGCCGCTGCTGGCTTCCTGCTGGCTTCCTGCTGCTCCAAAACGACGCTCCAAAACGCTGCTGCTGGCTGCTGGCTTCCTGCTGCTCGAAACGGCGCTCCAAAACGCCGCTTGATTGTCGTTTGAATACCCTTCCCAATCAAAAACGAAGTAGAGTAACGTGCAGATATTTGAGCTGGTGTCATTTTGTACTATTTGTACGGTGGTGAGCCTTCATGGTCTGTTCTAGTGAAGGAGAAACAGAAGGGTTGTTGCAGGGTCATCAAAATGGAAGTTAATGACATTGGTGATTTTGATGATTGGAATTCCTATCAAAAATAAATCATGTCTTCAAGGGTTTTTCTGCTGTGTTTGCAGGGTCTTTTCACTTGTTCTTTTTTGAAGAGATTTCAGTGTACGGAGCACACACATTTTCATTACCCGTAGACTTGTACATGGTTTTCGTACTGTGTATTTATTGTGGTATTTTGTACACAGCGTGTTACTAAGTGCAGTTAACAGCATGTTGCGAAGATGAGAGAAAATCATTTGCGCGTAAGAAGTTTGACATAAAATATTGTTCATCACGGCAACTTTATGATATCCCTAACCCTGAAAATGTTATTTAATTGATTATTTTTATTCCACCAAGTCAAGAGTGAGTATTAGGTGATGATCCAGATAGGGATCAATGAGATATTGTCTGGAAAGGAGAAGCGCGCGACACGCAAGGTATTTTAGTAGACACGGGACCTAAAAAGATAGGAAATTTAAAAAATAGGGTCGAGAATTTCAAAAATACCGCGCGAGAGCCCGCGGGGGGTAGAGAAACAGTTCTCGGACGAAGGTTTGGTCTACCACGAGTCCTGTTTGTCCCTATGTTCACGTCAGCTCATCACCGAGGCCATTCTGCCCCGTACGCAGTCCGATCCATTCACTTCCACTTCTATGTCATTGGAATTGCATTTACCAACAGCAATTGACACACAGAACCTTTATTACCCGATACACATGCTGCCCGCACCTTGCTATTCTGAATCTGCCAATTCGAAAGAAAAACGTATAGCTTCCAAAGGCGAGCTAACAACTTTCCCTAACTCCAGTCAGCGTCCTCACAATAGGAGAGGCTCAGTTTATACTTCCGGTGCTCAAATCAGTCGTCCTTATCATCTCAAGAAACAGAATAAAATTGACCAGGAACATATCAAACACCAAAATATGGTTGACGGTAATCTGGACAGTTCCGGTATCAAAACATTGGACAAGCTAATGAATGTCAACCCCAATCTGACCGGATTAAGGAACCAAGCAATATCTAACTTTTGTCCACTATCGGATATTAAGCCTGGTGAATTCATTATTTATCATCTCAGCATTACAGGCCGAGAACTCCGTTACTCCCCTAATCCAGATTCTTTTCCATTTGACGTCCAACCCTTCTCCCTCCAGACAAATTCCACCAGTTGGTCTAATAAATTGCGCGACAGAATTTTGCTAAACGAATATGACTGATGTTTCTTTGACGAAACTAATTTTGGCAACTCTATGGATGATGGTGGTGGTATTATTCTCCAGGACCAAGAATGTCTTACTTTTTCACTGAACAGTATCACGGACAGATTTGCCTCAAAGCTACTTGGTGTTGATTTATCTTCTTTCAACGTTGACTTTCGATTCTACAAAAAGCCAGATTTAAACTCGCAGTCCAATCTTGGAAAAGGATGTCCATGTCCAGACAAACCTGGATCCAACACCCTATCACGCAGGTTGTATGGTTCGGTTAATTCCCCGGTTTCATCGCACCTGCCAACGTTAGAAGAGATTCACATGGGGACCAGATCTACTGATGTTGGTTTGGTTGATTCCCACGATTCTAGCCATTTGCAAACATTAGATGAAATCCGTATTGGTGCCGGATCTACTGATGTTGCTTTGGTCAATTTATCTGCCGATACAGATGATATCGAAAGGGCTGCCAAATTGCTTGTTGGTAATGAACCACACAAAGATTGTACTCCTTCCATTGACAAGGATTCACCAAATTTTACCCAACTATTAGGAAATTTTTGACCCAGACATCCCTACTGGACCCACATGAATCCAATCTTTTTCAATCTACCAATGATGCTCTTCTTGCAATAATGGGAAGTGATTCTGACGAGAGTAAGCCAACGCCATCAATCCCATCTAAACCGCTGTTGCCAAATCTGGTACCTCCTACTGAGTCACGTTTGGATTGTATTGATAGCGATTCAGACAATAGTTTGCCACCTCCTATATTTCCACCCAACCCTTCGGCACATATTTATGAACTGACCACTAATGCATCTGCCTCCAGTCCTATCCAATCACCAGCCTCCACACCCAATCTTGTTGCGCCCAAGCCTGCAATAAGTCAATCTGCTTCTACCTCCATGATGCACACGTCCGCAGCATTTCATTTTTACTCGCCAATTCTTACGATTTAGAAAAGACTGAAATGAAGCAAGTTTGGGAAACATTGTTGTTGGTGAACGACCTGTTTCCAATCAAGAGGCACCTGAATTATCAAACGCTGTTCGTGGTTTATTCAACAACGACCAAGGTATCATGACACCTACCGCTCTGAATGTTATTGTTGATCTATTCAATCATCAGAGTATTCCGTGGGATTGTGTTAGACCCCGTTTCTTTTGCCACAACGCCCTGTGTTATGGTGTTGTGAGACCATCCTACAAGATTAATTATGTGTTTGATTATGATGGCGGCAAATCATTTTGTCCAAACATAATCTATTTCACGGTCTTCACATATTCGGATCTTTCTTGTCCGATGTTTCTTTTGAATTTAATAATGGTGTATCCCAGGCGTCGGAACGTAGTACCAATCTACCATCCAAAGTGTACTCAAAACAATATCAAATTACTGAATAATTTCTCACAGCGTCTCATTGTTCAAGTTCTCAACCCCGGCAACTACACAACCACACGTCCATGGACAAAGTCGGATAGTAAAACATATATCTTATCAAATCTGTATCCAGAATTTGATTCAAGTATATGTGTATTTCATGAAATGAACACACTTTCCTTCTCACCCATGACTAAAAATCCTAAAGAGGAGCTACCTCCTCCGGCTAAGAAAATTTGCTACCAAGTGTCCTTATCACTGTCTATTATACTTGAGAAATACATTACTCCATTGAGTATCCACGACCTTATTGGCAACCATTCCTCAGACACAGCCTCTTTCAACAAGCATAACGCACACAAACCCAAACACAAAAGACGTCCTATGGTTGACAAGAAAAGGAATAGTATCAAATTAATTCACGAAGCCCCGACCAATAATCGACACAAGAACCCTATTGGAGCAAATGACATTGCTTGAAGACTAGAAACTCGTGACAACCAAAGAGCTGAGAGCACTTCTTTTCCTTCTCGATATCCGCTACAAATCGACCATGAACAAATTTTGTCTGAAGGAGTTACTGAGTGATGCCTTGTCCCAAAAGTGGTTTTCTGATGTTGTTAATTGCTCGGAATCCAATGTAACCCGTGGCAAGTTCAAAATCACTGATAATCCTTCGTCTGTCAGAGAAGCCATCATGGGATCCAAACTTAAGAATCCATCTGACCATATAAACCTATACTGCAAAGCAGCCAATTCAGATTTCAATAACTGCAAATCAGGTGCTCTGCTATGTGCTAGTGGGTCTCGCTGTTATTTCGGCGACCGAACAATTTGGTCGAATGACGTAAAAAGAAAGTGCTGCAAAAAGGATTGCAAATTGTATTACCATGGCCTTCTTATCGGTCAATTTTGCTCCAACAAATTTGGATTATGGTTACAGTGCGCTGATAGGATGAACCACCACTATTAAATTCATTTCGTGCCCAGAAGTACCAAAGCTACCAGATGGTAGGTATTCTATTTGTACAAATCAACAAGTCCCGTATCAACCAAAGTAATCGATTCCCACGGCATATTGATTCCCACGGAGCATCGATTCCCATCGCGCATTAACGGTGAGCAATCTCTGTTTTATAGTATTGCCTTTGTTCTTTGGTGAGCAAACTCTGATTTCATAAAGTATCACATGAGCTACGGGAGCAATTCCTGATCTTAATGATAAACATATCATGAAGTCTTCCTAACGGAACAAGAGAAGAAAACCGTTGGCGTGTGATTCTCACACAATATATATATACATACAGATATATATGGTCAACGACCAGTACATGTACGGAAATAATCAGCGAGTAATCTCATCACTACGCAACAGCAGTTGCAACGTATTCATCTCAATAAAAGAGATATCTTGCATTTCGGCAAGATTTCACTTTATCTCATACTTTTAACATTCAACTGATTTATATCCCAAAATTCACACTAGTTGCTACCAACTACCTGTAATCTACATTACTAAGGTCTGTCTCGCTGTATCTGAATAAGTTCACAGTAGGAAGAGATCTGGCGTTTCCATAGTCTCGCCTGTAGTCCGATTATCCGTTGCCAAAAGTATCCAACCACAATTGTCACGCGTAGAGTACAATCGTTCGTCTACTAACACACTAACGCAGCGTTGCTGTTCTTCAGAAGCCTTTGAATCAGACCCTCAACGGACCGGATTCAGAAGGAAAATAATAGAATAACAGTCGCAAGCTCCAAGGTGGCTTGCACACAAAGAACAGGGACGGAATTGAACACAATCCCTACGCTGGCATATGCCAATCGCACATTGTCTACGGAGTAGTTCCCTTTCACCACGCGATTCCTCCGACGGATCGGGATCATCACAAAGGCAGAACATGCCCGCCAATCTATTCGGAGGCGGGAACAGCACGGGTGATGCCGAAGCCGTTGCTGTCAACAATTTCCCTAGTTTTGATACTGATATGAAGCTGATACTTCTATCCCTATTTCGCCTAACAAGGGAAGCCGATAGCAACCTGTGCTTAGCTCTCTGAGAGGGAGGATTATGCGAGTGGCCAGTCTTTCTCGAGGCACTTATCGAGCCTGATTTTGCCCGCGAGATTATCTACACTCAAGGCGGGCTACCGACCCATCTCCATCGGTCCATCCAACGGACCATAGAGGCACTTGCGGAGTTCTCAACCAACCTGCGCAAGGATGGGAAGAATTGGAAGGATGTAATGTCATATCCGTATGAAGACTTCAGAACCTTTCGCTTGGAACGCGCTCTACGCCTTCAGAGTGAATCTGTCCTGAACCCTCCAGCTCCTCCACCAGGAACCAATAAGAAGTCACCTCAGTAGGTGAAGTACGAATTTTGGTGTCAAAAAGCATGGGATGAGAAGTCCTTTACGCCCTTCACGAATGACTCAAGATTCGAACATTGGCTCGTGGGTTTCAAGGCTAAACTCGAGGCATACAACATTGACACCGAAACATTCCTTGATGAGACCTGGCCTCCAGCTGCACTACAAGGTTATACACATGACCTCTTCATCAAACAGTGTGCCTTCTTCTGGGTTCTAATGTTGGAAGTCTCTAAAAGTGACTTATCCGCGTCATGCGTACACAGCCATTCCACCACACGCAATGGACGTCAAGCATACTTTGATTTCGTAAACCTTCACAGCAAATCGAAAGCCAAGGTATATGACAACTCGACTCAATTACAGGTGTTGCTGAAGTTGAATCTCAGCAACTGGAAAGAATCCAAAGTGAAATTTATCACACATTGGTTTGAGGAGTTGAATCACCTCAACAAACTTCGTCCTCCCAACAAACCCCTTGAATACCATACTGCAAAATCAGCATTATGTCAGGCATGCTATTCCAGCTTTCAGCTAAGTGAACAGTTTGCCAAAGTCAAGGATCAAGGTGGCACGAATAGCACCGTGACAGATGCAGTCGCTGAAGCAGCTGCTATTCACAAACTCAAAATCACGCTCCTACTCAAAGCAACCCGGCTCGATTCCCAATCCGCGATGTCGGCTCCTAAGTCAATGGTACGTGCACATGTACACGACTTCTCATCTGGACAAGGCCAAAACCATGAGGACTATTCTCTTCCTATCGAATTCTAAGGTGACTATCAAGACTATGTGGTATTCAAGGCTGGATGTACACCTGACCCTACCACGCGCCTGCCCACAGGCATATGGAAGGCCCTATCACGTCAGGACATGAAGAGTTGGCTGAATTTTTCTCCGGAAGGCAAGAAAATAGTGGTCGCATCATTACGACGCGAATTGCTCCCAAATGATCAGCCAGACCCTAACACTGTCAAACCCATCACTCGGAAAGCATACCAACATGGACATTCTGTCTCATTCCTAGAAGATGATACCTCAAACAAAGATGAACATGTCAATTCCTCAGCAGACCTACATCCCGCTGTAGAAAATGACCGTAGAGGTGTTTTCCATGCATCACTTGGTGTATACAAGTCTCAGACTTCTTCCTCCAAGGACCAAAGACCCCTCAAGTCTTCCGTGTCACCCGCGCATCCCACTCGATTCCTCTCCGAAAACCCTGACATTTGGTACAAAAAGGACGGTGATACCCAAATACCTGTGGGAACATCCTCTTATTCCGCCAATTTTCACCAATGGTATAACCCCGACGATGATCTGACTTTCTCACACAATAGTCAGGTAACATCGTACACCTATCGTGCTCACAAAGCTACGATCACCAATCCTGGCTTCGCCATGGTTGATCGCGGTGCAAATGGTTGCATCATCGGCAATGATGCATGCCTCATCTCCAAGGATATCCCACCACAATATGTCAATGTCACAGGCATTAACAATCACCAGGTACAAAATATCCCCATTGCTACATGCAGCGCTTATTCTATCTCGAATAGAGGCCCCATCATCCTCATTTTCAATGAATGTGCATATACGGGCCGACACCCTTCTATCTTGTCCTCCGGCCAGATGGAAGCATATTTTTCCACTGTCAATGACACATCCATCAAAGGGGGCGGTGGACAGGTAATCACCACCTCCGATGGATATGCACTACCTCTTAGCATCCGGCATGGTTTACCATACCTTGCAATGCGAAAGTACACGGCTATTGAGTTTGACACGCTCCCACATGTTATCATGACATCCGGTAAGCACTGGGACCCATCTGTCCTTGATACCACAATCAGTGCTAAAGATGAACAATTTCTTCAGAAATATCCTCCTCAGTCGCAACAACTTCCATATACCGAATACGACAAATACGGAAACCCACGTTGCCTTGAAGGGTTAGATATCTCTGTGTCTCCTGACTCTTCCACGGTCACGTCTCTCAGTTTGTACTCCAGCCACTCCACTTGGTCTCCCTTCCTCCCTATTGATGATCATGGAACCAGCGATCGCTCATTCTGGCTCACTCCTACCAACTACGTTCACCAGGAACACCTCGCATGCTGTACTTCCCCTCCAATCTCTGGGACAGTCACTGCGTTTCCCACGGATTGTAATGCTAGTGATATTACATGTATCGCAACTACACCATGTGAACGATATCCCAACAAACATGATTACTTATTTCTGAAACCTTTCTTTTGTTGGGTTTCCACAGATCGCATCAAAGCTACGTTTGAAAACTCAACGCAATATGGCTGGCTAGCGATTAGCCCTGATGGAAACATTTTCACACGTTTCCATTCCCCTCAACCGGCAATGAACGTTCGACCCTTCAATGACGACGTCCTGTCTGATGCTGTCTATTCAGATGTCCCAGCGATTGATGGCGGCTCCAAACTTGCTCAGATCTTCTTTGGCCGGAAGTCCCATATCATACATGTTGAGGAAATGCGTACCACCGGCGACTTTCTATCATGCTTTCAGAACTTCGTTCGAAAATGGGGCAGGCCCCTTCGCCTCCTATGCGATCATGGGAACTACCAATCTAGTAAGAAAGTCACTGACTATCTCAAAATGTTATGGATTGGACTCTGGCAAAGTGAACCTTACCACCAACACCAGAATCAATTCGAACGGCGATATCAAACGTTCAAACGCATTGTCAATCGCGTCATGGATCGTACAGGCACACCACCACATCTCTGGCTGCTGTGCATGACATACGTTGCCGGACTCCTCAATGTTATTTCTGATCCTACGCTGTCAGACAGACAACCGGTCTTCATTGCTACCGGTACACTTGGCGATATAGGCGCATACACCAGTTTCTTCTGGTTTGAACCTGTTTATTTCAAGACCAATGACTCCCCTTTCGGTACCCAGTCTACCGAACGTCTTGGTCATTTCGTAGGCATTGCCAAACATGTTGGCAATGGACTTTGTTTCCACATCTGGGATCCAGTCACCAACAAATTGCTTGACCGGTCTGGTGTACGCTCTGCTCTTACGCCTGAGTCTCGCAACAAACGAGCGGGCCTCTTTACTGATGATGGTTTCATCAAATGGCGTAAGGCCAAGGATTCCTTGCCCTGGTTATACGCCACTGGTGACGCTCCTACATTCACACAACATGGGGAGCATATCACTACAAGTAGCCCCACTGAAGAATCTACACCACAGGGCGTCTCAGTTACTCCCCCTCCTGGAGTCTCAACTACTGATTCCGACACCACTCTGAACCTCGCCACTCCTGCGGAACATGACGACACAACGCCGTCTGTACCTACCGAGCAACCAGATACAACAACTCCCGCATCTGGTAATCAAGCTATTCTTCAACCACCCGCCCACCCCTCGTTACCAAGCTTTCTCTATAAGAAGGTCGATGACAGCCCAAGCTGGTCCCCTTCTCCACTCCCTAACAACTATGGGGAGAGTTTTGATGGTCCTCCTATGACACACATCTTCAGCAAGACATCCGATGGCGTTCTCCTTACTGAAGATGATTTTGATCCACCGGAGCTAGCATACTTTGATGTTAGTGACATCATAACTCCACACACCAACCCCGCTACTCCTTCAGTAGACCCATCCCAGGTAGTTGTTACCGACAAAGAAGGCAACGCACAATTTGACGATGATGGTAAACCAATTACCATTCCTACGGTCCCGATTGCCGACCTACAAGGACGATCCTTCCTTGTAACCAACCCCGATGGCACTCGGAAGCGTCTTACCATCGTCGACGTAGAAGACAGTCTTGAACGCAACAAAGACTTCATCAAGTTCAAGTGCAAACACTCTGATGACGAACTTAACAATATCATTGCATACAATGATGTCATGAATTACATCCATCGTGATTCAACCCAAGAAGACGGCAAACTTTGGTCGTTTTGCCAAATCCTAGGACACCAAGGTCCACTGGATAACAAGCATCCTCAATACAAAGGTTCCAAGTATAACCTTTGGATTGAATGGGAAAATATGGAACGGACGTATGAACCTTTAGCCAACATTGCGGCTGATGACCCTGTTACAGTTGCAAAATATGGGAAAGACAACAACTTGCTTGACCTCCCAGGTTGGAAACGCCTCAAGCGAATCACCAATCTAGCACGACGAACCAAGAAACTTGACCGACTCGTGCATCAAGCCAAACTTCGGTCTTTCTGTACCACTCCGCAGTATCAATATGGATTCAAGGTACCTTGTAACCATGAAGAAGCCCTCCGATTTGATCACGCCAACAGAAACCACAAATGGGAAGACGCCACCACCCTTGAAATGGAACAGCTAAATGAATACAATACATTCATTGATAAAGGCGTGTACAAGACAAGCTCCATCCCACCCGGGTTCCAACAGATCAAGGTACACATGATATATGCTGTCAAGCACGACGGTAGACACAAGGCTCGTCTTGTTGCAAACGGTAATCTCACTGAGGCCCCCATCCACAGTGTTTATGCCAGTGTCGTATCTCTTCGTGGCTTACGTATGTGTCTGTTCCTAGCTGAACTGAACAGCTTAGAAGCATGGGGTACCGACATAGGTAATGCCTACCTAGAAGCAGTTACTTGTGAGAAAGTCTGCATCAAGGCAGGTCCTGAATTCGGATCGCTGGAAGGTCATCTATTGATCATCTACAAAGCCCTATATGGCCTCAGATCTTCGGGCAAGTGTTTTGGTGATTTACTAGCAGCTTGTCTTATTGAACTCGGCTTCGAAAGATCCTGCGCGGAGCCGGAAATCTTCCTCAAGCCTGGAATAAACAAGCATGGGGAACGTGTATATGAACTTATATGCACATATGTTGATGACCTATGTCTTTGCATGGCAGATCCCAATTCCTTCTTGAAGATATTGCAGTCGTCACCATATAACTTCAAACTGAAGGGATCCGGACCTATGAACTTTCATCTAGGTTGTGGATTTGAGCGCGACGCACATGGTGTTCTCTGTATGAATCCCATCAAGTTCATCAAAAAGATGGAAGCGTCTTATGAACAGATGCTCGGATGTAAACCTAGCACCAAGTTCCAGTCACCCATTGCGGAAAACGATCATCCTGAATTGGACTCCTTGGCTTTTCTCGAAGAAACTGGTATACAGAAATACCAAAGCATGATCGGTTCACTCCAATGGATCATCGCCATTGGACGTTTCGATGTCCAAACAGCCGTGATGACACTCTCAAGTTTCAGAGCCCAACCACGAGATGGGCACCTTGAACGTGCCAAACGTATCTATGGATATATCTCCAAGTTTAGACATTTTAAAATCAGATTCCGCGTGGAACCCCCAGATTTTATATTGACTAAACCCGACACCATCGATTGGTCCAACACCGTCTATGGAGAGCATTCTGAAGAGCTACCCGACGACGCTCCTGCACCACTTGGGGAGACAGTAGTGTTAACACACTTCTATGACGCCAACCTCATGCATGATATTCTCAGTGGTAAGGCTGTAACCGGCATCCTTCACTTCGCGAACAAGACTCCCATGATGTGGTTCTCAAAGAAACAATCTACTATGGAAACAGCCACCTTTGGAGCTGAATTCGTTGCAGGAAGAACTTGCATCGAGCAAATCATTGATCTACGTCACTCATCCCGATACCTTGGAACACGAGTCCATGATATCTCCTACTCATGGGGTGACAACAAAAAGATGATTCAAACGTCAACCTCCCCTTACGCAACGTTGCACAAGCGTCACAACATTCTATCGTTTCATTACGTACGGAGCATGATAGCGAGAGGTTTCATTTTAAAGATGCACATCCCAGGTAAGGATAACTGTGCAGATATTCTCACCAAGCATTGGGGACACTCAGTTGTGTATCCACTGCTGAAGCCCATCTTCCACTTCTGCGGGAATACCGGCGACCTTCTCCAAGACGATGGAAGCATCATGTAGAGCGTGATGACCTTTCACAAGGAAACATGGGGAGTATTAAATTCCTTTTGTGACCAGAAGTACCAAAGCTACCAGATGGTAGATATTCTATTTTTACGAATCAACAAGTCCCGTATCAACCAAAGTAATCGATTCCCACGGCATATCGATTCCCACGGAGCATCTATTCCCATTGCGCATTAACGGTGAGCAATCTCTGTTTTATAGTATTGCCTTTGTTCTTTGGTGAGCAAACTCTGATTTCATAAAGTATCACATGAGCTACGGGAGCAATTCCTGATCTTAATGATAAACATATCATGAAGTCTTCCTAACGGAACAAGAGAAGAAAACCGTTGGCGTGTGATTCTCACACAATATATATATATATACATACAGATATATACGGTCAACGACCAATGCATGGACGAAATAATCAGCGAGTAATCTCATCACTACGCAACAGCAGTTGCAACGTATTTCACCTCAATAAAAGAGATATCTTGCATTTCGGCAAGATTTCACTTTATCTCATACTTTTAACATTCAACTGATTTATATCCCAAAATTCACACTAGTTGCTACCAACTACCTGTAATCTACATCACTAAGGTCTGTCTTGCTGTATCTGAATAAGTTTGCAGTAAGAAGAGATCTGGCGTTTCCATAGTCTCGCCTGTAGTCCGATTATCCGTTGCCAAAAGTATCCAACCACAATTGTCACGCGTAGAGTACAATCGTTCGTCTACTAACACACTAACGCAGCGTTGCTGTTCTTCAGAAGCCTTTGAATCAGACCCTCAACGGACCGGATTCAGAAGGAAAATAATAACCACCAATCATCACCATGTGTAATTTGCCATTGGCTTTTACCAAACCCCCGACTACCAATAAAGAAGATCGGATAAAAAAATTAAGGAGGAGGTACAAGACGAATCTTTTTGTTCCGATTGTCTCGGTCAATTTTCATCTTTGGAGGGAAAACAAAACTTTTGGGAAAAACGTTAACTTATAGGCATAAAACACAAATTTGAGCAAGACAATGCATATGCTGAGTTATACCGCCTGGAGGAAGAATCTTGCAAACCCCAGAAAATAGGTCGTGTGGTCCAAAATGGATCGGAACCCGATACAGATTGGGGGAGTCCTCCTCCCTAGCCTGTGCAAGGAATGGATACAGGCCAACTAAAGTTCACTCGGAGTTCCAATCATTTGCAATACATACAAAGTAATGGTAGCCCTGCTAATGGAAAGATAATAAATTGACGCGACGTTACAGAAGCTTTGACAATAGAATGCAGAGATTAGAACCAAGCACAGTTTGTAATTTGGAAAAAGGACAAGAGTGTTTTGATGATTGTTCACCCAGCAATTCCAGATATACGAATACTTATCTATGACTGTATGATTGACTGGAGACCCCCCAAACCAGAAAGAATCAAGGTTGGTAGATTAGACTTCAGTCTTATGTCAATGGTAGGAAAGGTTTCCAAAAATTACTTTCAAGACTTGGAAGAATCTATGAATGATAAATGGTTGGGTCCCTTTTTGACTAAAACAATTCATCCTTCTTTTATCGAATCACGTCTTGGCAGTAAGTGTCTTGTGGACATAAGTACAGAAATATATGGTTTTAGTGTTACTAAAATTCCATCAGAATACATCCGAAGTGCAACAAACAAGATACAGAAACCGCGATTCAAATTGATAGTTGGACTTTTTACAACAAGGTTGACCTTCATGAGTGTAAACAAGGATTGGCGGTTGTTGACAAATGTGTTCTACGGTTAGGTACCTCCATCAAGGGTGATTGCAGGCTTGAAATCACACTACCACAACCGGAAAAGATTTTAATGTTGCTGGTGTTAGGTCATGCCTCGGAAAGCAATGTTGACATTGTTTACCATTCTTCTACTGAAACTTGTTTGAACTGTTATTCAATGTGTTGTAACTCTAAAAATCGACCGAAAGGTATAGGATAATTGAAATTTAAAGAGATGTGAGCTCAGAGAGACGCTCTTATTTTACTGTGTATTTTACTGTATTTGACCGGTATCCCTGTGTTAGTGTTGTATGTAGGGAAGTCTAAACCGGTCATGGATCATGTGCAATTCGTCATAAGACAGAGAACCCATGATGTGACGTAGATATCTTGATACTTGAAGTCATTTTTATCTCTGGAGGAGTATAAGTAACTTTTTCAAGCGTAGAATGGATATAATTCCTGTAGAATGTATGTAAGTAGGGTACGTGTATTTTTGGCTGACAACACACCCCTTGGTTCAACACTTAGTGAAGGAGTGTTGAATTACAAGTCGGTTCTCCATCTTGTAGAACTCTAAAACCTTAAGTATGGGCTTAGATATCAAATCGGAAGATTGTAATCGTAGAATTGAAAGATTGATATCACGTAATGGAGAAGCATGATGAGATGCTTGAGTATGTAGTGGTCGCGAAATCGAAGGGAAGGTTAATCGGATTTGGAGACAGGCTAATGAATCGTCAAATCGTAGGAGACAGTAGGAATCAATATGATTGGAGAATCCACTTGTAGAAGTCGAGGATTGATTGACAATCATAATTCGATCGTAGTAGCTTGAGTATTGAAACGAATCATATGAGTCGGATAGGGATGAGGCGGATTGATTGAACTGGAGCAGAAGATTCAATTAAGGCTCTCAACGGAGGGGAGAGCCATGAGTGATTGTGTATTGATCGAGCATGAGGAGTAGCTCAAAGAGGGGAAGGGAATGTTTGGACAATGCTTGTTTGATATCACGGATGGGATAAAGAGTCGTTGAATAGATCGGAAACAAAGCATGCCGGATTGGGTGACTCGAAAGAGAGTCATATCTTGGATGATGCAATTAATTGTTGCAGACGATCGCGGAGATTGGATAATCCGAATCAGTTCATAGAAGCTCAATTGTAGATGGTCTTAGATTCAATTGTGGAATGATATCAAAGAGAAGAAGAGATCGCAGAATCAAATGTCGACGAAGGGGGCAAATGCTGAGATTGATCAGTGATTGCTCGCTTGAACGTTGATGGAGAGGGGAGACGGGTCGATTGAACTGGAATCCAAAATTGGAGAGAAGAAGATCTATCGATTCCAGAATCAAATAGCAATCGGTTGAGCGTGGAATACGATTGAGAGATCGGCATGCGATTGAGAGATTGTAGGAATCAATAGGGGCGTTCAGAAGCTTTTGCATTATTTTATGCCGTAGAAGAGGATAGGATTGATTGATGATCTAACGGAGGGGAGATCAACGATGACAAGGGAAGGATGGAATTCGAACGGGAGACTTGGTGGAAAGATCAATTAAATCGAGGATAAAGTCAAAACGTCGAGGATTGAATTGACTGCTTCAACCTGACTCGTAGAAAAGCAAAGAGACCGGGGGAAGGAATCGATCATAGGTGGGCAATTGGTGAATTGTAAAACATATTGTAGAGTTCATGCCATATCAAGCGTAGGAAAGAATTCAATCGGGGATCACGGGAATCGATATTGAAATCGGATGTAGTCCTAGGTTCAATTGGTGGAGTTGTTAGTTGAACGTTTAACACTAACCCTAAGAGTTGACAACGTAACCTTGTAGACGGAGTTTATGTGGGGGGTTTGGGGGGGGAAAATACGTAGAAATATTAAAAAAATCTGTTTTTAACAAGTAGACTTGGTACAAACGCTACGACTAAAAATCGCTAAAAAGCTTAGCCAAACATTTATTTATGGAAATGAGACGCGTTCATTTTTATGGTAGCAAACTCTCATTTTTTTGGTTGCAAGTAACCATAAGATTTAACCTGAATACAGATAAAAATCATACAATTCTCATTGTCGTCATCATCGGCCCGTTGTTTCTCATACCGTACCTCAATTTCACTTAGGTTCCCTCCGTTTCGGGAATGCCAATTTTTGCAGGAGTTGATCTCAAGAACCAGCCATCGCCTGGTAATTCTGAAAATATCCCCAAACAGCTGAAAGTCTCTATTGTTACGAGTTTGCTTCAGAATGACCATGCAATGTCTGGTTCTCCAGATCAACTCCTGCAAAAAAAAGAGGCTTATCTAAACACCCCCAAAAAAACTTTGGAGAACCAGATGTTTTTAATGTAATTAAAATAACAGCTTTTTACCTGATTCTTCTGGCTATGCCTGCGCGCGCACGCGCGCGCATGCCAGCCGCAGATAAGGGACAGACCATAAAAACAAAAAAGGGGTAAAGGACGGACCAAAAAAACGGAAAAAGCACAGACCATAAAAAAGGAAAAAGGACAGACCATAAAAAAGGAAAAAGGACAGACCATAAAAACGGAAAAAGGACAGACCATAAAAACGGAAAAAGGACAGACCATCAAGTACATGCCAAGCAGTACAAGTACTACTACAGGTACTACTACCAGTAGTAATGCAAGTACCACATAGACAGTACACACTAATTTGCAATTAAAAAATAGAAAATCTAATATTTTGTGTGATTGAACCATGAATATTGTTCCTGTTATGGATGAGATGAATCATGAAAGAAACAGAAGTGAGTTATCTGTCATAGTTTGTGTGTCACCACCTAATTAGTGCATTGGGGTACTGGATTTGGAGAAAAAATACACACTAATTTGCAATTTAAAAAAAAAATCAGATATTTTGTGTGATTGAACCATGAATATTGTTCCTGTTATGGATGAGATGAATCATGAAAGAAACAGAAGTGAGTTATCTGTCATAGTTTGTGTGTCACCACCTAATTAGTGCATTTGGGTACTAAGAATTTTCAACACCAAAAAGGTTACATGGGAAGACCAATCTTGCTACTGCCATAACTTTGCTTCCAGAGGGAGTTAGAAGGTTCTACAGGTACCAGCGCCCACGAACGATTCAATCGTAAACCCGAGGTGCGAAAAAGATAGGTACCGGTACGCTCGTAATTGGTGGAGTTGTTAGTTGAACGTTAAACACTAACCCTAAGAGTTAACAACGTAACCTTCTAGACAGAGTTTATGAGGGAATTTGGGGGGGGGGGGGGGGGGAGGATACGTAGAAATATTTCAAAAATTTGACTGAGTTATAGTTTGGGCTGGGACTGGCAAGACTTGCACTCTCTTCAAATCTGGTGGGTTTTTAAATTAATGATTGAGTTAATTTTAGGTTGGGGATGGGCAGGATTTGCACTGTCTTCAAATCTGGTGGGTTTTGGGGTTGACAATTGAATTATATTTTGGTTGGGGATTGGCAGGATTTGAACTGTGTTCAAATCTGGTGAGTTTTTGGGTTGACGACTGAGTTATATTTTGGTGGATGCCGGAAGGATTTGTACTGTGTTCAAATCTGGTGTGTTTTTTGGTTGACGATTGAATTATATTCTGTTTAGGGACTGGAAAGATTTGCACTGTGTTCAAATCTGGTGGGTTTTTGGGTTGATGACTGAGTTATATTTTGGTTGGGGATAGGCAGGATTTGAACTGTGTTCAAATCTGGTGGGTTTTGGGGTTGATGACTGAGTTATATTTTGGTGGATGTCGGAAGGATTTGTACTGTGTTCAAATCTGGTGTGTTTTTTGGTTGACAATTGAATTATATTTTGTTTAGGGACTGGAAAGATTTGCACTGTGTTCAAATCTGGTGGGTTTTTGGGTTGATGACTGAGTTATATTTTGGTGGGCGATGGGCAAGATTTGCACTGTGTTTGAATCTGGTGGGTTTTTGGATTGATGACTGAATTATATTTTGGTTAGGGACTGGAAAGATTTGCACTGTGTTCAAATATGGTGGGTGTTTGGGATGATGACTGAGTTGTATTTCAGTTGGGATTTGGCAGGATTTGCCCTGTGTTCAAATCTGGTGGGTTTTGGGGTTGATGACTGAGTTATATTTTGGTTAGGGACTGGGATGATTTGCACTGTGTTCAAATCTGGTGGGTTTTGGGTTGACGAATGAATTATATTTTGGTTGGGGATTGGCAGCATTTGCACTGTGTTCAAATCTGGTGGATTTTGGGGTTGATGACTGAGTTATATTTTGGTGGGGGATCCAAAGGATTTGCACTGTGTTCAAATCTGGTGGGTTTTTGGGTTGATGACTGAGTTATATTTTGGTTGAGGATTGGCAAGACTTGCACAGTATTCAAATCTGGTGGGGTTTTGGGTTGATGACTGAGTTATATTTTGGTCTGGGACTGGCAGTATTTGCACTGTGTTCAAATGTGGTTTGTTTTTGGGTTGAGGATTGAATCATATTTTGGTTAGGGACTGGAAAGATTTGCACTGTGTTCAAATCTGGTGGGTTTTTTGGTTGATGACTGAGTTATATTTTGGTCAGGGATGGGCAGAATTTGCACTGTGTTCAAATCTGGTGGGTATTTGGGTTGATGACTGAGTTATATTTTGGTGTATTTTGGAAGGATTTGTACTGTGTTCAAATCTGGTGTGTTTTTTGGTTGACGATTGAATTATATTTTGTTTAGGGACTGGAAAGATTTGCACTGTGTTCAAATCTGGTGGGTTTTGGGGTTGATGACTGAGTTATATTTTGGTTGGGGATTGGCAGCATTTGAACTGTGTTCGAATCTGGTGGGTTTTTGGATTGATGACTGAATTATATTTTGGTTAGGGACTGGAAAGATTTGCACTGTGATCAAATATCGTGGGTGTTTGGGATGATGACTGAGTTATATTTCAGTTGGAATTTGGCAGGATTTGCCCTGTGTTCAAATCTGGTGGGTTTTGGGGTTGATGACTGAGTTATATTTGGTTAGGGACTGGGATGATTTGCACTGTGTTCAAATCTGGTGGATTTTTGGGTTGATGAATGAATTATATTTTGGTTGGGGATTGGCAGCATTTGCACTGTGTTCAAATCTGGTGGGTTTTGGGGTTGATGATTGAGTTATATTTTGGTGGGGGATGGGCAAGATTTGCACAGTGTTCAAATCTGGTGGGTTTTTGGGTTGATGACTGAGTTATATCTTGGTTGAGGATTGGCAAGATTTGCACAGCATTCAAATCTGGTGGGGTTTTGGGTTGACAATTGAATTATATTTTGGTCTGGGACTGGCAGTATTTGCACTGTGTTCAAATCTGGTGTGTTTTTTGGTTGACAATTGAATTATATTTTGTTTAGGGACTGGAAAGATTTGCACCGTGTTCAAATCTGGTGGGTTTTTGGGTTGATGACTGAGTTATATTTTGGTTGGGGATTGGCAGGATTTGAACTGTGTTGGAATCTGGTGTGTTTTTGGATTGATGACTGAATTATATTTTGTTTAGGGACTGGAAAGTTTTGCACTGTGTTCCAATCTGGTGGGTTTTTTGGTTGACGACTGAGTTATATTTTGGTGGGGGATGGGCAAGATTTGCACTGTGTTTGAATCTGGTGGGTTTTTGGATTGATGACTGAATTATATTTTGGTTAGGGACTGGAAAGATTTGCACTGTGATCAAATATGGTGGGTGTTTGGGATGATGACTGAGTTGTATTTCAGTTGGGATTTGGCAGGATTTGCCCTGTGTTCAAATCTGGTGGTTTTGGGGTTGATGACTGAGTTATATTTGGTTAGGGACTGGGATGATTTGCACTGTGTTCAAATCTGGTGGGTTTTGGGTTGACGAATGAATTATATTTTGGTTGGGGATTGGGAGCATTTGCACTGTGTTCAAATCTGGTGGGTTTTGGGGTTGATGACTGAGTTATATTTTGGTGGGGGATCCAAAGGATTTGCACTGTGTTCAAATCTGGTGGGTTTTTGGGTTGATGACTGAGTTTTATTTTGGTTGAGGATTGGCAAGATCTGCACAGTATTCAAATCTGGTGGGGTTTTGGGTTGATGACTGAGTTATATTTTGGTCTGGGACTGGCAGTATTTGCACTGTGTTCAAATGTGGTTTGTTTTTGGGTTGAGGATTGAATTATATTTTGGTTATGGACTGGAAAGATTTGCACCGTGTTCAAATCTGGTGGGTTTTTTGGTTGATGACTGAGTTATATTTTGGTTTGGGGATCCACAGGATTTGCACTGTGTTCAAATCTAGTGGGTTTTGGGGTTGATGACTGAGTTATATTTGGTTGGGGACTGGAAAGATTTGCACTGTGTTCAAATCTGGTGGGTTTTTGGTTGATAACTGAGTTATATTTTAATCGGGGACTGGCAGGATTTGCACTGTGTTCGAATCGGGTGGGTTTTTGGGTTGATGACTGAGTTATATTTTAGTTAGGGACTGGAAAGATTTGCACTGTGTTCAAATCTGGTGGGTTTTTTGGTTGATCACTGAGTTATATTTTGGCCGGGGACTGGCGGGATTTGCACTGTGTTCAAATCTGGTGGGTTTTTGGGTTGACAATTGAATTATATTTTGGTCGGGTATTGGCAAGATTTGCACTGTGCTCAGATCTGGTGGGTTTTTGGGTGGATGACTGAGTTATATTTTGGTCGGGGACTGGCAGGATTTGCACTGTGTTCAAAACTGGTGGGTTTTTGGGTTGACGATTGAATTATATTTTGGTTAGGGAGTGGAAAGATTTGCACTGTGTTCAAATCTGGTGGATTTTGGGGTTGATGACTGAGTTATATTTTGGTGGGGGATGGGCAAGATTTGCACAGTGTTCAAATCTGGTGGGTTTTTGGGTTGACGATTGAATTATATTTTGGTTAGGGACTGGAAAAGTTTGCGCTATGTTCAAATCTGGTGGGGTTTTGGGTTGATGACTGAGTTATATTTTGGTCGGGGATTGGCAAGATTTGCACAGTATTCAAATCTGGTGGGTTTTGGGGTTGATGACTGGCGTATATTTTGGTTGGGGACTTGAAAGATTTGCACTGTGTTCAAATCTGGTGGGTTTTGGGGTTGATGACTGAGTTTGGTTGGGGGATCCACAGGATTTGCACTGTGTTCAAATCTGATGGGGTTTTGGGTTGATGATTGAGTTATATTTTGGTTGGGGACTGGAAAGATTTGCACTGTGTTCAAATCTGGTGGGGTTTTGGGTTGACGATTGAATTATCTTTTACTAGTAGAAATTGTACGCGTTATTGTATGAGTACTTCTTACCATAACTTTACTGACACATACTTACAATACATACAATAACTACGTACTCAACAACTCCACAGGGCCCCTGCAAAGCACTAATTTATTCGCCGAAACGACTCAAGCCGGTTAGGGATGAGGCAAATCGATTGAACTGGAGAGGAAGGATCGATTGTGGATCTCAACAGATGGGAGTCATTTTTGCAAAGATGAGATTGGCTTATCGTAGAATCGCAAAGAGACGTGTTGTAGAAACGAATGGAATCGGAGCGGTTCATTTCTGACTGGGTAGGAAGAAGATCTATTTATTCCAGAATCAAATATCAAACGCCGACCAAGGGATAGAATCGTAGGAATCGGTTGAGTGTGGAATACGATTGAGAGATTGGAATGCAATGGAGAGATTGTAGGAATCAATTTGTTCGTATATCAATATCGTAGACCCAAATGGTAGGAGTCGAGCGATCGGCATCGAAGACGATTGATTGATTGTGGAGGAATTACCCAATGTATTCGATGAGTGATGGATTTTGACACATCGAACTCTTGTATATTGATCAGACGTGGGATCCGAAATCGGAGGGAAGAGGAGATGTGCTTGGATGAAGCGTATTGGATATCACGGTTGGGGTAAAGAGTTGTCCAAGAGGAGGAATTGGCTTGTCGTTCACAATTGTACCGTAGAATCAAATATTGGTGCTGATCCTAGGAAGAAATGGAACATCGATAATCGATTGATTGGGAAATCAGAATTGACTCGTAGAAACGCAAAGAGATATGCCGTAGAATCAAGAGGGATGTCTTTGAAGAGGAGAACAACGGATCAACTGTAGAATCACAAAGAGACGTGTCCTTGGAGAAGAGGAAGACGGACCAACGGTAAGTCAGAGAATCGAACGCTGATGTAGGTATAGCCTCGGCTCAATCGTCAAAACGAATTATATGAGATGATAACGGATGAGGCGAATCGGTTGAACTGGAGACGAAGGCTCGATAGAGGATCTCAATGGAGAGGAGATCAATGAGGAGAACAACTAGTGATGGATAGGGACAAATCGAACTCATGTATATCGATCATAGATGGGAGATTGAAAGTAATCATAGCATTGAGTAGTCTGGGATTGTCGCCGGAGGGGAGATCAATGCTCGTTGGTTGGGCTGGAACGACAGAAGACTTAGATCCTTGAGGAGATTGGAGAGGAGACGTATTGATTGATGAAGAGTTGTCAATCGTAACCGAGGTATTGAATGTTCCATTTCTTCTAGGGTCGAGAATCGATTGACTTGTCGTAGAATTTCAAAGAGACGTGTCGTAGAAAAGAATGGAATCGGAGGGGATTCATTTCTGACTTGGTAGGAAGAAGATCTATCAATTCCAGAAAGAAATATCAAACGCCGATGGAGGGATCGAATTGTAGAATAGAATCATAATTGTAGTTCATCTCAAATCGATTGGCTCGATGATGGAAAGGATTGATATTGGGGAATCCGAATTGCCTCATATAAACGTGATTGGTGTCGGCGGGATATTGTTTGATGCCGTAGAATAGGACTGGTCTGAAGGAATGCAAGGAGAATATCAAGGCAAGGAGGGAAGAAAACGGGGTCCAAAGTCGACTAGTAGGTTCCTTCTGTATGAGATCTCATCTAGCTCGCATGTTATTTAAGCGTTGAATCATATCTTTGTCTCGATAAATGATATTGCTGCACGCTAAGTCATGCTTTTGGAGTTGTAAGTGCCTTGAATTCTCTTGTGTTGGGTTTACACGAGCCGGCTACACACCCCTTGATTTAACACGGAGTAAAGGAGTGTTGAATTATTTGTCGGTTCACGGATGTGGTTTTGGTGGGATCCTTGTCGCATGCAGGGAGCATAAGAGAATGAATGAGGTTGGTGGAGGCTGATGAGGAAAACGCTGGGAGTTAAACGCGTGCAAATTAAGCGTGATGCAGTGATCCAATGCACACCCCTTGATGCAGATGCACACCCCTTGATTCAACACTTATGAAATTGAAGTCTGTGGTTCAAACGAATTCCATGGTTGTGAAGGATACAAAACCTTTGGGCGTATGTCATGGTTCTATGGAATTCCAGGGATCCTTGTTGTGTGCGGGGAGCATAAGTAAAGTGGTGGAGGCGTATGATGAAAACGCTGAAAGTTAAACGCGTTCAAATTAAGCGCCAGTCAGTTAGCCAATGCACAGCACCCCTTGGGTGTTTAACTTGTTGGTTATTACATGAAATTGTTACTTGAAATTGTGAGCAGAAAATTGCTCTTTTGCTAAAATCACCATATTGGTGCATCGGCCCGCTAATACTCCAATGCACACACTAAATCACTAATAATCACATCGACCCGCTAATACTCCGATGCGCTGCACGTGTCCTTGTACCAATGGGCTGTAGGGATCGCTGTAGGGATCTACCTTGTGCCCCGTAGAATTGGTACATAAGGACCTATTTTTAGTAAGAAGGAGAACCGGATCGGTAAGTGGTTAAATCTCATTCCCACTTCCACTCCCGTCTCCATTCATGTTGGTCCATTCCTGTAGAAGCAAGATTCATCGGACGATCGATTCTTATCTCATTCGCGTCTCATTCATTCACTCGTGTCTCATTCTTTCCGTAGCGCGCGCTCGTTCGATCACCTTCAAACACACTCCCCTGCTTCAAAGGATAATAGACTCAATCGATGGTACTTCTCCAGAACTTGTTGTAGGATTCATGTGCTTCTTCTGCCTTGGAATCTACAGTCGCGAAGCTCGTATCCTTGTTGCCTTTGTCCTTCATAGAGTACTCGTCTCTTCCATAAAACTTGGAACCATGCTTCTCAAATAGGGCTCCAGTCAGGTTCTTGGTGAAGAGATCACTTGTCATTTCATTGCCTGTCTTCCACATCACCTTGATGATGCCCATTTCCTTCAGCTCTCGCAGGAAATACTGTTTCACTTCAATATGCCTGGTGCGACCTGCTATGGACCAATTGTTGCAAAAATCGACTGCACCCTTGTTGTCCACGTATATCACCATGGGTAGCTTGATTTGCAATCCGAGACACATCATAACTCTCCAAATGTACAGCATGTCTTGCACACATAGCACAGCTGCATACAGTTCGGCTTCCATCACTGACAGAGCAATGATTGGCATCATTCTTGATCTTGCAGTCACATTGGCACCATTCAGCCAAGTCAACCAGCCATTGACGCTGTGCCGAGACTCATCTTTGGCATATTCTGAGTCACTGAATCCAATCAACTCGAAAATGAAATTCTTGGTACCATTCCATACTGCATTTGGGGCTAACGTGAGACCTCTCTTGGGTGTTCCAGCACAATACTTCATCACTCACTTTAGTGCCTTCATGTGGGACTTCCTTGCTTCGGTCATGAACCTAGAGAGCTCCCGGACAGCATTCTGTGTTTCGATTCTTGACCATCTCATCATATGCAATAGGATGGCTGTTCCGGACCTGTAATTGGTTTGGGCTTCCTTGGTGAGAACACTATCAGATGGTCCTTCACCTTCTTTCTTCAACACTGATCCTGGCTCTGCTGGAGTGGTGGGGTTTCCTCTGCATTCATCAAGCTCGAACTCATCGATGAATCTTTTGATCTTGACTGGTTGGGTCATTCTCAGAGTTCTGTTCTTCTTGTCCCGCTCGATGTGACATCCGACATATTTGTCCATCTCTCCAACATCCTTGCATTCAAATAGGGACTTGAGGTGCTCTTTGTGCTTCAGGACTTCTGCTTCTTCACCTATGATGCAAAATCATCGACCCATAGCAGCATCAAAAGTAGCTTGTTGTTGATCCACCTGAAAAATAGACATGAATCAGCCTTGCATCTCTCCATCTGCATGGTATGCATTGCTCGTCGCGCTTCTCTCCAGAATTGTATGGCGGCTTGAATTGTGCCATAAAGCGTTTTCTGCAATTGGAGGAGTACATATGATGGGTAGAATTTCTTATATCCCTCTGGAATCTTGGTGAATATTTTCTCTCCATTCTGAAATTTGCCATTCAGAAAAGCTCCTTCCACATCCACAATGTAAGCCATAAAATTTGCCATGACCATCAATATCATTGCAATTCGAATTGAGATATCACTGACGACCGGTGAAGACTTGTCTTGGCCATCATAGTGCTCGCCGTCTAGCTGCTTGAAACCTCGGACGGCATTCCTGCATCTTTCTGTGCCATCAGGTTTCATCTTGTTGGCCCAAGTGGCATCCATGATTTTGGTGCCCGGTGGGATATTGGCTTCGTCAATCTCTTCAAAAACTCCATATTTGACCATCTTCTCATGTTCGGCATCAACACCCTCTGTAAACTTGTCTTGCATCGGACTGGCCATAGATTCCTTGTAATTCATGGTCTTTAGCTCATTGGTGTTGTCAAAAGCACTCCCAGCTGCGCCAACCAGACTGAGTTCACTCATAGCGCCTTCCTGAGATGGAATGGATACTGACAAAAGGTTGAATTCTTTCAGCTCAGTCATTGCCTTGTGGAACTGGATTTCCGCGTCAGTGAATTGTGCTGCATAGCTGGCCATATCTCCATAGCGTATATCCGGATTGAGATGAGAGTTTCTCACGACACGGCCGTACCTTGTGGTTGTTACGACATGGGGATCCTCTTCTTCTTCATTGCTATTGTAGTCCTCGTCACTTTCGTATTCGATCTTGGTTTCTTCAATATCATCGCCGTAGTATTCATCGTGACGGTCGAAAACAGTTGTCTCCTCATCCATAGCCGTAGTGGGGTTTGCGGTTGCAGATTCAGGTTGGAAGGGAAGTGCTGGTACGGTGGCTCCCCCACTTTCATCCTGAAACTGCACGCGATGCCGAGGTCTGGTGGTGGTGCGCAAAATGGAGACAGGTTGGGTGGGGGTGTCATTTATTGGGAGATCCATGTGGCCACCTTCAAGAAAATCAGCATGAAAATTGATAGCTTCACCTGCGGGGGCATTGGGGGGAAAATACATTCTCTTCAACCAGTAAATATCACGGGTAGCTGTAAACGTGTTCTTCAATGGATCATACATCACATAGCAATCTCCTGGCCGGTCAGTGCAATATCCAGCAAAGAAAGCGGGATTCCCGCGATAATTGAGTTTGGGACTTGTGGAACGCTTGACGCGAACGACTCCAGCCTCTCCAAAAGTTCTGAGATGGGCACTAAAAGCAGGGACCGTGCCAGAAAAATGTTGGATCTTGGGCAAAGTATTGCCATTTACTGTGACAGCCTCCAACCAGTCCAACTGAACACCACACCTTATTGCTAAGGGGAAGAATCTAAACCTGT
The DNA here is from genome assembly GCA_037355745.1 of Pseudo-nitzschia multiseries. Lineage (NCBI taxonomy): Eukaryota > Bacillariophyta > Bacillariophyceae > Bacillariales > Bacillariaceae > Pseudo-nitzschia > Pseudo-nitzschia multiseries. The sequence goes on along the minus strand of CM074782.1, from coordinate 19,598,278 downwards.
ATTCCCTAGGCACGTTGGCTTGAGAGCAAAGGGCCATGGCTCGACAGACGGACCAATAGATTGCTGTTTCAACCACACTGTTCTGCTGTGGAGTATCCACAGAGGTATATTCGAACTTGCAAGAAAATTTCCAAGCTGCTGAGGCCAGCCGAGTGTCAAGTGCTGTATTTTCACCGGCTTTATCACATCGTATGTGCTTCAAATTTTGGCCTTTGGATCTCCATTGATTGAGCAATGCGCAAGTGGGTTCAACCATACCATCCTTGGTGGCAAAGAAATTGACAAACCAGCATGAGGAATACTCATCAACAATCATGCAAAAATGGGGCTTGGTAATGAATGGGGCCGTCAACTTGTTACTTTTGGCAGCTTTGGGTGCTTTAACGGAGGACATGTCCACAAAGAGTCTTTCTCCAGGCTTGGTGGCTGCGACATGTTCACTTTCTGTAGGAATCACTTTTCGTTTGGCTTTAGCTTTGGCACAATCTTCACATGGGAGCATTGGACCGCGAGTAATGGTCCAGCCAAGTGTTTCAGCTGTTTGGCGTGTCTTGATCTCATCCATGTGTCCCAAGAGTCGGTGGGCTTTATTGATGTTCATCTTGGTTCCTTCATCCGTAGTGGTGGTAGCAGTTGCTGCATTGATGTCAATGTTGTTGGTGGGATTGGCAATGCAATCAAAATAGCCAACCCAAACACAGCTTGTGTAGGTGGGGATTTGAATATCGAAATTCACTTGGAGCTTCCCTTTCCTGAGTGACCATCCGGTCTTGTCGCTTCCTGTGGCTATCCAACCATTCTGTAAAGCCAGGTTGGCTGAGAACAGATTGAATGCAAAGTTTGGATTGAAATTCACACCCTGCAACAATGTCTGAAACTCCTTCTTTCCATCCTTGTCAATCTTCTGACATGGAATATCCCCAACCTGACATCCTTTCAGTTCGTCTCCACTTTGGGTGGTAATAGTGGCACCGCTAGCCCTCAAATTGGTGGCACACCGCATGCTGTTGGAACTGTGGCTTGTGGCGCCTGTATCAAAAACAAAGATGTTGTCATCATACAGTAGATCAAATCCTTCAGGCACGACATCTCCTTTGGTAGCGCGCTTTTGGGCGTTGAGAAGTTGGAGTGAAGTGGTAGAGGTTTGCATCGCGGAGAGACAGAAATCATAGTCAATTGTTGCTCCCTGGACATCCTTCAGCTTGGACTTCCAACCATTTGGGCGCCAGGCAGCATTCTTCTCATCCTCAAAACAGACAGCAGTCCCATGATTACCACCACAGATTCCACATTTGCGTCGGCGTCCTCTTTGGCCATTCGACCTGTTGTTGCAATTGCCATTGCCGCCGTTGTTGCTGTTGTTGCGGTTGTTGTTGTTGCGGTTGTTGCCGTTGTTGCCATTGCCGTTGTTGCCATTGCCGTTGTTGCCATGGCCGTTGCAGTTGTTGCCATTGCCGTTGTTGCCATTGCCGTTGTTGCCGTTGTTGTCAACACGTGGGTGTCCTGCTGCTCGTTTAGGACAGTTGAACGCTTTGTGACCTTGCTCTCTGCACCAATAACAAACTGCGTTGGTGGACCACTTGTCACGCGTATCGGCAAAATCAGTCATCTCAGCCCCAAACAGACTCATCTCTTTTGCTTTTCCACCCCTGCTTTGGATGCTTCGAGCCGACTCATACAAACTTGCGGCTTGGACGTTGATAGCCTCCCGAAATTCCAGTTCAGAGGTGCCGTTGTCTTGCAGCGCATCCATGAGGGGGGTAAGCTGCATCAGTAGGTAGGCCGGTAGTGCTGCTTTGAATGCCACGATGAGTTGTGTCAAAGTGGGCATGACTGACTTGTATTGGTATTTCCTTTGCAAATCATAGATGTCCTCAACCAAATCCTGTGGAGGGGCTCCGATGGTCAACTTTAAACTTCTCAGATCAATATCCAATTGCTCTTGGTCGTGAGATTTGTTGACTTTCCTGTATTCCTTCATGAGTTCTTCAATAACGCGATGCACCCTACCTTGGGGCCACTGCGCTCGGAGCTTTCCATTCAATTCAGTTGAGGCACCCCGGTCAATCTTGGACTTCTCCATGATGGCTAGGCCAGTCCTGTTGTCGGCAAAAGTCTTGTACAGATCATTCAGAGCTTTGTTGTGGTACTTGTAAGCCCTTTTCTGTGCCGTACTCATCTCCTCTCGAGGTGTAAGCTCTCCTTCTGGAGGTAGGTCCTTATGTGGCTTGGTCGTCAACATATCACGGTACTTCTGGCTATCCGCGAATGCTTCAAACTGAGTGTACCAATCTTCAAACTTGCTTGCATCCCCCTTGGCCAACTTGGGCACTTGGCTATCCACGTACTCCACCATCTTGTATTTGTATTTCTTCTTCGTGGATCCCTTGATGCTGCTTGCGCTGCTTCTGTTTGAACTCTTCGATGCGGAACTGCTCTCGGAGCTTGATAGTACACTGCTCTCTTCTTCTTCTTCCGACGTTTCTGTAGAAAAAGCAATTTCTATCTCTTGATGTCGGGTTGGTGGATCCTCCTCCATCCGTTAGACACGTAAGTAAATTGTCGTGTTTCGATTCCAACGTAAACTGTTCCAACGTGGATACGTAAGTAAATTGTTAGTTGTAATTGGCCCTATCGTTGCGTCGATACCAATCCTGCTGTAGATAAATCGCTGTGCTCCATTGTTAGCCAGCCTGCAGTCCGTTCTTGGACAAAGTAATAAATCGCTGACTCTGATTGTTAGCCAGCCTGCAGTCCGATCTTGGTGGACAAGAAGTAGATAAATCGCTGCGCTCCAATTGTTAGCCAGCCTGCAGTCCATTCTCGGACAAAGTAAATAAATCGCTGCGCTCCAATTAATAGCCAGCCTGCAGTCCGTTCTTGGACAAAGAGTATTCCGCTGAAAACGCGCGGATAAAAAGGTAGGTAAATCGCTGACTCCGATTGTTAGCCAGCCTGCAGCCCGTTCTTGGACAAAGTGGATGAATCGCTGACTCCAATTGTTAGCCAGCCTGCAGTCCGTTCTTGGACAATGTAGATAAGAATATCTCTTTCTTCTTCGACCAAGTTCCAACCTCGGGAGCGCTCCGTAATTCTTCAAAGAATGTTTGGAGGGCTCTGAAAATGGAGGTGAAACAGTCGGTATTTGGTTGTTTAACTTGTTGGTTATTACATGAAATTGTTACTTGAAATTGTGAGCAGAAAATTGCTCTTTTACTAAAATCACCATATTGGTGCATCGGCCCGCTAATACTCCAATGCACACACTAAATCACTAATAATCACATTGACCCGCTAATACTCTGATACGCTGCACGTGTCCTTGTACCAATGGGCTGTAGGGATCGCTGTAGGGATCTACCTTGTGCCCCTTAGAATTGGTACATAAGGACCTATTTTTAGTAAGAAGGAGAACCGGATCGGTAAGTGGTTAAATCTCATTCCCACTTCCACTCCCGTCTCCATTCATGTTGGTCCATTCCTGTAGAAGCAAGATTCATCGGACGATCGATTCTTATCTCATTCGCGTCTCATTCATTCACTCGTGTCTCATTCTTTCCGTAGCGCGCGCTCGTTCGATCACCTTCAAACAATGGCGTCCGGCTTGAGGGTCTCAGCACCATGATTGTCGACAGTGAGTATGCTGTTGATATTAGTCAATTTCTGGGAGTATGCCGCGTTGAGTAGGTTTCGGGCGACATTGTTTTTGCCAGCTCCTACTGGTTTTCCAAATGAGAACTGTATCGCTTCGACATAGTTCCAGTCACTCCAGTTGTCATAGTTCCAATCCGTTCGTTGTGCCATGGTGGAAGCAACGGTCCTCGGAGGTGCAGAAAGATCGAAGGAATGTTCCAAAGAAACATTTGGCAGGGAAGAGATTGGAGTAGATCAGAGGTGATGAATTAGCCAAAGAGACCGTCGGAATGTTCGTCGTTCGCAGATGTCCAGAATAGCGCTTGCAGGAAGGGACACCAGGAAAAGACCCATTGCGGAATTGCAGAGGTAGGAGTTAACCGGCGGAACCGACGAAATGACCGGGCAGAGGTGCTGTGGTGAAGGGATGAATATTCCGAGGGAGGAACCGAAGAAAGGACCGAAGGAACGTTCATCGGAGGAACGATCAAGGGAGATTGGAAGTGAGGCGCTCAACAACAGGCTAACAAGAATCTGGAGTATCCCGACTCTCAAATGATTCACAGAACGATCCGCGGCGGTGCGTCGGTCGCGGTTGCTGAAAGGAGATGATCTGCGAATGGACTGAAGGGATGTTGGCAGAGGCGTTGTACGGGAAGAAAGATCCGGAGGAAAAAGCAAGAGAACGTTCCGTGGAGTAATAATTGTCGGTTGGGTCACAATGGCAAGGCGTTGCGCTAAGCAATTGTATAGGAGTGATTGGGTAGGCCGTGAAGGTAAACGAGGTAGATGTTACTGCGGTTGCCGGCTGTTTGATTGGAATGACTCGGCGCTGCGCAGAGCAAGTGATGGATTATTGCGGGACGATCCTCTGAGGTGCAGAAATAACCAAAGGAATCGATGGTCGAACCTGCGAAGGAAGAAGTGATTCGATGACCGGATGGAGACAAAGAAATGGTGGAATGGGAGGAGCAAGGAATTCGTATTTGCACTCAATCCAAGTTGTTGGAGCCGTTGGAATTTTCCAGATGACTCGGAGGGAGAGGGGAATTCGCAGTTGTACCGACGGTTAAATGATTGATTGAGGGAAGATTGGAATGAGGCGCTCAACAGCGGGCTCACAACAATCTGGAGGAGATCTGAGAGAGATTGGAAGGGAGTCGCTCAACAGCAGGCTCTCAAACAATCCGGATTAGATCTGAGGGAGATGGGAAGGGTGTCGCTCAACAGCAGGCTCACAATGATCTCGATTAGATCTGAGGGATTCCTTTAGTGAGTGTTTTGTTTGGGTAATCCGCGTCAAAAGGAGATAACCAGCGGAGTCGACAAAATGACCGAGCGTAGGTGCGTGGGATGACCAAAAGAATGTTCACAGATCATGATCGTAGATCGTTCTTTGAGGAGCAGTTATCGAATTGTCGATGTCGGCCTTGTATTACAGAAGGAGATTCTTGGTAGAAGGATCTGTAGACACAGTGGGTCGGGGATCGAAATATTGAATTATCGAGTGATCCTCGGAAAGGTCCGCAAAGGTGCAGAAATAACCGAAAAGGCCGTCGTCTTCGTCAAAAGAAATGGCAGAAGGAGAAAAGGGCGTGGTGGACGAAATGCCCAAACGAAGGTGCGGCCGTGTCGAAGGGAAGATCGAAGGAATGTTCCAAGGGAGGAAACGAAGGAACGATCGTCAGGGAATTAATGGAAGTGAATAAAGCAACTATCTTAGGATGAGTTGCAGTCTGTTAGTTTATTTGAAGTGGTGCTTTGCACAATCAAATGGGCGTCGATGGTCCTTTATGTGGATGATGGACGCAGAAGAAGATACAGTATGGTTGGGTGATTGCAATCGGCGTGTCCGGTACAATGGGCTTTCATTAAAGACGGCGGTGGTCTTTAGGTTGTAATTGTAGCTGTAATCCAGAGAGCTGGTTCTTGTGGGTTACAAGGCTTGTGATAGCGAGTACACCCCCTGATCCACAAGCAGGGAACAGAAGGAAGATGTACGTCCAGGGAGCGGCCCTAAGGAGGAAGGCGCCGCAAGGAACAAGGGTGCGGCCCCCAAGGGAGGCGTCGCACGCAACAAGGCCGGGGAAACCTGGAGTGGAGGTCTAGGATGTGCCGCACAGGGAGCTAAGCACACAATTTCCTCTGGTGTTAACCGTCAGTTGAGGTGCTGATCCGGCGGAGATAGAGGACTCTATAACCTGTTGCAACTCTAAAAATCGACCGAAAGGTATAGGATAATTGAAATTTAAAGAGATGTGAGCTCAGAGAGACGCTCTTATTTTACTGTGTATTTTACTGTATTCGACCGGTATCCCTGTGTTAGTGTTGTATGTAGGGAAGTCTAAACCGGTCATGGATCATGTGCAATTCGTCATAAGACAGAGAACCCATGATGTGACGTAGATATCTTGATACTTGAAGTCATTTTTATCTCTGGAGGAGTATAAGTAACTTTTTCAAGCGTAGAATGGATATAATTCCTGTAGAATGTACGTAAGTAGGGTACGTGTATTTTTGGCCGACAACACAATATGTTATTCTTCCGGTGGTTACTCTGAGGAACTATCTCTTCCCCAACCAGATGAAAGCACTCAGATGTGGCTATATTTTCAGTGTGACCGAGCAGGCCTGTGGGCAATTTTATCATTTTTAATAAGTGTGATGAGGAAAACAAGGAAAACCCAGGCTTGGAACCCGTATTGATTGATAGAGAACTTGCTTGCTGCTTTGGTGTTTTTCTTCATAGGCAGAAACATGCAAACAAATTAAACAAAAACCAGAGTTTTTTGTCCAGGTTTTTGGGTCTACCTATATCTCAGTTTGTGATTGAAAAGCAGGTTGCTAGAAAGTTGTGGCCAATGTTTGTTGATATATTCAAGGAAGGTACTGCCAAAAAGTACCAAACACTATACGACAGATCTTGTGCTATTGGACTGCAAAAAACGTCGTGGGATAGCTACGAAACTTTTGTTGATGACTATTGGGCTTTAGATTTTTTGGCACCTGGAGATATGACTGATGCAGGGTTGAGCGGCTACACTATTTCTCTGTGGTGCTTCATGTTGTCTATGTCGGCCTCACAGACTGTACATATATTTTATCCGATGTTCTATGAGTATTTATCCAGTGACAAGGAAGAATATAGGAAATCAATTAATTTTGACTTTACCAGGAGTCCAACAAGAAGATTGTACATCATCCCTCTTAATTTGGGTGGATCACACTGGGCAGTGAATCTGGTGTTCCATGCATCCAATGGACATTATTCCACTATCCAATTAGATCCTATGATTCCAAAGAGCAAGTTTCCATCTGAGAAGGAATCACTGCTTTTAGCAGAGTTCTTCCATACTGATGTCGACAAAAAGCATCCAATATTACACAAGAATCGATATCTTGAGATGTGTTTTTCTTCTTTTCCAATACAAAAAGACTCATTCAACTGCAGAGTATTTGTCTGCTTCTATGTGTGCTGGATATCTCAACATGGCAGTAAACTCATATTCGAACTGCTGGACAGAGAACATGATGAAACATCAGCGGGCGTTTCTGCAATGGCAATCAAAAATGAATTCGGCTCATTTGTTTCTGGTTTGTGCCCTGTCAAATTCCAAAAAGAGTATGCAAATTTCATCAAGGTCCTCAGGCAGAAGTATAACCATTTAGGTATAGAGGGTGTAGAGGGGAAGATTAGTGATGTTTTAACATAGGATTATGGTGGTGATAATTCTGAGTTGTTAGATGTATGGTCTGAAAACATTGAAAAACGCAAAACGGAGGACACTGAATTGAAGTCAGAAAATAAAATTTCAACGTCATACAAAACAAAATTGTCTACGACAAACTCTGTGCAGAAATCAAAGTCCAAAATTCCCAAAGTTGGTGTGTTGGTAAAGGAGAAACCTGTTGATTCATTTAACAACAATGAAGGGGGACAGAAGTTTGAACGTCCTACAGAAACAGAGCCGACAGGTTCAAAAACGACCGCGCCAGAGGCGATGTCAAAGGAGTCTCAATCTCCAGAAACATCTGATATTAGGAAGGATAATAGGTCGCCAGTAGAAATGGTGACAAACGACGAGAAAGCTTTTAATGAGGAGGGAAATCCAAAAGATGAGTCAACGGGCACACCGAAGATTACACCCGAGAATAAATTGAAGGATACGCAATCATCTAAAAATTTGTTGAATGTTGGGTATAGTACGTCATCAAAGGAAAAGGGGCATTCTGTAGAATGTGTAGGGGAGGTCAGCACATTACATTATGATGAAGAAGGACTAACAAAACCAATTCTGACATAATACTCTTTAAAGAAACGTGAAAGGAATGGTGCAGCAGTACCTAATGTTAAAAAAAATCAATTCGACGGTCACTTTGACAGTCAATTAGGTTAAAAAATAAATGAAAACAAGTTTTTGTTTCAGATAGCAATTTAATTAGAGCTTGTTCAACAATCTGATTAGTGGAACATTGTCATATTCATTGCCGTATTGTGAATCATTGTCTAGGATGTTCATCTGGGACTCTTTTCCAACCTTGAGGTTGACCGATTCCACTCGTTCATTTTCAATATCCTTGTCATTGGAATTCACTTTTACTTCCGCAATACCGCAGTGGGACAATTGGGCCTCCCTCCGAAACTGACCACCACTCCTTTTTTCTTGTTCTCAAGGTGCTCAGCTTGTTTCCAAAATGAATTCCAGGTCTCAGTATTCTTACGGTTGGAGATATTGTTTTTGGAATTCTTTTTTGAGTGTGCCATGTCCTCCTTGTGGATCTTTATTACTTCTGCAAAGGAGGCCGGATCCACGTAATGTTGTGTTGATTTTTTTGTTTCTTATTGGAAAACACACGCTTGGATAAGCTTCTTGTATGACAATTAACGAAAACTACTTTTGGGTTGAGACAAATCCGGACCCACTGATAGATGCGATATTTTGTTTTCATTGCAATATAATGCTCCGCAGAAGATTGCTGATGTCGTTTGGTTGGGTAGATGACATGATTCGACCCGGCATTCATTGAATCGGATTACGATAATACCCGGTAGGTAGGTAATATGTGTGTGAGTAGTGGAAGGGGAAGAGAAAAAAATTATGATTGCCATTCATTCTTTGGCAGCGTACGTAAAAAACACCAAAGTACTACGACATCTTTAACAAGGGACCTGACAATAGGTTCTGAATTGCATGACTGAAATAATTGGACCTGACAATTGGTTCTGAATAGCACGACTGACATAATTGGACCTGACAATAGGTTCTGAATAGCACGACAGAAAGTTATCTCTCCGAAAAAAAATCTCTGAAAAAATTTCCAAATAGCGCAGATGATAGAAATGGACCTGATAATAGGTTCCGAAAACCACGACTGACAGAAATCGACCTGATAATAGGTTCCAAAAATCACGACTGTTTGAAAGCCTTTCTGTCAACTTTAAATTATCGTTTAATATTATTATAGAGGATTAGCTCTTAGTAAAGTTTTGTGCGATGCGTAGGTGCTCATAATATAACAGCCTTTGTATTTAGGATTCGAACAGCTATGCAACAGCAAAGGGCTAAATAGCAGTGTATCCCCTGATTTCAATGGCACTTTGATATGGTACATTGGGAAGACAAAGTAATAAATCACTTGTCATCACTTACATGCGCCGGAGCAATAACTGTCAAACGAATGTAGTAATAGTCCTCATTGACATGGCATTTGGAATGATAACCCTTCCCTATAGAGAAGGCAGTAGCGTGATCACCGATTGAATTGATTGTTGTTTGCTGAACAACCTTTGTCACCACAGTTGTTTCAAGGTATAAAAATTTGGCAATAGGACATACACTTTCCTGCATTTCCTCCACAATGTGCACTGCTGTCCTTTCAAGCTCCTCTTTTGTGCGTTGTTCCACTTTTTTTGAAAACATACACACCATTGTCAGACGACAAGTGATTGGGTCAAATACCAAGAATAGCATATCCGTTGTTGATACTAGTACACTTTGTTCCTCTGACAACTTCTGGTTTAGCTTCAACAATTTCTTTTGCACATTTTCTTGTATTTTGGATATTTGAGTATCAAGCCAAGTGTTGTTTTGCTTTTCTCTGGAAACTTTCGCAAAGATTTGCAATGATGGTTCAGATTCATCGAACGCTATAATATGCTTCTCATCTGTACTATGCAATGTCTCAAAACTATCAATAGACACAGCCTCTGTTGATGTATATTCCTTTGATCCTACTATTTTTTCATCCCAACTAGTTTCCATGAATTTACCTTTAAACCCATCCTTGTTTACTGTTTTCAATGCTATTTGCTTGGCATGTTTGAGATTTGTATTTATACTTTGACGCGCCTTCTCCTTTGGTTTTATCTTAGACAAGTGGTTGTAAGTTTCGTGGCTAGCCAACTTTGGTGGTGCATTCTTGAGAAAATTTGATGACATTTTCTGTCTAATTCTCCGTTGCTGTTGTCTCCTTTCTCTTTGTTTTCTTGCTCTTTCTGCAATTTGCTTTGGTGTTCTTTTGAATCCCATTGTTGTTGTTGAGGACGATTCACTTAGATCCAAAGAATTAACCTAAGAAGGAACCAGTGGCCGGGGACAATTGGTGGAGGTGCGAAGAAAGAACCGCAAAGGGGGCCGGCGGCTGTCGGAGTAAGAACCGAAGGAGCTTTTGTCTAAGAAACAATTGGAGTAGCGAGATTGGAAGTTGTTGTTGGAGTAGGAGAGGAATCGACTCGAATCGCCCTCGCCTTTGTTCTTGTGGCTTGGTCGCTGTTGTTGCTGTGGCTGCTGTTGCTCTTGTTGCCGTTGTTACCAACAATTCGTTGTGGAGGAGAAGCGCTGGTGTTGTTGGAGGAGGAGACGAATTTCTGTTGGAGGATGTGGCGAATTGCCGTTGGAGGACGAGACGAATTGCCGTTGGAGGAGGAGGAGCGCCGGTATTGTTGGAGGAGGAGACGAATTGCCATTGGAGGAGGAGACGAATTGCCGTTGGAGGAGGAGGAGCGCTGTTTGGATGAGGAGCGCCATTGTTGCCAATCGATATTCTTGCCAATCGATGTTGCCAATTGATTGGATGGTGGAGATGGTGGATTTGATTCGATTCAATTGATTGGATGGTGGAGATGGTGGATTCGATTTGATTCGATTGATTGGATGGAGAATTGGATGATGGATTTGATTCGATTGATTGAACGATGGATTGGATGGTGGATTCAATCTGATTGATTGGATGGTGGATCCGGTGACGAATCCGTGATGCCAACAATGATTGCCGTTGCTCTTGCTGTTGCTCTCGCTGTTGCTCTCACTGTAGCGGATTACTGTTGCTGTTGCTCTCGCTGTTGCCGTGTCGATGAATCCGTGGTGCCAATGATTGCCGTTGCTCTCGCTATTGCTCTAGCTGTGGCCGATTGCTGCTGTCAATTTGTCGACCGTTGCCAACATTGCTGTTGTTGTTCGACAATTCGTTTTTGCCAACAATTTGTTGTCGTATCCTATAACAATATATAATAATTGAACAAAATGAGTGAGTGTCTATTGATGTAGAGTAAATAGTAGCAACAAAATAATATAATTTACATGTGATGCCATTGCTGGTGCTGTTGCCCCTCATGGTTGCTGCTTGCTGTCACCAATCATAGTAGCTGCTCTTGCTGTTCCCAAAATCAGTATTGCTCTCCTTGATTTGGTGGTGCCAGCGATTTGTTCCCGTACCACCGGCAACTGGGTGTTGTTGTTGCCATGCTGTCGTTGCGCTCTGTGTTGCCCAATTTGTTGTTACTCTCTGCTCCCACATACCTCTTTTTGCAGTGATAAAAAGCAATAATAACAAAACGTCGTTAGTAAATGAGCGTTCTGCACATCAGCGGCAGATTCTTTGTTGCCGTTTACCAATTATTCGTACCGTTTACCAATGATTCGTTGTTGCCGATTGACGCACCAGGGAAGAAATTGTTGTTGTTGCTGTTGCCGTAGATTTGAAGACCTCTTACTCCTATGTAACAAAAAACTGGATCTTGTTCCTGTTGATATAGATATGCAAGGGATGCAGATTATTTCCTTGAAGACGTCTATGTTTGGGTAGCTAAGCCGCACAATATCTTTCCAGCAACTAATCTCTCGTCCGATGCTCTCTATTGTCCTGCAGTACAAGGCAGTTACTTTGCACTAAAATATCTCGAGCCTGAACCAGCCGGCCTAATGATCAATGTCAGTTCTGTGGGATTCCGCGTTCTCATGACGGAGCGCCTATCATATAAGTACGATAAAGCAACTCTGCTCAAAATAAGTCGGGTAAATGGAAAGAGTATTTTTTTTGGCCCGCGACAGTTAAAATCACACTGTAAAATCGCTTTTTGCTGTGTGTGTGTGTGTGTGTGTGTGTGTGTGTGCGGTAGAAAAAAGAGTATCACCGGTGACGCAGCCGGTGATTTTGTGATACAGTGAGATCTTTCTTGTACCGGTACTAGTTCTTGTGCTGGTACCGGTACGTACCAGATTATTACAGCAGTTGATGTAGCGAGCCGAATGAAAGTAATGGTAGTGCCACGTGGCACTCCCTACAACCGGTAGAGAGCCAGACCGGGGGAAGTAGAAATCTGGTAGAAATCTAGTAGATTTCACTATCACTGAAACCAGCTTCTAAGCACACGCTTCGACCCCCCGATAGCCTCAACAAGCCGGCAAAGGATTCCTCCAGCAAAGCGCAAGCCTACTGCACGCCCTACCAGAAGGAATACGATCGATTCCCTGTATCACACGATTGATTCCCTGTATCACGCCCTACCAGAAGAATTACGATCTACACGATCGATTCCCTGTATCACTAAAACCAGCTTCTAAGCACACGCTCAAACCTTGATTATCCGTAACAAGCCGGCAAAGGATTCCTCCAGCAAAGCGCAAGCCTACACTCCCTACCAGAACAATACAATCGATTCCCTGTATCACCGGATAAGATGTGTTACTGTATCACGGTAGCTCGTACGGATGGGCTTGCGACCAAAAGACGCGTCTGCAATCGAAATTACAGGTTAGCACTAGAACAAGCCTGTAAAGGATCATCCCTCCCGGAAAAGCAAGCAGCTCACTCTTTCTGTTCCTAAAACGATTAGTAATAGAATAAGTAAAAAGGCAAATCCGTCCTAGTCCAATAGTCATCCTATTGTACCCGTACGACAGCCTATCAGCAGCGATAGTCATCCTATCTCGAACCCTCGTGACGCAACCGAAGGCAACAAGTGCCAAAGAAGCTAGTACTATCAACCGCATCGACGAAATGGCAGCGCCAGTTTATTACTAACACACTCACACCGTAACCGCTCCCCCTTGTCACTACAATAGGCCCGGCCTTGATACCCGCGACTCCGACGTCCCGCAACAAGCATCCCCTCGCACACAGCAGCGAGTAGACTTCCGACTCCGACGTCCTGCAACAAGCATCCCCTCGCACACAGCAGCGAGTAGACTTCCCATCCACGCGAGTCAAATACCGCACTTGGTTACCGGGCTGCACCTCCAAATACCGCCGACAATCCACATGTTGACCTACTCAGAGTACTTCCGGGCTACTCCAAGCCCATTTGGGAGCACGGCAGAGCGGAACAAAGCTTATGCCACCATCTTTAGCTACTTCACTCTGGCCTCCCCCCCCCCCCCCCCCCCCCCCCCCAGGTCCTCTTGGACCATCTACTCAACCTCTTTGAGGCTGAGGCTGTGGGCGCGCTGGGGATCTTTGTAGCTGACTCCCAAGGCCTGCCCTGCCTCCGATTGGTGCATGGCCTTCGAAAGTACCCGGGGCCCTTGGCTCAACACAGCCCCAACAAAAACAAGGCCTTTGGGTGCTTGGACGACAACAAAGGGGAAGCTGGGGAACTGGTGCTAGTAGATTCAGCCATGCTGTCCCCCACAACAGCCACGCGGGTGCTAACCCTGGATTATCATCTGGCGGAGTTGGAGGCGCACCCCGCAAGACTGTCCATCCCAGTGATACCAGAGGGGACCGCCCACTCTGAGTTGATACGGGCCCACAAGTCTTTCTTCATTCCCTTTGAGTTGGTGCATTTTCTCTTGGGAAAGGGGCTCTCTCCAAAACAAGCCATGGAGGTCCTCCATCCTTGGCTCAACATGGCGGGGCTAATGGAGTCCTGCATCCCCCTGTTTAACACTCTCAGGTTAGCCGGGACTACAGCTACAGAACCCGGTGGCAGCCCCAAGCTCCAGCAGCCAGGTCCATTCTTTAGAAGTGAGACAGGCCTTACCAACTACATGAAGCTCAAGGTGATGTACCGGGACCTGCCAGAAATGGAGCGACCTGGGGATCCACCTGGAGACCCAGCACTCACAGCAGCAGTCACGGCCCTCACAGACCACCAACTAAAGCTAAGTGAGAATATGGACCACAAGAAGGCGCAGTCAGTGAGGACCACTTGGGGCCCCTTGTACACCCAGCGCTTGCTTCTGCTCTGTGGTAAACAGGAAGAAGCGAACCCCCCCCCCCCCCCTATCTACCAGGCCTGGGCTCAAAAGAGCAAGCACGAGAGGACCCACATGATTTTCCAAAGCCAAGTGGCAGCCAGGGCATCTGAGTTGGGGATCCAAGCCCCCTTGATTACCACCGCCGCTCTCAAGAGGTTCCAGGATGGCAACTTCCATGGTACTGACCCCTTTGATGTGGCAGATGGAATACTCCCAATGGCTTTCACACCCCCGGGTGGGTCTGCCGCCACCCTGAAAAGGGAGTAGGAGGCAGCCGCCACTGTGGCAGCATATGACACTATGATCTCCACTGAAGGCAACTCCCTCACCTTGAAGGACTCCCTGGAGCTCCAGAAGACAAAGGCCTACATCCCTGTCGACTGGACTGAAGCCACCACCCAGCTGGAGAGCTACCTGGCCGTCCTAGCCACCATCCTAGGACTCAACCATGATGTTGTCACCAGCTACCAACAAGGCCTCCGCAGGCTCAAGATCCAGCAGATGCCCCTCCGAAGAGCAATTGCAGATGAGGTGGGAGAATTCCTCACCCCTGCCATTGTAGTCTACTACTTCCAAATCCGAGTCAGAGGGTGGCTTGAGGAGCAGTGGGAAGCAGCCTCCATCCTCCCCTCCCCGGACTTTGGGGTGGACTTCCACACCTTCAGGATGAGCCAGAACCTCAACTGGCTCCCCAATGTCTCCGATGTGGCTGCCCTGAGACTACTGCGACGACCGGATCCTCCTCCATCCCCCACCAAGGCGGGCGCCAAGGGGAGTAGCCACAACAACAACAGCACCATTCCCTCTAGCAGCCCGGGAGTCCGCAACCCAACCGGAGGGACTCAACAAACACGACTCACCAATCCACACCGGGACTCCCGACTCCAAGACAGCAATCATCCCATTGTCAAGAAACTGGAGTCAGCAAAAATGAGGGAAGCCATCCAAGTTATGAGAGACAAAGGGAAAGGCCCCCTCTCCAGACCAGATGGCCAAGAGAGATGCCACTCGTGGCACATCAAGGGTGCCTGCTTCAGCAGCTGCAAGCACATATATGACCACGTGGCCATCACTCCCACCGAGCAAGATCTACTCTGGCAATGGTGCCAAGAGGCATATGCCTGACCGGTCGGCACGCGCCCTCACTTGGGCGCGGAGCCCTCCCCACCCCACATGGGCATTGGGGGGATCATACTAAGTAACACTCCATCATCTAATCACGAATCTAATCCTCCCTTACGAATCACACATGAATTAGGTAAGCACGAACAGCACGCGCGCGCATGTACCCCTCTCAACTTGTATGTGCCTTCCCAGATCCCTACAAGTTCTACAGATTCCATGGAAGCGCCCACCATCCCCTTGGGGGAAGCGCCCACCACTCCCCCCTTGCCAAGGCCTACGTCCAAGTCCCTAGTCCCTGCCACAGTCCCTACCGGGCCCCCTACAGTCCCGGCCAACCCATTGCCTAGGCCCGAGCTCCTAGTCACTCCCACTGCTTTGCCTAGGCCCGAACCCCTAGTCCCTGCTGCATTCGTGCCTCGGTCCAAGCCCCAAGTCACCCCCCTCCTGTCTAAGTCCAGCGACGCGCTGGCCTCTCCACCCAGCAACTTGCTGGCCTCTTCACCCAGCAGCACTGTGCCTTGGTCCGATCCCCCAGTCACCCCCCTGCTGCCGTACCCCACTGACAGGCTCGACGTGCACGTCAACCGGGCTATCACTGTCTACAACAACAGCACTAGCTGGGGGGACTTCATCCGGACAATCCGGGGACAAGGTGACATCCACCCAGATGTGGGTAATATTCCCCATCCAGCCAGTCTACTCTTAGCCCACTTCGGGAAAGAAGGCACCCCGGCCTCCATGACAGGCCAACCTTGGACCCCTGCCAGGATTGCCAGTGCCCTCTCCAGGGGGCCTCACCAATCTTCCCACCAGGGCATTGCCTTCCTGCGGGAGGAGTATGCCGACATGATGGACAAGCAATAATGGACTGTCCTCCCTGCAAGTCTCATACAACACCTCCCCAACCTCCGGCTCAGCCCACTGGGGCTCGTCCCACAACGGGGACGGCGCCCACTCATGATCTCTGACTACACCTATTCTGAAGTCAACCAAGATACCAATTTACTCGCCCCAGCAGAGGCCATGCAATTTGGACGCACGCTTCCCCGGCTCCTCAGCAAGCTGCACCGCGCCAACAACAGGTTTGGCCCAGTGTATATGTCGAAGATTGACTTAGCTGATGGGTTCTACCGGGTCCAGTTGAATCCGGAGGATACCATGAAGCTAGGAGTCCTTTTCCCATCGCGCCCAGGGGAGGCTCCCCTCATTGGCATCCCCCTCACCAACCCTATGGGGTGGAAATCCAGTCCACCTAATTTCTGTGCCTTCACTGAAACCATTGCAGACCTGGCCAATGCCACCCTCTCCACGGGGCTAGAGCACGCGCGGCGACAGCCCCATCGACTGGATCGGCTCTCAGAAGCCCAGCCTGCCGACATTCCCCATCACCCAGTCACTGCCATGGGGACTCCCCATAGCACTACCCCCAGCAAGAAGCCACTTCGCTACTGGGACGTGTATGTGGATGACTTCTGTGGCCTCGTGCAAGGCAACCAATGGACCCGGCGCGCCGTCAAGAGGGTGCTCTTCCAATCCCTGGACCAAGTCTTCTGCCCGCTTGCAGCCTGTGACACCCCCTTCAGACAGGAACCAGCTTCCCTCAAGAAAATGATCCAAGGGGATGCCACATGGACCACCAAGAAAGTTATCCTGGGCTGGCTCATTGATTCCATCAACAAAACCATCAGCCTTCCTCCCCATCAAGTAGCCCGGCTACAGGAGATTCTTCATTCAATTTCCCCCAACCAGCGCCATGTCCCAACCCAACAATGGCACCAAGTTCTGGGGGAACTCCGATCCATGGCTATTGCCATCCCTGGCTCCATTGGCCTCTTCTCCATCCTCCAAGAAGCCTTCCGACACCATGAACCAGGACGGCAGCGCCTCCGCCTCACCAAGCGAGTCCATAGCTTCCTTCGGGACTTCCAATGGCTGGCCAATGATCTATCCAACAGGCCTACTTCCATTGCAGAACTGGTGCCCGATCCTTTCCCTGCCACCATGGGCGCTTGTGATGCCTCTGGTCTGGGCATGGGGGGCATCCATTTTGTCCCCCTTCCCACTGGCGCAGTGCAGCCTATCATGTGGAGGCATGCATTCCCCAAGTGGGTCTCCTCCCAACTAGTCACCTTTGACAACCCCAATGGCACCATCACCAACAGTGACCTTGAGCTCGCCGGTTCCATTGCCCACAATGACATCCTTGCCCAAGGTGCCTGTGTCCAATCCAGAACCACTCACAACTGCTATGACAACACAGCAGCGGTCTATTGGCAAAGGAAAGGTGCCACCACTACCACCGGCCCTGCCGCTTACCTCCTGCGGATTCAGTCCATGCACCAGCGTATCCACCAATATGTCCCCCTCAGGGATTACATCCCTGGCCCTGTGAATCACCTGGCGGATTTGCTCTCTTGCTCTGACCTCTCTGACACTGCCCTTCTCAATCATTTCAACACCACCTACCCCCAGGACTTGCCCTGGATCTTATGTCCCCTGCAGCCTCCCATGCATTCTGCTCTGACCTTGGCTCTATCCAGGAGACCATGCGCGCTTCAGTCACTGAGCTCTATGTCAAGCGCAAGGATGCCCATTGGAATCAATGGGTTCAATTCTGTGTGTCTCAAGGCTTTGAACCAACCCTCCACTTGGTTACAGATCCAATCCCCATCCTCCAAGTCTTTGCCCAGCGCCTCCATGATGGCCGACTCTCATATAGCCACAAGCCCATCAGATCTCGCACAGTATCGGACACCCTCCGGTCAGTGGGCCAGACGCTGGCCCGCTTGGGGTCCAAAGACCCCCGAACCAACTCTACCGGCAGTCTTGACTTCAGGCTAACTGCCCAGTTCAAGGCGTATGCCAAGCTCGACCCAGCCCCTTGCCGGGTCAAACCAGTCCCCATCACCCTTGTCATGCATGCCCTTCGCTTTGCATACTATGACTCCCCTTCCCATACCAGACAGGCCATTGCAAACATGATCTGCATCGCCTTCTTTTTCTGTCTGCGCCCTGGTGAGTACACTGGTACTACCAGGGATGACCAAGCCTTCCACCTCAAGGAGGTCTCCTTCTACCTTGGCTCCAAATTTGTACACCATGATGGCCCTGAACATGAGCTCCTTGCTGCCACCTCGGTCACCCTCACCTTCACCACACAGAAGAATGGGGACAAAGGTGAGGTAGTTGCTCATGCCAGGAGTGGTGACAACCTATGCTGCCCTGTAGCAGCATGCGCGCGCCAAGTGCTCCACCTCAGGGGCTGCTGCACTAGCATCCACCCCTTCAGCCCAGATCTCAAGCTGGCCAGTTACTTTGACAATGGGGTTCTCACCCTCGTTCGCGCAGCAACTGTCACATCCTCCATGAGAGTCTATGCCCAGACCCTCTATCATACCACAGGCATCTCCCCTGCAGCAATCTCTGCTCGGTCCCTTCGAGCGGGAGGGGCTATGGCCCTGCTCCAGGGCAAATGTGATTCTAATGTCGTCAAGCTTCTTGCAAGATGGCACAGTGACTGCATGATGAGGTACTTGCACCAGCAGTCCCTCCCCATCTTCCAGAATCTTGCCTCTGTAATGTTCAACAATGGAACATACTCCTTCCTGCCAGACAAGTGGCTGCCGGCTGCCGCCCCCACTCCCCCTGGCAGCTCTCTCTGATTCCTCTTGGGGAATCTCCCACCCTCGCAGTCTGGCCTCCTGTCCCTTCCAGGTCCAGTCTTCATCCAGCTCCCACCCTGTGGCTTGTGGCCCAATGGCAGAAAAGGCTTAACAGCCAAAGGCTTAACTGCCCAAGCTGTTAAGCCAGGCTGTGCGCCGGTGTGTGTGGGCACAGCAAACTAAGGGACCGGACTACAGCCTGCAAAACAATCAACAGGCTGGAGTTCCCGGCTCCCCCTCTAGCATTGCTTAACCCACCAACACACCCATGAACTACAAGCATTGCAGATACAGTACTACAAGTAGGCTGGCTACTGAGGCTATCACGAATGTAGTGAGTGATAGTTGATGTAGCGAGCCGAATGAAAGTAATGGTAGTGTCACGTGGCACTCCCTGCAACCGGTAGAGAGCCAGACCGGGGGAAGTAGAAATCTGGTAGAAATCTAGTAGATTTCACTATCACTGAAACCAGCTTCTAAGCACACGCTTCGACCCCCGATAGCCTCAACAAGCTGGCAAAGGATTCCTCCAGCAAAGCGCAAGCCTACTGCACGCCCTACCAGAAGGAATACGATCGATTCCCTGTATCACACGATTGATTCCCTGTATCACGCCCTACCAGAAGAATTACGATCTACACGATCGATTCCCTGTATCACTAAAACCAGCTTCTAAGCACACGCTCAAACCTTGATTATCCGTAACAAGCCGGCAAAGGATTCCTCCAGCAAAGCGCAAGCCTACACTCCCTACCAGAACAATACAATCGATTCCCTGTATCACCGGATAAGATGTGTTACTGTATCACGGTAGCTCGTACGGATGGGCTTGCGACCAAAAGACGCGTCTGCAATCGAAATTACAGGTTAGCACTAGAACAAGCCTGTAAAGGATCATCCCTCCCCGCAAAAGCAAGCAGCTCACTCTTTCTGTTCCTAAAACGATTAGTAATAGAATAAGTAAAAAGGCCCACCACGCCCGCCCGCAGAAAAGGCTTAACTGCCCAAGCTGTTAAGCCAGGCTGTGCGCCGGTGTGTGTGGGCACAGCAAACTAAGGGACCGGACTACAGCCTGCAAAACAACCAACAGGCTGGAGTTCCCGGCTCCCCCTCTAGCATTGCTTAACCCACCAACACACCCATGAACTACAAGCATTGCACATACAGTACTACAAGTAGGCTGGCTACTGAGGCTATCACGAATGTAGTGAGTGATAGCCGGCAATTCGCGAACCGGTGACGCAGCCGTTGATTTTGTGATACAGCGAAATTTTTCTTGTACCGGTACTAGTTCTTGTATTGATACTAGTACTAGTCCTACGTACCAGCTTATTACAGCAGCCGGCGATTTGCGAACCAGCGACTATCACTCACTACATTTGTGATAGCATCAGTAGCCAGCCTACTTGTAGTACTGTATGTGCAATGCTTGTAGCTCATGGGTGTGCTGGTGGGTTAAGCAAATGCTAGAGGGGGAGCCAGGAACTCCAGCCTGTTGGTTGTTTTGCAGGCTGTAGTCCGGTCCCTTAGTTTGCTGTGCCCACACACACCGGCGCACAGCCTGGCTTAACAGCTTGGGCAGTTAAGCCTTTGGCTGTTAAGCCTTTTCTGCGGGCGGGCGTGGTGGGCCTTTTTACTTATTCTATTACTAATTGTTTTAGGAACAGAAAGAGTGAGCTGCTTGCTTTTGCGGGGAGGGATGATCCTTTACAGGCTTGTTCTAGTGCTAGCCTGTAATTTTCGATTGCAGACGCGTCTTTCGGTCGCAAGCGATCCATTCTTACGAGCTACTGTGATACAGTGACACAGTGATACATCCTATCCGGTGATACAGGGAATAGATTGTATCCCTTCTGGTAGGACGTGTAGTAGGCTTGCGTTTGCTGGGGGAATCCTTTGCCGGCTTGTTACGGCTACTCGAGGTTCGAGCGTGTGCTTAGAAGCTGGTTTTAGTGATACAGGGAAATCGATCGTATTCCTTCTGGTAGGGCGTGTAGTAGTAGGCTTGCGCTTTGCTGGAGGAATCCTTTGCTGGCTTGTTGAGGCTATCTGGGTCTAAGCATGTGCTTAGAAGCTGGTTTCAGTGATAGTGAAATCTACTAGATTTCTACTAGGTTTCTACTTCCCCCGGTCTGGCTCTCTACCGGTTGTAGGGAGTGCCACGTGGCACTACCATTACTTTCATTCGGCTCGCTACATCAACTATCACTCACTACATTCGTGATAGCCTCAGTAGCCAGCCTACTTGTAGTACTGTATCTGCAATGCTTGTAGTTCATGGGTGTGTTGGTGGGTTAAGCAAATGCTAGAGGGGGAGCCGGGAACTCCAGCCTGTTGATTGTTTTGCAGGCTGTAGTTCGGTCCCTTAGTTTGCTGTGCCCACACACACCGGCGCACAGCCTGGCTTAACAGCTTGGGCAGTTAAGCCTTTGGCTGTTAAGCCTTTTCTGCCATTGGGCCACAAGCCACAGGGTGGGAGCTGGATGAAGACTGGACCTGGAAGGGACAGGAGGCCAGACTGCGAGGGTGGGAGATTCCCCAAGAGGAATCAGAGAGAGCTGCCAGGGGGAGTGGGGGCGGCAGCCGGCAGCCACTTGTCTGGCAGGAAGGAGTATGTTCCATTGTTGAACATTACAGAGGCAAGATTCTGGAAGATGGGGAGGGACTGCTGGTGCAAGTACCTCATCATGCAGTCACTATGCCATCTTGCAAGAAGCTTGATGACATTAGAATCACATTTGCCCTGGAGCAGGGCCATAGCCCCTCCCGCTCGAAGGGACCGAGCAGAGATTGCTGCAGGGGAGATGCCTGTGGTATGATAGAGGGTCTGGGCATAGACTCTCATGGAGGATGTGACAGTTGCTGCGCGAACGAGGGTGAGAACCCCATTGTCAAAGTAACTGGCAAGCTTTAGGTCTGGGCTGAAGGGGTGGATGCTAGTGCAGCAGCCCCTGAGGTGGAGCACTTGGCGCGCGCATGCTGCTACAGGGCAGCAGAGGCAGTCACCACTCCTGGCATGAGCAACTACCTCACCTTTGTCCCCATTCTTCTGTGTGGTGAAGGTGAGGGTGACCGAGGTGGCAGCAAGGAGCTCATGTTCAGGGCCATCATGGTGTACAAATTTGGAGCCAAGGTAGAAGGAGACCTCCTTGAGGTGGAAGGCTTGGTCATCCCTGGTAGTACCAGTGTACTCACCAGGGCGCAGACAGAAAAAGAAGGCGATGCAGATCATGTTTGCAATGGCCTGTCTGGTATGGGAAGGGGAGTCATAGTATGCAAAGCGAAGGGCATGCATGACAAGGGTGATGGGGACTGGTTTGACCCGGCAAGGGGCTGGGTCGAGCTTGGCATACGCCTTGAACTGGGCAGTTAGCCTGAAGTCAAGACTGCCGGTAGAGTTGGTTCGGGGGTCTTTGGACCCCAAGCGGGCCAGCGTCTGGCCCACTGACCGGAGGGTGTCCGATACTGTGCGAGATCTGATGGGCTTGTGGCTATATGAGAGTCGGCCATCATGGAGGCGCTGGGCAAAGACTTGGAGGATGGGGATTGGATCTGTAACCAAGTGGAGGGTTGGTTCAAAGCCTTGAGACACACAGAATTGAACCCATTGATTCCAATGGGCATCCTTGCGCTTGGCATAGAGCTCAGTGACTGAAGCGCGCATGGTCTCCTGGATAGAGCCAAGGTCAGAGCAGAATGCATGGGAGGCTGCAGGGGACATAAGATCCAGGGCAAGTCCTGGGGGTAGGTGGTGTTGAAATGATTGAGAAGGGCAGTGTCAGAGAGGTCAGAGCAAGAGAGCAAATCCGCCAGGTGATTCACAGGGCCAGGGATGTAATCCCTGAGGGGGACATATTGGTGGATACGCTGGTGTAGGGACTGAATGCAAAGGAGGTAAGCGGCAGGACCAGTGGTAGTGGTGGCGCCTTTGCGTTGCCAATAGACAGCTGCTGTGTTGTTGTAGCAGTTGTGAGTGGTTCTGGATTGGACACAGGCACCTTGGGCAAGGATGTCATTGTGGGCAATGGAACCAGCTAGCTCAAGGTCACTGTAGGTGATGGTGCCATTGGGGTTGTCAAAGGTGACTAGTTGGGACGAGACCCACTTGGGGAAGGCATGCCGCCACAGTATGGGCTGCACTGCGCCGGTGGGAAGGGGGACAAAATGAATGCCCCCCATTCCCAGACCAGAGGCATCACAAGCGCCCACGGTGGCAGGGAAAGGATCGGGCACCAGTTCTGCAATGGAAGTAGGCCTGTTGGATAGATCATTGGCCAGCCATTGGAAGTCCCGAAGGAAGCTGTGGACGCGTTTGGTGAGCCGGATGCGCTGCCTGCCCGGTTCACGGTGTCGGAAGGCTTCTTGGAGGATGGAGAAGAGGCCAATGGAGCCAGGGATGGCAATAGCCATGGATCGGAGTTCCCCCAGAACTTGGTGCCATTGTTGGGTTGGGACATGGCGCTGGTTGGGGGAAATTGAATGAAGAATCTCCTGTAGCCGGGCTACTTGATGGGGAGGAAGGCTGATGGTTTTGTTGATGGAATCAATGAGCCAGCCCAGGATAACTTTCTTGGTGGTCCATTTGGCGTCCCCTTGGCGCATTTTCTTGAGGGAGGCTGGTTCCTGTCTGAAGGGAGTTTCCGAGGCATCCAGGGGCCGGAAGACTTTGTCCAGAGACTGGAAGAGCACCCTCTTGATGGCTCGTTGGGTCCACTGGTTGCCTTGCGCAAGGCCACAGAAGTCATCCACATAGACATCCCAGTATCGAACCGGCTTCTTGCTGGGCGTGGTACTATGAGGAGTGGGCAGGTGAGGCACTGTAGGGGCAGTAGCGGGAGGCGTGTGCGCTGTTGGTGCAGGAGGCATATCCGGGGGAGCTGGAGGCGCGGCGGGTGTGGCTTCAGAGGGGAGATCCAGTCGATGGGGGGTGAGCCTGGCCTCTGCCAGCCCTGTGGAGAGGGTGACATTGGCCAAGTCTGCAATGGTTTCTGTACAGGCACAGAAGTTCGGTGGGCTGGATGTCCACCCCATTGGGTTGGTGAGGGGGATTCCAATGAGGGGTGGCTTGCCCTTCCTGGAAGGGAACAGCACTTCTAGCTTCATTGTGTCTTCTGGTTTCAACTGGACCCGGTAGAATCCATCAGCTAGGTCTATCTTGGACATGTACACTGGACCGAACCTGGCGTTGGCGCGGTGAAGCTTGGAGAGGAGCCGGGGAAGGGTGTGGCCAAATTGCATGGCTTCTGCTGGGGCGAGAGAGATGGTGTCTTGGTTAACTTCAGAGTAGGTGTAATCTGAGATCATTCGGGGGCGCCGGCCTTGCTGGGGGACGAGCCCCAGTGGACTCAGCCGGAGGTGTGGAAGGTCTTGGATGAGGCTGGCTGGGAGGACAGTCCATTGCTGCTTGTCCATCATGGTGGCATACTCCTCGCGAAGGAAGTCAATGCCCAGGTGGGAGGATTGGTGTGGCCCTCTGCTGATGGCTGTTGCAATCCTGGCTGGGTCCCAAGGGGGTCCCGACATGGATGCTGGGGTGCCTTCCCTCCCAAATTGGTCTAGGATGCCACTGGCTGGATGGGGGAGAGTACCCACATGTGGGTGGATATCACCTTGTCCACGAATGGTCCGGATGAAGTCCTCCAAGCTCGTGCTGTTGTTGTAGACAGTGATAGCCCGGTTGATATGCAAGTCCAGCCTGTCGATGGGGTAGGGGGAATAGGGACGAGGGGGGACCCAGTTGGCAATGGGGTAGAGAGTGGTGGATGGGCGAGGGGCTTGGACCCAGGATTGGATGTGGGCTCAGACCGGAATGATGCGGGCGAGGGTTGTGCAGGGACTAGGAGCTCGGGCATAGGCATAGCAGTGGGGGTGACTAGGAGCTCGTGCCTAGGCAAGGGGTTGGCATTGGCTAGGAGCTCAGGCCTAGGCAATGGGGTCGCAGTGACTAGGATATCGGACCCAGGCAATGTGGAAGAGGAGGTGGATGAAGGACTTGGTGGGATGGCGGGCGCTGCCCCCAAGGGGATGGTGGGCGCTTCCGTGGAATCTGTAGCAATTGTAGAAATTTGGGAAGGCACAGGCGCGTCCGTGGTATCGGTAGAACTTGTAGAAATTTGGGAAGGCACATACAAGTTGAGAGGGGTACATGCGCGCGCATGCTGTTTGTGCTTACCTAATTCATGTGTGATTCGTAAGTGAGGATTAGATTCGTGATTAGATGATGGAGTGTTACTTAGTATGACCCCCCCCCCCCCCCCGGTTTGGTGTGGAGGGCGCGACGCCATGAGTCGGATGGCGCTTGCCAACGGGTCAGGCGTATGCCTCTTGGCACCATTGCCAGAGTAGATCTTGCTCGGTGGGAGTGATGGCCACGTGGTCATATATGTGCTTGCAGCTGCTGAAGCAGGCACCCTTGATGTGCCACGAGTGGCATCGTTCTTGGCCATCTGGTCTGGAGAGGGGGCCTTTCCCTTTGTCTCTCATAACTTGGATGGCTTCCCTCATTTTTGCTGACTCCAGTTTCTTGACAATGGGATGATTGCTGTCTTGGAGGCGGGAGTCCCGGTGTGGATTGGTGAGTCGTGTTTGTTGAGTCCCTCCGGTTGGGTTGCGGACTCCCGGGCTGCTGGAGGGAGTGGTGCTGTTGTTGGTGTGGCTACTCCCTTTGGCGCCTGCCTTGGGGGGGGGGATGGAGGAGAATCTGGTCTTTGAAGGAGTCTCAGGGCAGCAACATTGGAGACGTTGGGGAGCCAGTTGAGATTTTGGGTCATCCTGAAGGTGTGGAAGTCCACCCCAAAGTCCGGGGAGGGAAGGATGGAGTCTGCTTCCCACTGCTCTTCCAGCCACCCCCTGACACGGATCTGGAAGTAGTAGACTACAATGGCAGGGGTGAGGAATTCTCCCACCTCATCTGCAATTGCTCTTCGGAGGGGCATCTGCTGGATCTTGAGCCTGCGGAGGCCTTGTTGGTAGCTGGTGACAACATCATGGTTGAGTCCTAGGATGATGGCTAGGACCGCCAGGTAGCTCTCCAGCTGGGTGGTGGCTTCAGTCCAGTCGACAGGGATGTAGGCCTTTGTCTTCTGGAGCTCCAGGGAGTCCTTCAAGGTGAGGGAGTTGCCTTCAGTGGAGACCATAGTGTTATATGCTGCCACAGTGGCGGCTGCTTCCTGCTCCCTTTTCAGGGTGGCCGCGGACCCACCTGGGGGTGTGAAAGCCATGGGGAGTATTCCATCTGCCACATCAAAGGGATCAGTACCATGGAAGTTGCCATCCTGGAATCTCTTAAGAGCAGCGGTGGTAATCAATGGGGTTTGGATACCCAACTCAGAGGCCCTGGCTGCCACTTGGCTTTTGAAGATCATGTGGGTCCTCTCATGCTTGCTCTTCTGAGCCCAGGCTTGGTAGATGGTGGGGAGGTTGGCTTCTTCCTGTCTACCGCAGAGCAGAAGCAAGCGCTGGGTGTACAAGGGGCCCCAAGTGGTCCTCACTGACTGCGCCTTCTTGTGGTCCATGTTCTCACTTAGCTTCAATTGGTGGTCTCTAAGGGCGGTGACTGCTGCTGTGAGTTTAGGGTCTCCTGGTGTGTCCCAAGGGCGATCCAATTCAGGCAGGTCCCGGTACATCACCTTGTGCTTCATGTAGTTGGTGAGGCCTGTCTCACTTCGGAAGGGAGGGCCACGCTGGAGGAGCTTGGGATTTCCCCCGGGTTCTGTAGCTGTAGTCCCAGCTAGCCGGAGAGTATTGAACAAGGGGGTGCAGGATTCCATTAACCCCACCCTATTGAGCTGAGGGTGAAGGACCCTCATGGCTTGGCTTGGAGAGAGCCCTTTTCCCAAGAGGAAATGCACCAACTCGAAGGGGATGAAGAAGGTCTTGTGGGCTTGTATCAACTCGGAGTGGGTGGTACCTTCTGGGATCACTGGAATGGACGGTCTTCCTGGGTGCGCCTCCATCTCTGCCAGGTGATGATCCAGGGTTAGCACCCAGGAGGCCGTGGTGGGGGACAGCATGGCTGAATCCACTAGAACCAGTCCCCCCGCTTCCCCTTCAATGTCATCCAAGTACCTGAAGGCCTTGTTTTTGTTGGGGCTGTGCTGAGCCTACGGCCCTGGGTATTTTCGAAGGCCATGCACCAATCGGAGGCAGGGTAGGCCTTGGGGGTCAGCTACAAAGATCCCCAGCGCGCCTACAGCCTCAGACTCAAAGAGGTTAAGTAGGTGTCCCAGGAGGACCTGGGGAGGGGAGGCCAGAGTGAAGTAGCTGAAGATGGTAGAATATGCCGCGTTGCGCTCAACCTCGCTACCAAACGGGCTTGGGGTAGCCCGGAAGTACTCTGAGTAGGTCAACATCTCTTGGTCAGAAAGTCTGAGAATCGATGATATCTCGCGCAAGCTAGGTGCTGAGTGTGGGCGATTGGAGTTCTACTCGCCGCTAGGAGGTGCGGATGGAGGTGTGAGGAGGAGGTGTGGATCGGTAGACCAATTTCGATTTGACTGGACTCTTGGAGGAGTAGTCCGGACGGATACGTCGGTCCGGTTGGAAGAGTGTCGGATTCTCGGAGGAAGTGTCGGCCACACGATTAGCGGACGCTTGGAGGAGGTGCGGACTATCAAGTGCTTGTGCAGGGAGACGTCGGAGTCGCCGGTATCAAGGCCGGGCCTATTGTAGGGCCAAGGGGGAGCGGTTGAGGTGTGAGTGTGTTAGTAATAGACTGGCTCTGTTGTTTCATCGATGCGGTCGATAGTAGCTTCTTTGGCACTTGTTGCCTCGGTAATTAGTTGCTTCACGACTGTTCGAGATAGGATGACTATCGCTGCTGACAGGCTGTCGTACGGGTACAATAGGATGACTATTGGACCGGGACGGATTTGCCTTTTTACTTATTCTATTACTAATCGTTTTAGGAACAGAAAGAGTGAGCTGCTTGCTTTTGCAGGGAGGGATGATCCTTTACAGGCTTGTTCTAGTGCTAGCCTGTAATTTTCGATTGCAGACGCGTCTTTCGGTCGCAAGCGATCCATTCTTACAAGCTACTGTGATACAGTGACACAGTGATACATCCTATCCAGTGATACAGGGAATAGATTGTATCCCTTCTGGTAGGGCGTGTAGTAGGCTTGCGTTTGCTGGGGGAATCCTTTGCCGGCTTGTTACGGCTACTCGAGGTTCGAGCGTGTGCTTAGAAGCTGGTTTTAGTGATACAGGGAAATCGATCGTATACCTTCTGGTAGGGTTAGAAGCTGGTTTTAGTGATACAGGGAATCGATTGTATCGATCGTATTCCTTCTGGTAGGGCGTGTAGTAGTAGGCTTGCGCTTTGCTGGAGGAATCCTTTGCTGGCTTGTTGAGGCTATCGGGGTCTAAGCATGTGCTTAGAAGCTGGTTTCAGTGATAGTGAAATCTACTAGATTTCTACTAGGTTTCCCCCCGGTCTGGCTCTCTACCGGTTGTAGGGAGTGCCACGTGGCACTACCATAACTTTCATTCGGCTCGCTACATCAATTCCCGAATCTAGAAAAGCGCCGGTAGCAAATGTACAGACGTACGGACATTCGGAGATACACACGAATGAGATAACACACATATGACTAACAGGCAAATAAGCGAGCCGACTCGCTGAATCGCTAATAATAAAGGCGCGCTAATAGTGCACCGATAGAGGTTCGATCCGAGTAATCATCTTATATGAAAAACACTCACAAATCTAAATACTAATACATGAAATCACTGAATACCACTAGACTTACCCAGTAGATTACACGCGTAAACGTGTTAGTGAAGTAGTAAGCTCACGAGAGCAAAATTAAAGTTTATCAGACCCAAATGGACTCAAAGAGTCTGGGTAACAAATGAAAGCTGATTGCTGACTGATCATTGGTTAATCACCGTCCAAAGCCAAAGGCCGGACGTTAAAGACCCTCCCCAACAGAAGAGACTCAGGCGCTTAGAAGGTTAACAACACTAGCGCAGCAGAGCACACCAGGCTAATACCCGTGGCTTCTACTGAGGTTTGTAAGGGAGAAAAGAACACCAAAAGATTGTTATTCTCCAATGAAGACACTTGCAAGAGATCCCCATCAATGGGGATAGCAAAGGGATGTGTCAAAGCTACCACAGCCAATCACCAGCTGGAAATAATGTGATGTACGTGTGTTCAGTACTAGTAATCACATAACGGCTACAAAAGAACCGTTAATAAACAGAGACACGTGACCTTGAGAACGTGACCTCAAAAACAAATAAAAATGAGAGTCAAATTTAATTCCTAAAGAAACGAGCTCAAGTATACTCACACGTATACAAATGATATGATGACAAAACCAGCCGAGGGAATCTACATACCCAGTATTGGATAAACACATACTCAAAAAATGGAAATGACAAAAAATGCCGAACCAAATATTTAATAAGAGACAAACGAATATTTGATACCATTGCGATAAAAGGGAAACAACGATTGAGCTTAAGTATTGGGGAACTGAAAATTGGAGTTCGGATAGGACTCATTCCTCACACCGTGGAAATGAGCCTGTTTACTAGCAAAAGCACGCGGAAAGGAAAATACTCCACAAGTTGCTGCGAAACTCAGAAAATCACAATTACAGCTTCCTCATGAAAGAAAAAGCTAACAACCTTCCTATTACAAGCCTAATTCCTACAACATACTCCGAAACAACACCATGGCGCCACCAACCAGAGCTCAACTGGCCGCAATCGCAGCGGCGGCAGCAGCAGAAGCGGCAGCAGCGGACGCGGCAGCAGTGGAGGAAACGGAGGCAGTCAAAGCAGGTGGTCTCCTGGAGGGCCTACTACCTCCATCGGTAACAACAAGGTTGGACCCGGAACAGCTTGAGCAACTTACAAGATCTTTGGTCGCAAGGCTATCGAACAGGAACCTATCTCTATCATCGACATCAAGAGAGGCCAAGGAAAGAGCAGACACCAATCTTGGCATCCCTGGCTATGCAGGGGAGAGGGTGCTGACAGCGGCTGAAGTCTGTTTCAGGAAGATCCACGAGTCCTTCGGAGTCAACAGGACTACAGCCAATGAGATATTCAGAAATGGATACTCCAACACCAAGGCTATCGCAGATCTCGACTCTGAAGGGACCAAGTCTTTCCTAGGGTCGTTAAGCAAGGCAAAACACCATCTATGCCTGGATCCACAAGAGGTCTTTATTGGTAGAGCATTTGGAGACCGACTGAAGCTATTTGTGGCTTGGATTAGGTTCCAGCCTATAATAGGCGCAACGGCCACCAAAGTAGACTGGATAAAGGACCCAACGGCCGAGATAGATACGCGAGTAAAGAAACTGCGTCGTAACAAACCGCGTTGTTACAGTAATAAAACAAAAGAATCGTAAGAATAGTCATTGTCACACGTTCGATCGATCGTACGATCGAACGATAGGTTAATTACTCGTCGTCATCAATTACAGGCATATTACCGTGTAGTTTATCTCATTAACATTTGTACACGTTACCACCGTGTTATTCGCTCCGAAAACAGTAAGACACGAAACACATGTAAACCGGCCATCGCCGGTCGGTCTTTTACCGTATAATTCGCCGTGATATTCTTATCGGGATATCACATGTAAAATTGTATCTTATCATGTAGAATTAGTACTAGGGTGTACATAAATTTGGGGCATGATAGTGTTTTAGTGTTGTTAATTCTGCGAAGAGTGAGCTGATGGGGAAATCCGGTAAAAGATAATCCACATAAAACCGCCGACGATTATTCACTCAAGTTAAATAACCTTAGGAATAAGGTTATTTGCCCTTATGACTTTCCGTACGATACGCCCGCTTAGTATGTACGAATACGCGTTACACGGTGAATTCTTTTCACGAGAACGCTTGAGATCTACAAAGGAGGACGATGAGAATACAGCGGTAAAGAATCTGACACTACCCGACAAACTGACTACGATGTCAAAGTTCAGGGAATTTGATGAGAACTTGCGCAAATACCTCCGGCATAAAAGAGGCGTCACCAAAACATCCCTACTCTACACAATAAGACAACAATCTACAGTCAGAGAAACCGACAGGTGTGGAACTGTCGGCCCAGGCCCAGACAACGCATACTCTGACTGGACTGAGTATGCAATAAGGTGCACAATCCACGCCAACTCTCATTGGTCCAAAGACAACAATACTCTTTGGGGGATATTGTTTAAGTTGGTAGGGTCCGGTCCCAGTTGGTCCTATATACAAAGTTTTGGGTCCAAAAACGGGGTAGGAGGTGACGGATGTAAGGCATATTTCGCCCTCTACTCTCAGGCATATGAGGAGACCAACATAAAGCTGATTGTCGAAACCAAACGACAATTTACCTGGGAATCAGTATACACAGGAGACTCCAAACACTACAATTTTGACAGGCACAAGAGGCTACTATGGCACGATGCAAAGCAAACCTTGATAAGATACAAGGCATTCCCACCTGAGGACCAGTTCGTGTACGACTTCATACGTTCCCTACAGGATGTACGACTAGAGCAATCCATCCCAATCATAATTACAGAAGGATCTGACTATTATGCTAATTTTGAGAAAGCTTTGGCGTATCTTACTCGGGCACTTGGAGTAAAGAAACTTCAGAATCAACTGAACAAGAGGGGTAGGAACGCGTCAGCCTTCACTAACAACAAGAAGAAGAAAGGCGACAACAAAAGAGGCAACTTCTCTTCCAACAAGCCGAACAACAAAAACAACAATACTAGTAGTGGTGGTTCAAAAGCACAACCAGGGACCTACAAAGGGCCCGTTGAATGCAAGTTCTGTCCGCGAGAAGTATGGTTAAGCATGTCTCAAGAGCAGCAACAAAGAGTCCAAGCGCTAAAACAAGCTAAGAATGCAAGCAATAGCGGGGGCAACCAACAATCAAAAGTGGCAGCAGCCACTGCTGCAAACCCTCCCAATAACTCCAGTTCAGCGGGAAACCAGTTTGGCTGTCACAGCCATATTGAAAACGGGAATGGGAATTGATTCGCCGGCCGGGGCCTTAAGATAGAACCTTGGGTAGGCTGGCTGATAGTCCATCTCAAAGAGATGACCCAGTCATCCAGTGTTAAGCCAGGCCGGTGCGAGCTGGATAGCCACGCGGACACGACTGCAGCAGGATCTAATATGGTATTACTTGATCCACTGGATTCTATAATGACATTCGCTGATGTTGCCCCATTTTCCGATGTGTACTCACCAATGAAAGATGTTCCTATTGCCCGTTGTGCTACTGCTTGGACAGATCCAACGGACGGTATCACATACATATTGGTATTCGGACAGGCCCTCTATTTCGGAGAATCACTGCAGCACAGTCTGATATGCCCAAACCAAATCAGAGAATGCAATTTGAATGTGGTTGAAGACACACCAAGACGATACTGCAATTCTTCCAGCCACAGCCTCATCTTTTGGTCTGAAGGTTTTGAATTGACAATACCATTGCAAGTCGACGGCGTTCTGTCATACTTTGACACTTGCAAGCCGACACGCCGTGAACTTGATACATGTGACCAAGTCCTTGCAACTGATACACATACATGGGATCCATACGCCCCCCACTTCAAAGAAGATGAAGAAGCGGCCAACGCATCTTTCCCACGAGTGGTGGCAGTATTATTTTCCTTCTGAATCCGATTCGTTGAGAGTCTGATTGAAGGGCTTCTGACGAACAGCTACGCTGTGTTAGTGTGTTAGTAGACGAACGATTGTACTCTACGCGTGACAATTGTGGTTGGATACTTTCGGCAACGGATTAGGCGTTTCGCAAGCAGGATTAGGTGCTTGAGATGGGGAGGGAGCAGATGCTTGAGTTGTAACAGGAACATGTGCTGGAGGCGTGACGAGAACAGGTACTGGAGGTGACACCGGCAGTAAGGCTGGTGGTTTTGTCAAGCAAGGTTTAGCTTGTATGCTGGGTTTTGAGGCCAGAGGAACTTGAGCAGTGACATGTGGGAATGGTGCTAAAGGAATTTTAGCAGTAGCCTTGTTTTGGATAGCAGCTATTCCAGGAGAGCGATTTTGAGTATCGCAAAATGCAAGGAAAACATCCCGAGTGTACTGATGATGATCATACCAGTTGCGGCCAGCTCGAGAATTGATGAGAAATATAAGATCAACGAATGTGGTTAATGTTTGTTGATCGTCCATACTGATAGAACGATAGCCGGTCTGAACGTGGTATTCGAGGTCAGCGACATAACCATAATCAATGATAGTTGTAATAAACCTATCCCAGGTGGTTAAGCCTGCCACAATGAGGGCTTCACATAGATGGTTACAAGCTTCTTGAGGAACATCCAGGGTTGTATGTAGGATACGAGCAAGTTTTAGGTCAAAGGATGGGAACAGTAATTTGAGATCCGAATCCGACATGTTGGATTGGTGAATGGACATGGCGAAGTGACAAGGAAAATTTGATATCTCTGTCACTATGGGGAGATAGGGGACAAGGATGGTACCAGTATGTTCACAATAATGAGGGGAAGTCATTTTCGATGAGGTACGACGGGCCGTTGAAGTGACGAAGCAACGAAATTTCGTTTCTTGTTGTTGTTGTTGCGGGACAACGAAGCGACGGGTGTTTGCAAAATGTTGATTGTGGAACAACAAAATTCGTTTACAGTTGCTGTCGTAGAGTGGTGGTGACAAACGTCGTGTCTGCAATAGCGATGGGCAGCCGCCGTCGTTGGTGGCGTGTCCACAATAGGTATTGTCGTCGGTCGCCGGCGAATACGTTATCACTGTCGCCGTTGGCGTTGGCGTCGGCAGCAAAGAATCGATCGGAGGTTCTTGTTTTGGTGGAGTGCACGGCGGTGAAGCAACAAAATTTCGTTGTTTCGCTGTCGTTGTAGGAACAATCGAGCGATGGTAGTTTCCAAATGATGTCGTCGGCGTTCACAGTGAAAATGAAGATCTTCGTCGTTGGGTGCGTCGTCGGTGAAGCAACAGAATTCGTTGTTTCGTCGTTGTAGAAACAATCGATCGATGGTAGTTTCCAAATGATATCGTTGGCGATTTTGATGGGATACGACGGTCCTTTGAAGTGACGAAGCAACGAAGATTCTTTTAATCCGATCGTCGTCGTTGGTGAAGGCGTCGTTGATAGAGGAATGATCGTAGATTCTTGCGTATCAAAAAGGGTGATTGATCGTAGAATCAAATCCACTGATAAGGCAATTATTGATGGAACAATTGCAGTCGGTGGTTTATGGTGCTTAGCACAATCAAATGGGCGTCGGGATCGGAATGCGAGGTATTGTTTCACTGTGGATTGCGACGCGGAAGAAAATGGAATCTGTCGAGTGAGAGATTCTTGGATGGAGATTTTGCTATTGGCGTGTCCAATGCAATGGGCTTCTAATAAAGACTTTGGCGTGTCCGATTGGTGTCTTTCTTGTGTGTAATCGGATCAGAGATCGATGATCTGCTGTCGGATTCTCGTTGACTGTTCTGATTGTTATGCAAGCTGCCTGAGAGCTTGCGACTGTTAATCTATTATTTTCCTTCTGAATCCGATTCGTTGAGAGTCTGATTGAAGGGCTTCTGACGAACAGCAACGCTGTGTTAGTGTGTTAGTAGACGAACGATTGTACTCTACGCGTGACAATTGTGGTTGGATACTTTCGGCAACGGATAATAGGACTACAGGCGAGACTAGGGAAACGCCAGATCTCCTCTTGCTGTGACTTATTCAGATTGCAGCGAGACAGACCTTAGTATGTAGATTACAAGTAGTTGTTAGCAACTAGTGTGAATTTTGGGATATAAATCAGTTGAATGTTAAAAGTATAAGATAAGAGAGTAATCTTGCTGGAGAGCATGATATCTCTTTTGGTGCAGTAATGAATACAGTACACCGCTAATCGTACAGCACTGTAGAATCACTGCTATCGAACTTGTATATATATATGTATCATGAGAAGCTTTCTTCTAATCGTGATCACTGAAGCAGCTGTTACAGGAAGCTTCTTCGAACCTCCCTGAGTATCGAAACACATGATTGGAGGTATCGAAACGGCTATACCGGAACCAGGCAATTCACCTTGTTTTGGTCATGAAAACAAAAGAACCTTGCTTCCGATCTTAAGTATCGAACTTTGATCGTGAAAGAACCTTGCTTCCGATCTTAAGTATCGAACTTTGGTCGTGAAAACAGAAAGAATGGGCCTTCCCGGTCATTTACCATAGATATGAGAATATTCCAATCCTGTTTACAGAAAGTATGGGCCTTCCCGGTCATTTACCATAGATAGAAGAATATTCCAATCCTGCTTACAGAGGTGCATATGACGCGAACGGTATTATCGTACCATTCCAGCTGTAGTACTGTAAATTACGTACATACGTACGAAAGGAATTTAATAGGCAGCCCTCTCAGGAGGAGGACCGACTGGGACAACTGAGTCTTGTATACGATCCACAGACAACCCTATACACATAAATGTAAAACACCAAGAGTACCGACTCAAATACCTACAGAAGATCTGTACCACTCGGACTCAACGGTTGGGGTATACTCAACAAGAGATCGGCGACCAGTTACACTCAGCTTTTGTTAAGAGTACCGGGGATGGAGAAAGCTCGGAGATACTCCAAATTTCAGCTACTTCAACCAAAACTTCGATTTCACTGACAGAGGAAGAGCTTACCATCCAAAAGGAAGCAAAAGCTCGGACAAAAGAAAGAAAATTACTCCAACGCGAGCAAGATGTGATAGATAAGGAAACTTCCCTAGAGAAGAGATCATTTATCCGCCGCGGACAATGGGTACCTCCGATAAGGATTCCGGAGAAAGTGGACAGATATGATTCAGAGGCCATTGCAAAGATGTGGAACATCAGTGTTAAGAGGGCCGAAGAAACGATTAAGGTCACTACCCAAGAAGGCATAAGAAATCTTACACAACCAATCACCCGAAGGCTAAAGACCCAAAAGTGGAGAAACAGAAAAGTACTTAAGGGTCGGTGGTTTGCTGATACCATGAAGTTCAAAGTACCGAGCATCATTCGGAACGATACTGACGCACAAATCTTTACCAATGGGAAAGGATACGTGGTGTTCTATCCAGTAAGAGGAGAGAAACGATGTCACAATGGGCTGTTTTGCTTCATATATGAGGTAGGAATACCAGAACATCTTGTCACTGATGGGGCAAATGCCCAAGGAAATCATGAGACACACAGCACCGGATGGACTAGGCTTCGATCGGAGTATTGCATCCGCCAAACCTATATACAGCCCCATTGTTGGTGGCAGAATACGGCAGAACACAGTGCAGGGGACCTGAGGAGATCAATCCGATTGATGACCTCTAAGAAAGGAAGCCCGAGGAGGTGCTGGGCCTTTTGTGAAATGTTGGCGGCCGGAAGGTTAAGTAACACCGCATCTGGGGATCCATCTGCTATGGGAAAGACCGGATTTGAGTTAGTCCATGGATATACTCCGGACATAACCCCATACATGATCCACGATTGGTATGATTTCATCTGGTGGTACAACCTACAGGATAAGTCGGAGAAATACGGACGATGGCTGGGCCCATGTGGGGATACTTACGGAGGTGGCGATTGTCACTATGTATTGTATAAGACAGGAAAAGTACACATAACAAACGGCACACGGCCTATATCCGAAGTGGAGTGGAAGCACCCAGACACTATCCTGCAGTTGGAGGAACACAACAAACTACTTAATGAAAGGATTGGTGATGAGGCGAAGCCCTCGGATACTTACCTGGAAAACGAGTTAGGAGAACCACCCTTGGGCCTATTTGATGGCAAATATGAGGGTGAGGACGAGGTACTTATGGCTGAGCCAGAGGTGTCTTCCCCGGACATCGATCATGGTTTAACCAACAATCTTGACGAGTACCTTGGAAGCCAAGTGTTACTGCAGATAGGGGACCAACAGATTCGCGGTACGGTTAATAACCGGTACAGGGACGCAAGTGGGATCTTAGTTGGCAAAACGAATAACAACCCACTCCTAGACACAAGATCCTACAAAGTTTCTATGCCAGATGGATCCATCGAGATCTACACGGCAAATGTTCTTGCAGAGAATCTCTATTCCTCCGAGGATGATGAGGGGCACATGTACTGTCTTCTGAACGAGCTCCTTGACTATGAAAAAGGTGAGGAAGCTCTGACAATACAGCAGGCAACTATCACTACTAAGTCCAGACAAACACGGACTAAGCCAACAACCAAAGGGTGGAGAATCCTGGTCAGTTGGAAAGATGGAACTTCTTCTTGGGCGAAATTAAGTGACATGAAGGAAAGTTTCCCCGTCGAAATGGCTCTATTTGCCAAAGAACACGGCATAATAGATGAACCAGCGTTCAAGTGGTAATTCGAAAGAAAGATCGGATTATCTCCAGCGCCAAGACCAAATATTGGACCAAATCCCATAAGGACGGGATTAGATTACCGAAGACAATTGCCGAAGCAAGAAGGATAGATGAAGAATCCGGCAGTGACTATTACGCCCGGGCTATTGCAAAAGAAATGAAGAACAATTTCATAGCCTTTGAGTTCAACAACGAGGACAAAGTACCGGTGGCACATACAAAAATCACCATACACATGGTATTTGACGTGAAAATAGATCTAACCAGGAAGGCCCCACTTGTTGGGGACAGACATAAAGTGCCTGAGATATCACGGGAGTATACTTACTCAAGCGTGCCCAGCAGGGATTTGGTCCAGATGTTCTTTCTAGTCGCTGCACTTGACGAGCTTGAGGGCTTAAGTGCCGGCAGACAAAACGCATACTTAACCGCACCAATAAAGGAAAAATACTACACAGTGGCTACGTTGGAACAAGGGTTTGCACCAGAGTTATGTGGAAGGCCCTGCAAAATTGTAAGGGCCCTATATGGTTTACCAGTCGCGGGCGCATCATTTCGATCTCATCTGTCCGAGCACTTAAGGGGACTTGGATATAAGTCTTGCAAAGCGGATCCGGATGTATATAGTATGCGGCCGGCTATGAAGGAAGATGGCTCCGCATATTGCGAATATTGTGTGGCATATGTGGATGATATCCTTGTATGTGGAATGGACCCGAAGTTCCAAATGGATGCAATCGAAAGGCAATTCAAATTGAAGGATGGGACCGTTGAACCACCCACTTTCTATCTAGGAGCAGACATTGGCAACACATCCGTTGATGGGGCTGAGTATTGGTCCATGTCTTCAACTAAGTATACATCCAAAGCCGTTAAATCTGTTGAAGAGGAATTGAGTAGAGGGTAATATGCCTTCAAGATACTCCAGAAATCTGCAAAATCACCATTGGTAACTGGATATAGGCCCAAAATTGACGCCTCACCGGAACTTGGTCCGGAGAAACAAACCTATTACCAGTGTTTAATAGGTATGCTCCATTGGATATGTGAACTCAGAAGGCTAGATATTGTCATGCCTGTTTCACTTATGTCCCGGTTTCTTGCACAGGCCCGAGAAGGGCATCTAAACCAATTGTTTCATCTGTTTGCATACTTAAAGAATTACAGCAAATCAAAGTTGGTGTTTGACTGTTCCATCCCAGAACTTGATGAATCAGTATTCCATGAATGCGACTGGGCTGAATTCTATCCAGAAGCAAGGGAACTAATTCCTCCAGATATGCCCGAGCCACGAGGAAAGGCCGTAACTACCACATGTTTTGTGGACGCCAACCACGCCGGTTGCAAGGCTACTAGGAGGTCTCATACAGGAATCATCATCTTTGTTAACAGGGCACCAATCCTATGGTTCTCTAAGAGGCAAACAACCGTTGAAACATCCACGTTTGGCTCAGAAATTGTGGCACTCAAGATCGCAATTGAAATGGTAGAAGGCCTACGATACAAGCTCAGAATGATGGGCATACCTATAGAAGGACCAACCAACATGTATTGTGACAATGACTTGGTTGTTAAGAACGTAACACACCCGGAAAGCCCTTGTAAGAAGAAGCACAACAGTATTGCTTACCACAAGGCGCGCAAATGCATCGCGGGAAAGATTATCCGGATTGGCAAGGAACCCGGTGAAACTAATATTGCAGATCTACTCACTAAGCTTATGGGTGGAGTAAAGCTATTTTCCTTATGTAGGAGATGCATGTGGAGATACAAATAAAAGGACCGACCCTTAAGGTATCTTCTACAAGTACTTAACACTACAAGTACGAAGACACAGGGACTCTAGAAAAGCGCCGGTAGCAAACGTACGGACGTACGGACATTCGGAGATACACGCAAATGAGATAACACACGTATGACTAACAGGCAAATAAGCGAGCCGACTCGCTGAATCGCTAACAGTAAGGGTGCGCTAATAGTGCACCGATAGAGGTTCGATACGAGTAATCATCTTACATGAAAAAGACTCACAAATCTAAATACTAATATTTGAAATCACTGAATACTACTAAAATTACCTAGTGGATTACACGCGTAAACGTGTTAGTGAAGTAGTAAGCTCACGAGAGCAAAACTAGATTGTGACGCACGAATTTGAACAATTGGATTGTTACGCATATGCCAAGGTCAATTTATCTCGCAACTCTATCAAAGTGTTCCATACATTTGATTACTTACGAACATTTCAGCAGAATGCATCAGTTATGATGTATGTGCCCCACAGATATGCTTTGACTTTGGGTAAGCGGCACGTACCTCCTCTGTTATTGGTTCTATCCAACTTGTACTGTGTCCAAATGACCTATCATACTCAAGAATACCTTCATTGTTCTTTTGACACTACATGATACTTCATTGTTTGATTTACATCGGACGCAAAGGCTTCAAATCTACCTACAATGGTTCATGCAATTATAATTTGCCTCGCGCAACTTTGTCGGATGTTCCAATGTTCCAGTACTAAAAACACGTAGATTTCTACACAAATTTCCCCTGCCATATCTTGCTCACTTCTACACCGCCACAAACAAAACCAGGACCTGCACATACTAACCAAGACCTGGTCTTTTCAATTTTGCTATCAGCACAGTCTCTTGTTGCCTTCTTTGGACCTTTGGTCTCCATTTCACCATTGTTGGTCATTGTCGTTTGTGGTTGGTCATTGAGCCCGACAACCAACACTAATTTCCTACATTGAATCCAGTATTACTTCTACATACAGTGAATCCAGTAGACCAGTACTAAACCTACAAAGCTGAAGTTTGGCGAATCGCTAACACTTCGATCTGTTTCCAAGCTCCTCCCCCAAGGCTCTTAAGTATCTTTACTTAACGCTCTACCCTGTTACACTCAACGTTCTTCATTCTTCAAGGTTCTTTTGAACTGTTTTCCAATCCCCTTAAGTGATTTTCACTTAACGTTCTGGTTTCCCTAAGTCTTTTCAAGTTGAAGTTGACGAACGCATACACAACCCTCCCTTCTAGAACCCTTCTAGAAGGTTCCAGTTGAAGTTTCGCAAATCGCTAACTATACCACACTCTAGGTCGGAGAGAGCCAACGGTTGATGTCAAGTTGTAGTTTTGCGAATCGCCAACGCTACCACACTCTAGGTCGGAGAGAGCCAACGGATGGTATCAAGCTACAGCAACTTTGATCTGTTTCCAAGCTTACAACTTTGCGTCCCGCACTGTTGTCCGACGTTCCGAATTTCCAGTACTTAAACCACGTAGACTTCTACACAGAATTCCTTATACTCTTTCCCCGCGTAGATCGGATAAAGTCAAACGTCGAGGATTGATTGCTGCTCCAGGCTGTAGGATGGAATCGTACGTTGTGAATGGAAGAGTACAGCGACGTATTCATATCGACGTATTCATATCTTTGAACTGGAAGGAGGGATTGGATAATCTGAATCCTGATCGTAGATGGTCTTAGAATTGAACTGTCATCCAAAATTGGAGAGAAGAAGATCTATCGATTCCAGAATCAAATAGCAATCGGTGGAGTGTGGGATACGATTGAGAGATCAGAATGCGAGTGAGAGATTGTAGGAATCAATATGATCGTAGTGGCGAATCAATTGCATATTGCTGCACGCTAAGCCATGTGGTTTTGTACGTGAAGTTGTAAGTGCCTTGAATTCTCTTGTGTTGGATTTACACGAACCGGCGACACACCCCTTGATTTAACACGGAGTGGACTTGAAGTATCCAGACATTTAGGTCATATCATGTGTTCTCTGTCTTATGACGAATTACACATGATCTACGATCGGTTTAGACATCCCTACATGCAACACTAACACACGGATACCGGTCGAATACAGTAAAATACGCAGTAACAGAGCAATCTCTCGATATGCTCACATCTCTTTAAATTTAAAATATTCCTTATACCTATCCGGTCGATTTTTAGAGCAACAACAGGTTACAGAGCCCTCTATCTCCGCCCGATCAGCACCTCAACTGACGGTTAACACCAGAGGAAATTGTGTGCTTAGCTCCCTGTGCGGCACATTCTAGACCTCCACTCCAGGTTTCTTTTCTTGCGGCGCCTCCCTTCTGAGGGCCGCACCCTGGACTGTACCTCGTCCTTCTGTTCCCAGCTTGTGGATCAGGGGGTGTACTCGCTATCACAAGCCTTGTAACCCACAACCAGCTCTCTGGATTACAGTTACAATTACAAACTAAAGACCACCGCCGTCTTTAATGAAAGCCCAGCATTGCACCGGACACGCCGATTGCAATCACCCAACCATATTTTTTCTTCCGCGTCCATCATCCACATAAAGGACCATCGGCGCCCATTTGATTGTGCTACGCACTTCTTTACACCACAGACTGCAACTCATCCTTTGATAGTTGCTGTAATACCAATAACAATTGTTACCAAGGATAATTTGTTTCTGCGACTACGATCAAACGATTCCTCGACACCGCATTCGACGCTCGAACAATACGATATTTACGGCAAACGACTACTCCCCAACTCCAATCTCTTCCCCGCCAAACGTTTCTTTGGAACATTCCTTCAATCTTTCTGCACCTCCAAGGATCGTTCTGACAAGGGCAAGAGCCTGAAAATAGGTTTCAAAAATTTGCGTCGGCCTCGGCCCCTGTCAAAAATTTGGCGATTATTGCTACTGGGCCTGACCGCAGGTATTTTACCTGCTGTTTATGTTCTGCTGGACCTCAGTGTCGGTTTGATGAGCCTCATGATAGGTTCCTCTCCTATGTAAACATAACTGTCTTTTATTGATCGTTACATCTATATTCAATTCCATACGTATGCCAATATTTTATATTCCCCGTATCTTTGTCGGTCATTTCTCTTTTTCGAAAATAACCGTCCGATCATCATTCTTCCATTTATTTTCGTTTATCTTGTTTTCCTTTATCCCCCGAAATATTTACTGTCACTCAATGTACACCCGATACTTCAGGACAACAAACACTTACGAGTACTCTTACGATCCCTTTCATTACGTCTACTTTGTGTTTCAGAGCTTCTGTCTTTACCCCAACCTTCCCCTTTCTCTCCGTTTGGCCATGTCTTCTTCGAAACGCAATAGCTCCAGTACGTGCTTTCTTGCTTATTATACTTGCCGTTCATTATTGATTACATTTACACTTTCTCTGATCTTGCCAGCTGACATACGATACCCTCATTTTCTCCTAAACCTCCTTTTCTGCACAGTTTGGCTCTTTGTTGACAAAAAGCGTTTGCGCCGTTCAGTTTCAGAATCCTTTTATATTCTCCGACACCGCTCCAAAGCATCACCCTCCTTCTCACTTTTTGTCTCCGGTTCTTCTGGCAATGTCTACACCATACTTGCTTCTAGCAAAACTATTATCTGTTTGTGTCCTGATATCCATCCAGTATGTAAACACATATTGTTTATACTTGCCGAACTACAAATTCCTGTTTCTACAGGCCTGCAGACAATATCCCTACCGCTTCTTAAACTCCGCTTAAGTTCCTATGAGTCATCGCTTGACTATTACACTATCAACCTTTGCCTTGTCCTTATGCGGCAACGTTGCGTACACTGCCAACAATCAACGCTTCATTCTCGTCTGATTATATGTAACAACTGTTACTCTGTTTCTCATCATTCTCACAAATACCATGACTTCGATACATGTCCTCAATGTAAATCAAAATGGTTACCATATCTTTCCGATTTTGTTGGTCAATATCGCAATTTTTCTTCTGTCCTCCGTAGAAATGGATTTTTACCCACCCATTATCTACCTCTACCTCAACAAACCTTTGCCACAAATGATACACCTCAATCCTCCGCTTCCTCCTCTAACGATAATCCCGCTGCAGTATCCAGCTCCAACACGCACATTATTCCCCCATCACCTTCCACCTCCACTTCCCATAACTACTGTCTTTCTGACATTATCTGAGAAGAACTGTATCAAATGCCATGAATGCTTCTATGGGATGTCGAACGTGTTCAGAATTCACCGCGACAGATTCGTACATACTGCAGAAAAAATTCCGTATTGCATCTAAAGCCATCTGTATAATATTTCAGTTGAAGATTGAAATCGTTGATCTCCTTTATGATGTCGTTGTTTATGACGTGGTCATCGAATCTGAAGTAGATGTGTAGTCTGAGATCGGATCAGCCTGGTGTTAGATACGTTTATTATGTTGTCCTTCTTGTGAATGACTTGGTTGACGAACTAGATTTAGAAATGTATGCTGAGATTGGAGCAGCCTGGTGTCAGATATGTTGCAATAATAATTCTATTTTACCAATATAACAGTAATAAATTTTGAAGAATGCCTGGCCTCTGATAGCCATTGCTAATTAATGATAGTACCACACTCAAATTGAAGATAGAAAATAGACAAGAAATCTTGTCCCGAAACCGGAACATTTTTTACCTGGCGATGAAAACAGGTAAGCCATCTTGCTCCAAATACTTTTAGAACATTTTTGTGGCAAATCATTTCTCATCTGTCCGAATCTGCCATGCACCCACAAACGCTACTAAAGGGTTCTGTCTACCCGTCCTCCTTTCGTGAATAGCAATATAAGGTTCCATTAGGCGTATAACGTCATCGTACTGTTTTTCCAGAGCTGCGTCAAGAACATTTCTGCCAAAGTACTTTCCGTCCCAATGATACATGAATAGGACCAAAGATTGGATTGCGTTCACCAGCACATAATGATATCTTTTCACCCA
The DNA here is from genome assembly GCA_037355745.1 of Pseudo-nitzschia multiseries. Classification (NCBI taxonomy): domain Eukaryota; phylum Bacillariophyta; class Bacillariophyceae; order Bacillariales; family Bacillariaceae; genus Pseudo-nitzschia; species Pseudo-nitzschia multiseries. Next base: position 19,554,249 of record CM074782.1, on the reverse strand, counting down.
ACCTTTCAACAGAAAGACTGCAATGGCATTGTTGTGAGGGTTGTGCTTCAAAGTTCCTTCTCCAGGCTGAGATGTAATCAGTCCACACAAATCAATGTCTAGTTTTTTCATATTTGGAAACTTTGTCATGAAATGTTCCAAACCTGTGTCTGCAATTACAAGATCTGCATGAGTTTCCGCAATATCTCTGATCTCCTTTCTACTGAACCTTTGCACAGGTTGCTCTTCTTCATTTGCTTCTATTGCATCTGGTTCCCGTACCATTGATCTGTACAATGTGTAAATACACATGACAGCGTTTGGGATTCTCCGAAAACTATCATCGCTGCTCATCAGGGTATCTGGAAAATGTGGGTCATACGTCCATGAATTACGAGACAACTTCATGGCTGCCACTCCCGCATCCAAATTGTGAAAACGGTGTTTGGTAAAGTTTTGATACTCATTCCTTTCGTAGCCAGAGATATCGTCTTTGGAAAAGTTGTTGTCCTTCTTAGACTTTGGCTTAGACGCGGGCTTCTGATTGTGTTTGGTAATTTTTTGATACTCATTCCTTCTGTAGCCAGGGATATCGTCTTTGGAAAAGTTGTTGTCCTTCTTAGACTTTGGCTTAGACGCGGGCTTCCGATTCAAATCTTCCTCGCTTTCCTTGCTTTCTTCATCGCTGTCAACCTCAATTTCTTCTTTTTTCTGCTTTGGAGTAGGATAGAACTGAAGACTAGTTTTGGCTGATGGAGGCCGCTTCTTTGCGCTGTTGATGGTTTCTTGCAAAGGTTTGATGATATCTTCTTTTACCCTCATCGTTTCTTGGTTCATCTGTTCTACGAGAGTAGTGCATTTGCTCAGAAACTTTTCCGCTTGTCCGATTTGCTCCGACATTTTTTGCTGCTTGGAAGGTGTAACGAGAATTCCTATGGGAGACCCATTTTGACTCTTTGTTGCAAGTCTAGTCAACACTTCAGCTTCAATTTTATTTGCCAATTGAGTACCCAGTTGGGGGTCAGTTAGCATTTGCTGCAACTTTTCGAGTGTGTAGCTATCAAGGGCACTGCTAATGTCAGATGACGATGACATTCTGGCTTTTCACTAGATGAGAATTCTAGATTGTTGGAATCCGTGATTGTGAGAATTCTAGATTATGATACCGCAGCACACAAGCTTGTAGTTCATGAAGACGAAAGGAAAACATGTGAACTGAAACATTGCCATCCCATCGTGGCACCCACTTGTACTTCACAACATACCAACATGTAGCGATTTGCTGACATGTTAAAGAACAGCCAGCAACAGAACCAGTATTCTGTCGTGGACATCGCAACAGCTTAGTCATCGTGGCAACCTTTTAGAGAATGAAAACAAAACAAAAACGTGTGTACTGAAACATAGCCCATCGTGGCCATCACTACTATTTCATCATATGCAGATCCCATCGCCAAGTTGCGATCAGCCAACATGAACAGAAACGACGGAAATTGTATTCTGGTGCAGATACCACCCACCACCATACTATTGTACGGTACATAGTACTGGCATCGTACATGAGCGTGTAGAATTTTACGATTTTAGGAGGATACCACCAGTACAAACAGTATGGTAACACATGTACGTGTACTAGTACAAGTAATGTAACTGCTTACTGCTACGGTATGTTTCACATGAACTAGATACCACCAATGTGTACCAGTAGGTACCGGTAGGTGTTCAACTGACCATAACAGATAAAAAATTTATGTGTACAGCATGATGGCCGGCCAGACTTTGGTGTAGCATACTAGTAGCCGCCTTACGAAAGTTCATGCAACTTGGTGTGGTTTTTGTCTTTCACTCCGACTTTTGCGCCCACCACAGAAGAGATGCACTGCGTTATCACTCCGACTTTTGCGCCCCCCACAGAAGAGATGCACTACGTTATGATGGCATGTCTTTTCCCTTTTCCGTACCATTCCCTTCTTAAGAAATTTCATGCAACTTGGTTTGTTTTTTGTTATTCAAGATGATGCTCTATGGTAGTAGTAGTACTTGTAAAACCAAAATTATAGTTTTCAAGCCGAGGTTACCTAGCCTCCTATGATAACACTGCTGTGGGTCTATGATACTAGTAATGGTATAGCCCTGTTTTCTTATGTCACACCAATTTTATTTTTGTACCCAAAAAAAAAACCACGCAGCAAGAACAAGGGCTTAGTAATACGCTGGTAAACTTAAGCTTTCAAACATAGATATCAATCTATTATCACATGTTTTCTTCATCAAATCTCATACTTTTCAAACATACTAGGTAAACGTAGTAGCACTATGATAAAACTGCTGTGGGTCTATAATAAGACGGTATAGTCCTGCCTTTACTCTTATGTAGCGCAAATGATATTCATGTAAAAAACAAATTTCCCCCCACACAGCAAGGGCATATGTAAACCTAGGTTTTCAAACACAGATACTATGATTAGTGACACTGAACAAGGGATGATGATATCAACAACAACAACAACGCCAAGAAGAACAAGAACAAGAACTACTTCTTCAAGAACGACAACAATTACGCCGACAACAATGGCAGCAACACCAACAACAAGGACTACAGTAACAATGACACCAACACTAGGCCTGACTACTAGTCTATGTTTCACTACTAGCCTAGGACTGACTACTCTATGCTGGACTAGCCTATGCCGGTCTAGTAGCCTAGTAGTCCATCCTAGACTAGTTCAGCCTAGTAGACTAGTCAGGCCTAGGTCAACAATAGTATTCTGGACTATTTAAGGCTTGACTAACTTAGTACTACCTATGCTTGATTAATTGCCTATTAGTAGTAGTAGGCTGGACTGGTGTAGCTTACTAGTACTAGGCTGCTGGACTACTACTACTAGTACTACTAGTCTAGGTAGTAGGAGTAGGCAACTAGTCCAGTGTACTAGTACTACTACTGGGCTACTACTAGTACTACTATTATTGGTAGTCAACCCAGTCTACTAGTAGTACTACTAGTAGTATTAGTAGTATTAGTATTAGTAGTAGCCTCAAGGCTACTCACTATTACTACTAGTCCCACCTCCTATTACTAGTACTTATGCGTGAAAAATTTGATTCAGATCAAGACTTTTGGTCAGTCTTGTCTAATTGGTGGAGTTGTTAGTTGAACGTTAAACACTAACCCTAATCCTAAGAGTTGACAACGTAATCTTGTAGACGGAGTTTATGGGGGGGTTTGGTATTAAATTCTTTTCGTGACCAGAAGTACCAAAGCTACCAGATGGTAGATATCCTATTCATACGAATCAATGAGTCCCGTATCAATCTAAGTAATTGATTCCCACGGCATATTGATTCCCACGGCGCATCGATTCCCATCGCGCATCAACGGTGAGCAATCCCTGTTTTACAGTATTGCCATCGTTCTTCGGTGAGCAAACTCTGATTTCATAAAATATCACACGAGCTACGGGAGCAATTCCTGACCTTAATGATAAACATATGATGGAGTCTTCCTAATGGAACAAGAGAAGAAAACCGTTGGCGTGTGATTCTCACACAATACATATACATGCATACAGATATATATGGTCAACGACCAATACGTGTACGGAAATAATCAGCGAGTAATCTCATCACTACGCAACAGCAGTTGCAACGTATTCATCTCAATAAAAGAGATATCTTGCATTTCGGCAAGATTTCACTTTATCTCATACTTTTAACATTCAACTGATTTATATCCCAAAATTCACACTAGTTGCTACCAACTACTTGTAATCTACATACTAAGGTCTGTCTCGCTGCAATCTGAATAAGTCACAGCACGAAGAGATCTGGCGTCTCCCTAGCTTCGCCTGTAGTCTGATTATCCGTTGTCGAAAGTATCCAAACACATTTATCACGCGGAGAGTACAATCGTTCGTCTACTAACACACTAACGCAGCGTTGCTGTTCTTCAGAAGCCTTTGAATCAGACTCTCAACAAATCGGATTCAGAAGGAAAATAATAGATTAACAGTCGCAAGCTCTAAGAAGGCTTGCACACAAAGAGGGACAAGAACGGACCTGAATTCGATCTCTACGCTGGCATATGCGTACACGAAGTAGTTCTCATGAAAAGAATTCACCGTGTAACGCGTATTCATACGTACGAAGAGTCACGAAGGCAAATAACCTTATTCGTAAGGTTATTTAACCTGAGTGAATAATCGTCGGTGATTATCCATGTGGATTGTCTCTTAGCGGGAATTTTCCCAACAGCTCACTCTTCGAAGAATTAACAACTCTAAAACACTATCATGCCCTAAAATCTACGTACAACCTAGTACTAATTCTACATAATAAGGTACAATCACATGTGATATTCAATGAGAATATCACGGTGAATTATACGGTAACAAAAGACCGATCGAAGATGATTTTGCGTGTGTTTTGTGTCTTAAGATTACTTGTGTTTTGTATGCTTGGAATTACACGGAAATATGCTGTAAATCGAACGACGATACGATCGACTGCATCTAAGATGATTACATTTGCTCACTAAATCAATCGATCATAAGATCGATTGCATTTGTTTGTCACGACGCACTTTTTATAGTTTATCAGACCCACAGCACTCTACGAGCTGTGGAGGACGAATGGCGTTTCCATCGAAACGCAGTTGAGCTCGAAGACAAAGAATCCGGATTAGCCTGATCAGCTACCGGCATCAACCCTCAAGGATGTAAAAGAGGCAGTTGCCTGTGGAGCCCTGGAATAGACCAACACCAGGGCGGTCTCCCTGAAAGAAGAGACCAAAGAACCGAACCAAGGTGGTGGCTCCACCGGGTTTCGGGATCCAGCAGAAAAACAAGCAAGGGAAAAGAAGCTGGACGGCTCAGTCGAAAGGGCCGCCCAGGTTGGCATCAGTTGAAAGGAATCAATATCCGAGAACACTGATCTTTCACTGAAAACAAGAATGACGCGAGCTAGAAGATTGAGCCTGAAGTATTCTGTGGTGAAACAGATTGGAAGGAACAGATTGCAAAGAGCATCTGCCCGGAAGGAACAGATTGCAAAAAGCATCTGCCCGCACGAAAACGAAAATCCAAAGATATGAGAACACCAATCCCCGAAGATCGGGAAGATCGGAAAGATCCAAAAATGAAAAGGAGAACACTAAATTCTCAGGAAACAATCTTTCAATCTTTCACCACAGAAATACAGAATGAGCAAAATCCCGAGAAAGGATAGGAAAGCTCACAATCTTGATTTGCAACAAAAGCAAAAGCTCACACAAATAAAACTAACCGGAACGAAAACTCGATCCGAATAGTCAGAAGTATAACCAAACCGGAACAAAAATTCGATCCGGATAAATACAAAACAGATAAGCAGACCACCCGACAGTCACCAACGATAAATACCCATCCCTCACATCCAAACCCCGATTACCTTCTCTCTCCCACATACCACCCCGACTCACACTGAATACCACCCAAAACGAATATTCCGAAACGAACATTTCGAACCTTCCCCTACGAATCGACCATCCATACTCCTCCAATATAATTCGAAACTCCGTTAGAAATTCACCACCATGGTACGAACTAGAGCGGACGGCGACATGGAAGAAACAAAAATGGAAGTGGATGACGATGACGATTCAGACGATGACGATTCACAGAATTCTAATGAAAACAATGGAAGAGGTATGCAAGAAAAGGAAGATTTGGAAGATAAAATCATGGAAGTCATGGAAAGGGCCTTTGGGGACCCAGAATCAAACTCAACCATGAAGAGAATCATCGACCAAGAAATAAAGAAAAGAGTCAGGGCAATGAGAGATGCAGAAAGAAAGGGTGTGAATCCAGATGACGCGGATAGCGAAAATGATGAGGATGAAGGAAACGATGCTGACCAAAATGCAGAGAACGCAAGAGCTGAACGGCTGGGAAGAAGGTCATCCCAACCCAGGATAAAAATCAGGGGATTCAACAATGGTAGATTTCTGAACCCAGAACAGCTTGCTTTCAGGAGCAGCCTAATGGATTTTGGTATCAACTATGAATCAGCTGAAGAAATTATGAGGGGAGGGATGTCTAATATTCGTGAAATTACAGACCTCAACAAGGAAAGCATTAAATCGTTCATGCACGGATTGAAATCTATCAGTCCGGACTGTCCTAATCCAAAAAGTATCCACTATGGTAACAGGCTATCATCGAGGCTCCTAACTTGGGCAAATTGGGCCCGGTACCAACCATTGATTGGAGTCAAGCCAAGGGCTATCGACTGGAAAGCAAACCCAAACAACCTGGAACTGCAGCAATTCAGAATCAAGATGATGGAATCAAGTGTGAAATCACAGGAAAAGGCAACTCCACCGGAGCTGAAGGATCTCACAAAATTCAGGGAATGGGAGGAAGGCTTCCGACAAAACCTGAGGTACAGATTCAACTCTGAGGGATTTCCAATCTTGTATGTCATAAGACCCCAAGAAAAGGAAGAAGTTACTGATGAAGCCAGGGCTGGAACAGTCGGGCAAAGTACAACAGATACTTACCCAACTTGGAGTGATTACAATGAAAGATGTGGCGTCCTGTCAGGTCACCAATATGATGAGGACAACAACGTCGTCTGGAGGTTGCTATGTGATGCAACTAGAAAAGGTCCTGGTTGGGAATATGTGGCACATTTCCAAAACACTGCACTGAATTCTGGTAATGCCAGAAACGCTTTCATTTCTCTCATGCAACATGCTTACACTGATACCAATATTACTATGGTTCTGAATAAGACATACCAGGATATGAAAGATTCACACTACACTGGAGATTCCAAGGGTTATGACTGGAACAAGCACAAGCGAAATTGGACTGCTTTTCATGGAACAATTCTGAGATTTGAAAAGAATCATAACGAAAGAAGATTTGTTTGGGATTTTATCAATTCAATCAGTGATGAGCGACTTGATGCTGCAAAAGCAGATGCAATTGATGAGAGCAAAGACTATCGTGACAACTTCAATGAATGTTTGATTCTATTCACCAATCGTCTTGGATTGAAAAAGCTTGCAACAGGGAAGAGTAAAAGAGGTTCCAGAAGTTTGTATTCTATGGGCACAACCAGCAACAAAAAGCAAAAGACAACTGGAACTTTTACAGGAAAAGTTGAGTGCAAGCCTTACCCAACAAGTGTTTATAAAACAATGACAAAAGAACAGCGCCAGGAGCTTTACCAGATGAGACAGGCTAAAAAGAAACGAAATCTCAAGGCTGCTGAGACTAAAAAGAAAGAAACTGAAAATGAAGGCGCTGGTGACAGTTTTGGATCAAAATCTAAGAAATGACATAATAACCGGACACTATCACTAGAACACAAATTGTTAAAAATGGTGAGCCGGTCATTATACCAGATGAATGTCCCTGTAGGTTTTGATGATGGGGAAAATGAAGAAGGATATTGTGAGTTAGACTCACATGCAGATACTACCGCAGCAGGAAGCAATATGGTATTGCTGAATCCTGATCAAATCACAACACACGTTGATGTTGCACCTTTTTCTGAAGAATACAAGCCCATCAAGAAAATCCCCATTGGAAGCTGTGCGACAGCATGGACGAATCCAACATCAGGCCAAGTATATATCATAGTGTTCCATCAAGCACTGTACTTTGGGGACAAATTGAAAAACAGCTTGATATGCCCAAATCAAGTGAGGGACTGCAATTTCAACTCTGTTGAAGAAACACCTCGACAATTTGATCCAAGATCCAAGCATGGAATTACAATTCAAACTCCACTGGAGGATGATGATCCGAAGAAAGTCTTTATCAAACTGAGTATGAGGAATGTGATCTCATATTTCCCCACAAGAAAGCCCACAAGAATGGAACTTGATGAATGTCAACATTTGATAGCAACAAATGATACCCCCTGGGATCCACATTCACTGAAGTTCAGGATGGCCGAGCTAGCCATTGACAATGGAGATCCAATTTCAGGGGACCAATTCAGCCTTCAAGCTATGTCAACCGAAGAGGACCAAGCAATGGAGGAAAGTTCTGTTGTAACAGAACCTGCTAGTAATGTTACAAATAAACTTCCCAAGACCAGCTTAGGAAAAGAACGGCATCCAAGTGTCATGCAGCAATGCAAACTGATGAGGGTCCATCAAGTATCCACAAGGAGAATGCTAACTGAATGCCAGATTGCAACAGATGGAAATATTGCTCATCGGATTTCTTCAGTAAGGAATATTTCAAGCGCGCGAAGGGTAGACCAATTTTTGTTTGATGATACAGAATTTGACTTTATGGAAGCTCCTGAAGCAGAATCAAAACAGGCCCTTAGCTTGCAAGAAATTGACAATACACTTGAAAGAAGGTCTCTTGACAGAAGAAATCAATGGGGGCCATCAGTGATAACAATTGAAGGTCCAAACAAAGTTGACTGTGAACGCCTAGCCAAAACTTGGAATATTAGTTTCAAGAAAGCTGAGCAGACATTGAAAGTCACGACACAGAAGGCACTCAGGAATTTGCAATCACCATTGATGAAGCGACTGCCTACTCAGCGCTTCAGGAACAAGAGAGTTGCACAAGGAACCTGGTACACTGATACCTGGCATGCAAGAACCACGAGTATTATGAGGCAAGAAAAATGTGCACAGATCTTTACAAATGGAAATGGGTTTGAAGTATTTATACCAATACAGGACAAATCACAAGCCCACCAAGGACTGAAGACATTCATTCATGAAATTGGAATTCCAGAGCATTTGATTTCTGATGGTGCGCCAGAACAAGGATCCCCAAGAACCTACAAAACACACTGGAATTCAATTGTAAAGCGCAACCATATCCATCAGACATTCATCCAGCCGCATTGCCCATTCCAAAATCGGGCAGAACAAGCAATTGGCCATCTTGGTAGTGCAATCACAACCAAGTCTGCAAAGAAGAAGTCACCGAGAAGATTATGGTCATTTTGTGGTGAACTATGTGCTAATATCAGGCAGCGAACAGCCTCCAACAACCCTTCTTCAATGGGGAGAACCCCATTTGAATTGGTCCATGGCTATAGACCCGATATTACATTATATACTTCATCAGAATGGTATGATTTTGTGTTTTATTATGAAAAAGGTGATTCTTCCACCCGAGGTGTTGAAAGGCTGGCGCGATGGTTGGGTCCCTGTGGAAATAGGGTAGGTGGGGGGGATTGTTTTTGGCTACTGCCCGAGTCGGCAATACCAATATCTACAAATTCAATAAGACCCGTCAAGGAATTTGAATGGCGGGACAGAGATATCCTCAGAAGAATGGAAGCCATTGACAAATCAATTGAATCCAAGATTGGAGATGAAGTCAAGGACAGCGCATCATTCTTCCAGGAAAACTACCCAGAGCCCCAAATAGAGCTATTTGAGAATCAACCAGTAAAAACACCGGATATGAAACTTGAAATGGCTGAGCCAGAAGCATCGGTAGAAGATGTTGATGAACCAGATGAATATCTGGGAAATGAAGTGATCATTGAAAGAGGTGATGAAAGACTCAAGTGCATTGTCAAGGACAGGGTTCGCGACTTGCAAAACAGACCGATAGGAATCAGAAATGAGAATCCCATACTAGACACGAGGCTGTATAAACTGCAACTACCTGATGGTACAATGGAGGAATACACGGCAAATATTGTTGCAGAGAGTCTGTATAGTTCTGTTGATGATGACGGACGAATGTTCACTTTACTGGATGAGCTCATTGACCATGAAAAAGACAACACTGCTTTAAGTGACGTGGAAGCAACAACTATAGCAAAAAATGGCAGAAAAACCCATAAACCTACAACTAGAGGTTGGAGAATTTTAGCCAGTTGGAAAGATGGCACTGAATCTTGGTGTAAGCTAAGCGATGTGAAAGAGTCATTTCCAGTGCAATTGGCTGAATATGCTATCAACAATAATCTTGAAAAAACACCAGCTTTCAGATGGTGGGTGCACAAAATTTTGAGGAGGAAGGATCGAATCCTTAAAGCGGCCAAAACAGCAAAGTATTGGTTGAAGACTCACAAATATGGAGTTGAATTGCCACATTCAATCAAACAAGCGCTGGCTATTGATAAGAAAACAGGGACCGACCACTGGGAAAGAGCAATTCATAAGGAAATGACAAATAATATGGCAGCGTTTGAATTTTCTGATGATGATGTTATTCCAGTTGGCCATAAACAGATAACAACCCACATGATTTTTGACATCAAGCTTGGGTCCCTAACAAGGAAGGCCAGGTTGGTAGGGGACGGTCACAAAGTCCCTGCAGTGGCCAAAGAAAATACTTATTCATCGGTTCCCAGTCGAGACTCAGTAAGAATATTCTTTCTGCTGGCAGCGCTGAATGATTTGAAGGTTCTCTCAGCTGATATTCAAAATGCATATTTGACAGCCCCGATTAAAGAGAAATACTTCCTAAAAGCGAGAGAAGAAGATGGTTTTCCACCTCACCTTGCAGGAAGACCTTGTAAGATTGTCCACGCATTGTATGGACTGCCGGTTGCTGGTGCATCTTTCAGGTCATACCTCACCCAGCATTTGAGAGATCTTGGATATTCACCGTGCAAGGCAGATCCGGATGTGCACTTAAGAATTGAAACCAGGAAAGATGGATCCAGATACTGGGCAATGCTCATTGCATATGTAGATGATATCCTATGTTCTGGCGAAGACCCAAAGTTCCAGCTTGAAAACATTGAACGAAAGTTCAAATTGAAGGATGATACGATTGAAGAGCCAACTCTATATTTGGGAGCTGATATTGGGAAATTCTACTTTGAAGGTGATTCAAAGCCAAGATGGTCATTATCAAGCACTAAGTACACAGCGAAAGCTGTTGCAGCAGTCGAACAAGAGTTAGGAACTGAAAAATATGGCTACAAGTATCTACCAAAATCAGCATCTAGTCCACTGTCACATGATTACCGACCAGAAATTGATATATCAGAAGAATTGAACCCTGAATTGCAAAATTACTATCAAGGTTTAATTGGGGTTCTCAGGTGGATTTGTGAACTAGGAAGACTTGACATAGTAATGCCAGTATCACTGATGTCAAGATATTTGGCACAGGCAAGGATCGGGCATTTGAATCAGTTGTTTCATATATTTGCATATTTGAAAAAGTACAACAGGTCAAAGTTGGTTTTTGACGACACTGTACCAAGCGTTGATGAGAGTAAATTTCAAAAATGTGACTGGACTGAATTTTATCCTGGTGCCGTGGAAGTTATACCAGCAGATATGCCTGAAGCTTTGGGAAAACATGTGACGATGAGTTGTTTTGTTGATGCTGACCATGCCGGATGCAAGGCAACAAGAAGGTCTCATACCGGCGTTATTATCTTCATTAATAATGCACCGATCATTTGGTTTTCCAAAAGACAAACAACAGTTGAGACATCAACTTTTGGATCTGAAATCATTGCTTTGAAGATTGCAATAGAATTGGTTGAAGGTCTAAGGTACAAGTTGAGAATGATGGGTGTTCCAATTGATGGGAGCACAAATGTGTATTGTGATAATGATTCTGTTGTCACGAATGTTACACGACCTGAAAGCCCATGTAAGAAGAAGCACAACAGCATTGCATACCACAAAGCACGCGAATCTATTGCAGCAGGAATTATCAGAGTTGCAAAGGAACCAGGTTCAACAAATATTGCTGATTTGTTTACAAAGCTAATGAGTGGCGCTGTTTTCAGAGAACATTGTTCTCGTTGCATGTGGTAAGAAATTTGTTAAAATCAATCATTCAATGGAATGTTCGATCGATCGTTCGACCGAAGCGACAAGTTGATTTTCTAAGTTCGATCATGGAAACGTTCAATCTGCAACGAGCATTTCGAAAAAATGAATAATGAACAAATCGTCCTGCAATGAGCTTTTCGAAAATGGATAATTTGATCCATGAATACAATATATCAAACCGGCAAGGATCAGGGCAAAATGCCATGATACGAGCCAGAATAAATGGCAAAATGCCTTCCCCATTTTCTTTTGATAGGGCCTCAGATGGTAGACTGGATACAGTTTGGTATTCAACATACGAATGACACACAATGAATAGGTTAAGTCATAGAATCCAGCCGCTTAACGGTTGGAGGATTTATGACTGAAGGGGACTGAAAAGAATTCACCGTGTAACGCGTATTCATACGTACGAAGAGTCACGAAGGCAAATAACCTTATTCGTAAGGTTATTTAACCTGAGTGAATAATCGTCGGTGATTATCCATGTGGATTGTCTCTTAGCGGGAATTTTCCCAACAGCTCACTCTTCGAAGAATTAACAACTCTAAAACACTATCATGCCCTAAAATCTACGTACAACCTAGTACTAATTCTACATAATAAGGTACAATCACATGTGATATTCAATGAGAATATCACGGTGAATTATACGGTAACAAAAGACCGATCGAAGATGATTTTGCGTGTGTTTTGTGTCTTAAGATTACTTGTGTTTTGTATGCTTGGAATTACACGGAAATATGCTGTAAATCGAACGACGATACGATCGACTGCATCTAAGATGATTACATTTGCTCACTAAATCAATCGATCATAAGATCGATTGCATTTGTTTGTCACGACGCACTTTTTATACTCATTCCCAGTCACCGCGCAATTCTCTCGGAGGATCGGAACCGTTACAGATGCCGAACATACCGAGGATGCCCGGCGGCGAAGAGAAGAATGAAGCAGAAGTCGCTGTTGTCAACCACTTTCCCAGTTTCGATACTGATATGAAGAAGATACTCGTATCCCTACTCAGCGTAACAAGTGAAGCCAATAGTAAACTGTGCTTAGCCCTCAAGGAAGGCGGATTATGCGAGTGGAAGGCATTCCTCGACGCACTTATTGAACCGGACTTTGCACGAGAGCTTACCTATACTGAGGAAGGACTACCAACGCATATCCCTCAATCCATTCAAAGGAGCATAGAAGCACTTGCGGATTTCGCTATCGATCTACAAGAAGACGATGTCGTTCTAGAAGAAGACGAGAGAACTTGGAAGGATGTAAAATCATATACATACAGGGAATTCCAGTCATTCCGCAAAGAACGTGCCCAACGCTTGCGTAACGAATCTGCTCTGAACCCCCTGCCTCCTCCGGCGGGAAGTAACAAAAAGTCACCTCAGCAGGTAAAGTACGAATCTTGGTGCCGAAAAGCACGAGATGAAAAGTCCTTTACGCCCCTCACAAATGACTCAAGATTCGAACACTGGCTCGTTGGTTTCAAGGCCAAATTCGAGGCATATGACATTGACACAGAGACATTCCTTGATGAAACTTGGCCTCCAACTACGCTTCTGGGTTATACCCGTGATCTCTTCATCAAACAATGTGCCTTCTTCTGGGTATTAATGTTGGAAGTCTTCAAAAGTGACCTTTCTGCATCGTGTGTACACAGTCATTCTACCACTCGTGATGGACGCAAGGCCTACTTCGATTTCATAAACCTTCACAGCAAATCAAAAGCCAAGGTATATGACAATTCGACTCAGCTACAAGCGTTGCTAAAGTTGAATCTCAACAATTGGAAGGAATCCAAAGTGAAATTCATTACACATTGGTTTGATGAATTAAATCACCTCAATAAGCTCCGTCCTCCCAACAAGCCCCTTGATTACCATACCGTAAAATCGGCACTATGTCAAGCATGCTATTCCAGCTTTCAGCTAAGTGAACAGTTTGCCAAAGTCAAGGATCCAGGTGGGACGAATAGCACCGTGACGGATGCGGTCGCCGAAGCCGCTGCTATCCACGAACTTAAAATCACGCTTTTACTCGAAGCAACTCGACTTGATTCCCAGTCCGCGATGTCTGCTCCTCGGTCGACCGTACGTGCACACATTCATGATTTTTCTTCTGAACAAAGCCAAAACCATGATGACTATGCTCTCCCTATCAAATTTGAAGGAGACTATCAAGATTATGCGGTATTTAAGGCTGGACTTACCCCTGACCCTACCACAAGGTTGCCTACAAACATATGGAAGGCCCTGTCACATCAGGACATGAAGAGTTGTCTTAGTTTTTCTCCGGAAGGCAAGAAAATCGTGGTCGTATCGTTAGGACACGACTTACTTAACAAGGACCAACCGGACCCCAACAGTGTCAAGCCCATCACCCGGAAGGCATATCAACATGGACATTCGGTATCATTCCAAGAAGACGATGCTTCGACCAAAGATGAGCATGCCAATTCAGCAGCAGATCTACATCCTGCTGTAGAAAATGATCGTAGAGGTGTTTTCCATGCATCCTTAGGTGTATACAAATCAACAACCTCTTCATCCAAGGACCAGCGACCCCTCAAGTCTTCCGTGTCACCCGCGCATCCCGCTCGGTTCCTTTCCGACAACCCTGACATTCAGTACAAAAAGGACGGTGACACCCAAATACCTGTAGGAACATCATCATATTCCGCCAATATTCACCAGTGGTATAATCCTGACGAAGATCTGACCTTTCCTAACGATAGTCCAGTAACGTCGTACACATACCGCGTACACAAAACTACGGTTACTAGTCCTGGTTTTGCCATGGTCGATCACGGCGCAAATGGTTGCATCATCGGCAATGATGCGTGTCTCATCTCCAAGGATATCCCACCACGATATGTCAATGTCACAGGCATTAACAATCACCAGGTACAGAATATCCCCATTGCTACATGCGGAGCCTATTCCATGTCGAACAGAGGCCCCGTCATCCTCATTTTCAATGAATGTGCCTATACAGGACGACACCCTTCTATATTGTCCTCCGGCCAGATGGAAGCATATTTTTCCAATGTCGACGACACATCCATCAAAACGGGTGGTGGACAGGTCATCACCACCTCCAATGGATATGCACTGCCTCTTAGCATAAGACACGGTTTACCATACCTTGCGATGCGGAAGTACACGACTATTGAGTTTGACACACTCCCACATGTTATCATGACATCCAATAAGCATTGGGACCCATCTGTTCTTGATACCACCATCAGTGCAAAAGATGAACAATTTCTCCAGAAATATCCTCCTCAGCCACAGCTATTATTTTCCTTCTGAATCCGATTCGTTGAGAGTCTGATTCAAAGGCTTCTGAAGAACAGCAACGCTGCGTTAGTGTGTTAGTAGACAAACGATTGTACTCTACGCGTGACAATTGTGTTTGGATACTTTCGACAATGGATAATCAGACTACAGGCGAAGCTAGAGAAACGCCAGATCTCTTCTTGCTGTGACTTATTCAGATTGCAGCGAGACAGACCTTAGTATGTAGATTACAAGTAGTTGGTAGCAACTAGTGTGAATTTTGGGATATAAATCAGTTGAATGTTAAAAGTATAAGATAAAGTGAAATCTTGCCGAAATGCAAGATATCTCTTTTATTGAGATGAATACGTTGCAACTGCTGTTGCGTAGTGATGAGATTACTCGCTGATTATTTCCGTACATGTATTGGTCGTTGACCATATATATCTGTATGCATGTATATGTATTGTGTGAGAATCACACGCCAACGGTTTTCTTCTCTTGTTCCGTTAGGAAGACTCCATCATATGTTTATCATTAAGGTCAGGAATTGCTCCCGTAGCTCGTGTGATATTTTATGAAATCAGAGTTTGCTCACCGAAGAACGATGGCAATACTGTAAAACAGGGATTGCTCACCGTTAATGCGCGATGGGAATCGATGCGCCATGGGAATCAATATGCCGTGGGAATCGATTGCTTAGAATGATACGGGACTCATTGATTCGTATGAATAGGATATCTACCATCTGGTAGCTTTGGTACTTCTGGTCACGAAAGGAATTTAATACTCCCCATGTCTCCTTGTGAAGGGTCATCACGCTCTACATGATGCTTCCATCATCTTGGAGAAGGTCGCCGGTATTACCACAGAAGTGGAAGATGGGCCTGAGCAGTGGATACACAACTGAGTGTCCCCAATACTTGGTGAGAATGTCTGCACAATTATCCTTACCTGGGATGTGCATCTTTAAAATGAAACCTCTCGCTATCATACTTTGTACGTAGTGAAACGACAAAATATTATGACGCTTGTGCAACCTTGCGTAAGGGAAGGTTGACGTTTGGATCATCTTTTCGTTGTCACCCTAAGAGTAGGAGATATCATGGACTCGTGTCCCTAGGTATCGGAATGAGTGGCGTAGGTCAACGATCTGTTCGATGCAAGTCCTTCCTGCAACAAATTCAGCTCCAAAGGTAGCTGTTTCCGTAGTAGACTGCTTCTTCGAGAACCACATCATGGGAGTCTTGTTCGCAAAATGAAGAATGCCGGTTACAGCCTTACCACTGAGAATATCATGCATGAGGTTGGCATCATAGAAATGTGTCAACACTACTGTCTTTCCAAGCGGTGTAGGAGCGTCGTCGGGTAGCTCTTCAGAATGCTCCCCATAGACGGTGTTGGACCAGTCGATGGTGTCGGGTTTAGTCAATATAAAATCGGGTGGTTCCACGCGGAATCTGATTTTAAAGTGTCTAAACTTGGAGATATATCCATAGATACGTTTTGCACGTTCAAGATGTCCATCTCGTGGCTGAGCTCTGAAACTTGAGAGTGTCATCACGGCATACTTTGGTATTTCTGTATACCAGTTTCTTCGAGAAAGGCTGAGGAGTCCAATTCAGGATGATCGTTCTCTGCAATGGGTGATTGGAACCTAGTGCTAGGTTTGCATCCGAACATTTGTTCGTAAGACGCTTCCATCTTTTCGATGAACTTTATGGGATTCATACATAGAACACCATGTTCGTCGCGCTCAAATCCGCAACCTAAGTGAAAATTCATAGGTCCGGATCCCTTCAGTTTGAAGTTATATGGTGACGACTGCAATATCTTCAAGAAGGAATTGGGATCTGCCATGCAGAGACATAGGTCATCGACATATGTGCATATAAGTTCATATACACGTTCACCATGCTTGTTCGTTCCAGGCTTGAGGAATATTTCCGGTTCTACGCGGGATCTTTCGAAGCCGAGTTCGATGAGACAAGCTGCGAGTAAGTCTCCAAAACACTTGCCTGAAGACCTGAGACCGTATAGGGCTTTGTAAATGATCAACAGGTGACCTTCCAGCGATCCGAATTTGGGACCTGTCTTGATGCAGACTTTCTCGCAGGTAACTGCTTCTAAGTAGGCGTTACCTATGTCGGTACCCCATGCTTCCAAGTCGTTGAGTTCAGCTAGGAATAGGCACATACGTAGGCCGCGGAGAGATATGACACCTGCGTAAACACTGTGGATAGGGGCCTCAGTGAGATTACCATTAGCAACGAGACGAGCCTTGTGTCTACCGTCGTGCTTGACAGCATATATCATGTGTACCTTGATCTGTTGGAATCCGGAGGGAATGGAGCTTGTCTTGTACACGCCTTTATCAATGAATGTATTGTATTCATTGAGTTGTGCCATTTCCAGGGTGGTGGCATCTTCCCATTTGGTGTTTCCGTTGGCTTGATCAAATCGGAGGGCTTCTTAGTGGTTACGAGGTACTTTGAATCCATATTGGTACTGCGGAGTGGTACGGGAAGAACATAGTTTGGCTTGGTGCACAAGTTGATCAAGTTTCTTGGTTCGTCGCGCTAGGTTGGTGATTCGCTTGAGGCGTTTCCAACCTGGGAGGTCAAGCAAGTTGTTGTCTTTCCCATATTTTGCAACGGTGACAGGGTCATCAGCCGCAATGTTGGCCAGAGGTTCATATGTGCGTTCCATATTAGTGCTTTGCAGGGGCCCTGTGGAGTTGTTGCATACGTAGTTATTGTATGTATTGTAAGTATGTGTCAGTAAAGTTATGGTAAGAAGTTCTACGACCAAAATATAACTCAGTCATGAACCCAAAAACCCACTAGGTTTGAGCACTGTGCAAATCCTGCAAGTCCACAACCAAAATAAAACTCAGTCATCAAACCAAAAACCCACCAGATTCTAGCACAGTGCAAATCCTGCCAATTCCCGACCGAAATATAACTCAGTCATCAACCAAAAATTCGCCAGATTTTAGCACAGTGCAAATCTTGCCGATCCCCGACCAAAATATAACTAAGTCATAAACCCAAAAACCCACAAGATTTGAACACAGTGCAAATCTTTCCATTCCCTAACCAAAATATAATTCAGTTATAAACCAAAAAACCCACTAGATTTTACCACAGTGCAAATCCTGCCAATCCCCGACTGAAATATAACTCAGTCATCAACCCAAAAACCCACCAGGTTCTATCACTGTGCAAATCCTGCCAATCCCGGACTAAAATATAACTCAGTCATCAACCCAAAAACCCACCAGATTTTATCGCTATGCAAATCCTGCAAGTCCCCAACTAAAATATAACTCAGTCATCAACCCAAAAACCCACCAGATTTGAACACAGTGCAAATCCTGCCAATCCCCCACTAAAATATAACTCAGTCATCAACCCAAAAACCAACCAGATTTGAACACAGTGCAAATCTTTTCAGTCCCTAACCAAAATATAATTAAATCGTCAACCCTATAACCCACCAGATTTGAACACAGTGCAAATCTTTTCAGTCCCTAACCAAAATATAATTCAGACATCAACCCAAAAACCCACTAGATTTTAGAACAGTGCAAATCCTGCCAATCCCCGACTAAAATATAACTCAGTCATTAACCCAAAAACCAACCAGATTTTATCACTGTGCAAATCCTGCCAATCCCAGACTCAAATATAACTCAGTCATCAACCCAAAAACCCACCAGATTTGAACACAGTGCAAATTTTTCCAGTCTCTTACCAAAATATAACTCAGTCATCAACCCAAAAACCAACCAGATTTTAGAACAGTGCAAATCCTACCAATCCCCGACTAAAATATAACTCAGTCATCAACCCAAAAACCAAAAAGCTTTGAACACAGTGCAAATCTTTTCAGTCCCTAACCAAAATATAATTAAATCGTTAACCCTAAAACTCACCAGATTTGAACACAGTGCAAATCTTTCCAGTCCCGAACTAAAATATAACTCAGTCATCAACCCAAAAACCAACCAGATTTTAGCACAGTGCAAATCCTGCCAATCCCTGACTAAAATATAACTCTGTCATCAACCCAAAAACCAACCAGATTTTATCACTGTGCAAATCTGTCCAGTCCCTGGCCAAAATATAACGCAGTCATCAACTCAAAAACCCAACAGATTTTAGCACAGTGCAAATTCTGCCAATCCCCGACTAAAATATAACTCAGTCATCAACCCAAAAACCAACCAGATTCTAGCACAGTGCAAATCCTGCCAATCCCTGACTAAAATATAACTCAGTCATTAACCCAAAAACCAACCAGATTTTATCACTGTGCAAATCCTGCCAGTCCCTGACCAAAATATAACGCAGTCATCAACTCAAAAACCCACCAGATTTTAACCCAAAAACCAACCAGATTCTAGCACAGTGCAAATCCTGCCAATCCCTGACTAAAATATAACTCAGTCATTAACCCAAAAACCAACCAGATTTTATCACTGTGCAAATCCTGCCAATCCCAGACTAAAATATAACTCAGTCATCAACCCAAAAACCCACCAGATTTGAACACAGTGCTAATCTTTCCAGTCCCTAATCAAAATATAATTCAGTCATCAATTCAAAAACCAACCAGATTTTAGCACAGTGCAAATCCTGCCAATCCCCCACTAAAATATAACTCAGTCATCAACCCAAAAACCCACCAGATTTGAACACAGTGCAAATTTTTTCAGTCCCTAACCAAAATATAATTAAATCGACAACCCTAAAACTCACCAGATTTGAACACAGTGCAAATTTTTTCAGTCCCTAACCAAAATATAATTAAATCGTTAACCCTAAAACTCACCAGATTTGAACACAGTGCAAATCTTTCCAGTCCTGAACTAAAATTTAACTCAGTCATCAACCCAAAAACCAACCAGATTTTAGCACAGTGCAAATCCTGCCAATCCCCTACTAAAATATAACTCAGTCATCAACCCAAAAACCAACCAGATTTTATCACTGTGCAAATTCTGTCAATCCCCGACTAAAATATAACTCAGTCATCAACTCAAAAACACACCAGATTTTAGCACAGTGCAAATCCTACCAATTCCGGACTAAAATATAACTCAGTCATCAACCCAAAAACCAACCAGATTTGAACACTGTGCAAATCCTGCCAGTCCCTGACCAAAATATTACGCAGTCATCAACCCAAAAACCCACCAGATTTTAGCACAGTGCAAATCCTACCAATTCCGGACTAAAATATAATTCAGTCATCAACCCAGAAACCCACCAGATTTGAACACAGTGCAAATTTTTTCAGTCCCTAACCAAAATATAATTAAATCGTTAACCCTAAAACTCACCAGATTTGAACACAGTGCAAATCTTTCCAGTCCTGAACTAAAATTTAACTCAGTCATCAAACCAAAAACCAACCAGATTTTAGCACAGTGCAAATCCTGCCAATCCCCTACTAAAATATAACTCAGTCATAACCCAAAAACCAACCAGATTTGAACACTGTGCAAATCTTTCCAGTCCCTAACCAAAATATAACTCAGTCATCAACCCAAAAACCCACCAGATTTGAACACAGTGCAAATCTTTCCAGTCCCTAACCAAAATATAATTCAGTCATCAATTCAAAAACCCACCAGATTTTAGCACAGTGCAAATCCTGCCAATCCCCGACTAAAATATAACTCAGTCATCAACCCAAAAACCCACCAGATTTGAACACAGTGCAAATCTTTTCAGTCCCTAACCAAAATATAATTAAATCGACAACCCTAAAACTCACCAGATTTGAACACAGTGCAAATCTTTTCAGTCCCTAACCAAAATATAATTAAATCGTTAACCCTAAAACTCACCAGATTTGAACACAGTGCAAATCCTGCCAATCCCCTACTAAAATATAACTCAGTCATCAACCCAAAAACCAACCAGATTTTATCACTGTGCAAATCCTGCCAGTCCCTGACCAAAATATAACGCAGTCATCAACTCAAAAACCCAACAGATTTTAGCACAGTGCAAATTCTGCCAATCCCCGACTAAAATATAACTCAGTCATCAACCCAAAAACCAACCAGATTCTAGCACAGTGCAAATCCTGCCAATCCCCGACTAAAATATAACGCAGTCATCAACCCAAAAACCCACCAGATTTTATCACTGTGCAAATTCTGTCAATCCCCGACTAAAATATAACTCAGTCATCAACTCAAAAACACACCAGATTTTAGCACAGTGCAAATCCTACCAATTCCGGACTAAAATATAACTCAGTCATCAACCCAAAAACCAACCAGATTTGAACACTGTGCAAATCCTGCCAGTCCCTAACCAAAATATAATTCAGTCATCAACCCAAAAACCCACTAGATTTTAGCACAGTGCAAATCCTACCAATTCCGGACTAAAATATAATTCAGTCATCAACCCAGAAACCCACCAGATTTGAGCACAGTGCAAATCCTACCAATCCCAGACTAAAATATAACTCAGTCATCAACCCAAAAACCAACCAGATTTGAACACAGTGCAAATCTTTCCAGTCCCTAACCAAAATATAACTCAGTCGTCAACCCAAAAACCCACCAGATTTTAGAAGAGTTCAAATCCTTCCAATCCCCGACTAAAATATAACTCAGTCATCAACCCAAAAACCAACCAGATTTGAACACAGTGCAAATCTTTTCAGTCCCGAACCAAAATATAATTAAATCGTCAACCCTAAAACCCACCAGATTTGAACACAGTGCAAATCTTTTCAGTCCCTAACCAAAATATAATTCAGTCATCAACCCAAAAACCCACTAGATTTTAGCACAGTGCAAATCCTGTCAATCCACGGCTAAAATATAACTCATACATCAACCCAAAAACCCACCAGATTTGAACACAGTGCAAATCTTTCCAGTACCTAACCAAAATATAATTCAATCGTCAACCCAAAAATCAAACAGATTTGAGCACAGTGCTAATACTGCCAGTTCCTAACCAAAATATAACTCAGTCATCAACCCCAAAAACCCACCAGATTTGAACACAGTGCAAATCCTGCCAGTCATTAACCAAAATATAATTTAATCGTGAACCAAAACCCCACCAGATTTCAGTACAGTGCAAATCTTTCTAGTCCCTAACCAAAATATAATTCAGTCATCAACCCAAAAACCAACCAGATTTTATCACTGTGCAAATCCTGCCAGTCTTCGACCAAAATATAACGCAGTCATCAACCCAAAAACCCACCAGATTTCAGCACAGTGCAAATCCTGCCAATCCCCGACTAAAATATAACTCAGTCATCAACCCAAAAACCAACCAGATTTGAACACAGTGCAAATCTTTCCAGTCCCTAACCAAAATATAACTCAGTCATCAACCCAAAAACCCACCAGATTTTAGAAGAGTTCAAATCCTGCCAATCCCCGACTAAAATATAACTCAGTCATCAACCCAAAAACCAACCAGATTTGAACACAGTGCAAATCTTTTCAGTCCCGAACCAAAATATAATTAAATCGTCAACCCTAAAACCCACCAGATTTGAACACAGTGCAAATCTTTTCAGTCCCTAACCAAAATATAATTCAGTCATCAACCCAAAAACCCACTAGATTTTAGCACAGTGCAAATCCTGTCAATCCACGGCTAAAATATAACTCAGTCATCAACCCAAAAACCAACCAGATTTGAACACAGTGCAAATCTTTTCAGTCCCTAACCAAAATATAATTCAGTCATCAACCCAAAAACCCACTAGATTTTAGCACAGTGCAAATCCTGTCAATTCACGGCTAAAATATAACTCAGTCATCAACCCAAAAACCAACCAGATTTGAACACAGTGCAAATCTTTTCAGTCCCTAACCAAAATATAATTAAATTATCAACCCAAAAACCCACCAGATTTGAACACAGTGCAAATCTTTCCAGTCCCTAATCAAAATATAATATTGTCAACCCAAAAACCCACCAGATTTGAACACAGTGCAAATCTTTCCAGTACCTAACCAAAATATAATTCAATCGTCAACCCAAAAATCAAACAGATTTGAGCACAGTGCTAATACTGCCAGTTCCTAACCAAAATATAACTCAGTCATCAACCCCAAAAACCCACCAGATTTGAACACAGTGCAAATCCTGCCAGTCATTAACCAAAATATAATTCAATCGTGAACCAAAACCCCACCAGATTTCAGTACAGTGCAAATCTTTCCAGTCCCTAACCAAAATATAATTCAGTCATCAACCCAAAAACCAACCAGATTTTATCACTGTGCAAATCCTGCCAGTCTTCGACCAAAATATAACGCAGTCATCAACCCAAAAACCCACCAGATTTCAGCACAGTGCAAATCCTGCCAATCCCCGACTAAAATATAACTCAGTCATCAACCCAAAAACCAACCAGATTTGAACACAGTGCAAATCTTTTCAGTCCCAAACCAAAATATAATTAAATCGGCAACCCTAAAACCCACCAGATTTGAACACAGTGCAAATACTGCCAGTCCCTAACCAAAATATAACTCAGTTATCAACCCAAAAACCAACCAGAATTTAGCACAGTGCAAATCCTGCCACTTCCCGCATACAATATAATTCAGTCATCAACCCTAAAACCCACCAGATTTTAGCACAGTGCAAATCCTGCCAATCCCAGACTAAAATATAACTCAGTCATCAACCCAAAAACCCACCAGATTTGAACACAGTGCAAATCTTTCCAGTCCCTAACCAAAATATAACTCAGTTATGAAGCAATTGGAGGGCCTAGCAGAGGACTCCAAATCCGAATTTTCACCTCCACAGAAAACACCCTCTCCAAACCCAAGGGACAGCAGATATCTCCATACTGAAGGCGCTGCGGGCAACGATATTGCAGGGATCTCTTCATTATATCAAGAAGGACAAGGCCTGCAAGTTTCGAATCGATTGATTGAGTGGATTGGAAGTATCTAACCGGCAAAGCACTGGACACACAAGGTCCATTTTGAAGGTAAACAAAGGAAAAAAACGGTGAATATTAATATCTCCATACTGAAGTCACCGCGGGCAACGATATTGCAGGGATCCCTTCATTATATCGAGAAGGACAAGGCCTGCAAGTTTCGAATCGATTGATTGAGTGGATTGGAAGTATCTAACCGGCAAAGCATTGGACACACAAGGTCCATTTTGAAGGTAAGCAAAGGAAAAAAACGGTGAATATTAATATCTCCATACTGAAGTCACCGCGGGCAACGATATTGCAGGGATCCCTTCATTATATCGAGAAGGACAAGGCCTGCAAGTTTCGAATCGATTGATTGAGTGGATTGGAAGAATCAAACCGGTGAAGCAGATTGGGAAAATTTGGTTGTATTTCAAGGAAGCAACCCAAATAACGGTGACAGCAGATATATCCATACCGAGGTCGCCGCTTCCAACGATATTGCACAGACCTCTTTATTACATCTAGAAGGAGACGTCCTCCAAGTTTCGGATCGATTGATTCAGAGGAATAGAAGAATCGAACCGGTGAAGCAGATTGGGAAAATTTGGTTGTATTTCAAAGAAACACCCCAAATAACAGTCACAGCAGATATCTCCATATCAACGGCACCAACAGCAACGATATTGCAGGGTCCTCTTCATTACATATATAAGAACACGCCGCCCAAGTTTCGAATTGATTGATCCAGCGGATCAGAAGAATCGAACCGGTGAAGCAGAGGGGCAAAATTTGGCTACATTTCAAGGAAGCAACCCAAACAACAGTCACAGCAGATATCTCTGCACCAACGGCACCGTTGCTTGCAGGATCCTCTTCATTACATATATAAGAACACGCCGACCAAGTTTCGAATTGATTGATCCAGCGGATCAGAAGAATCGAACCGGTGAAGCAGAGGGGCAAAATTTGGCTACATTTCAAGGAAGCAACCCAAACAACAGTCACAGCAGATATCTCTGCACCAACGGCACCAACAGCAACGATATTGCAGGATCCTCTTCATTACATATATAAGAACACGCCGCCCAAGTTTCGAATTGATTGATCCAGCGGATCAGAAAAAAACGACTCAACATGGATGGGAAAGATGATGGGCAAAATTTGGCTAAAAAATGGCCTTCCAAGCCCCGGCCCGGTTGCTGTTGTTGCTTTGCGCCGGTGGAGGAGCTATTCGGGTGGATCGCCGGTGGAGGAGGAGGAGCTATTCGTTGCCGACGATTTGTTGCCGTTGTTGCCAATTGAACAAAATGGGTGAGTATCTATTGATGTACTACATAGAGTTAATAATAACAACAGAATAATATAATGTATATGCCGATCGTAATTATCACCAACCGGAAAAATTCCCCGCACCTACAGGGAAGACGACCACCGCACCTTGATCCGTTGATTCTGATCCGCTGCTTCCGATCCGTTGCTGACGATTTGATGGTTGCTACTTCCGATCCGTTGATTCCAATCCGTTGGTTTCGAGTCGTTGCTTCTGATCCGGTCCTATGAAAATAAGAAGAAAAACAGAGAGGAAATACATTATCAGTAATGCCGGTGGAGTGGAAGACCAATCAATTGCCGTAGCTGTTGCCTTACCTTTGCTTGTTCCGACGTTCCGAAAATCGTCCCAATGAAATTGTTGTTGTTGCTGCTGCCGTAGATTTGCAGAATTCTTATTTCCTCTGTCACGAAAAACAGTACCTCGTGCCTGTTGATATAGAAGCAATGGATGCAGATTTATTGCTCTCAAGATGTATATGTTTGGGTGATCAAGTCCAAGAACACTACTATCTATCGAGCAAACCACCTCTTGTCCAATGCGAGCTAATTCTTTTTCCAGTACAAGGCTGTTATTTCAGACTAAAATATAAGAGCACGGATAACCTGCCGAATACTGATAAAGAAGTATAAGGTGGAATCCCACGTTCACCGACGGAGTGGCAAATAGCAACTCTACTCAAATAAGTTGGATGTCAGAAGGCTGATTATGAAGTGTTTTTTTTTGTTGCGAGGTAGAAAAAGTGATTTTTTTGTCTGGGGGTAGAAAAAGTGATTTCTTTTGTCCCGAGGTAGAAAATAAAATTACTGTGTGTTTGTGTGAGAGAGATTTTTTTTTTCGCGTACGAAGTATCTAGTACATCATGTAGAATTCTACATGATTTTGTAGTAGTGTAGAATCCTACACGTACGAAAAAAAAAATCTCGTACGTACGAAAAAAAAAAATCAATCTCGTACGTACGAAAAAAAAATCAATTCATTCGTGTCTCATTCATTCATTCGTGTCTCATTCATTCGAGAAGATTCCTGTAGAAGCAAGATGACTACCGTAGTATGATCGAAACCCTTGTTCGATCGACTTCAAACATCATGGGCCGACATTCGTGATTTCGATGATCGGACTTCCCATCAAAAAAATTGTCTTAGGAGTGAGTTTTTCGGTGTGTTTTCAGGGTCTTTCGTCTTGTTCTTTTTTTGAAGGGACTTTGGTGTGCGGAGCACACATATGTTTATTTCCTGTAGACTTCTACATGGTTTTGGTACTGGGTATTAATTGTGGTATTTTTATCTTGTACCGGTACACTCACCGTACGGTACAATATTTCACTCCTCGGTTTGTTGGCTTTTTTGATCGAATTCAGAGTAGATAGATGGCTGTAAATACATCAAGTCCACTCACCGTACGTACGGTACGGTACAATATTTTGCGCCTCGGTTTGTTGGCTTTTTCGATCGAATTCAGAGTAGATGGCTGTAAATACATCAAGTCCGACTCATTCATGTACAAATTGTACCAATTCTAACAAGTCCGATATTATTTCTCACCAACTCTCTCATCTGGCAAGGTTGATGACGACGTGACGACCAACTTGATCTAAGACAGATTTTAATCGTGTGATTTTTTCTTTATTCAGGTTAAATCTTATGGTTACTTGCAACCATAAAAATGAGAGCTCGCTACCATAAAAATGAACGCGCGGCACTACATATTACTATTGCTTTTAGAAGAAGCATCTCATTTCCGTAAATAAATGTTTGGGTACTGTTTTTTACGATTTTTAGTCGTAGCGTTTGTACCAAGTCTACTTGTTAAAAACAGATTTTTTTAATATTTCTACGTATTTTCCCCCCCCCAAACCCCCCCCACATAAACTCCGTCTACAAGGTTACGTTGTCAACTCCTAGGGTTAGTGTTAAACGTTCAACTAACAACTCCACCAATTCTCCCATTCAATCCAAAGGTTATACTTGGAACCTTTGTATTGAGGATGCTTGTTATCCAGTGGACCTTGGTGTCCTAGGATGCGGCGAAACGACCAGAGTTTGCCGTCTTCTTGTGTTGAATCACGATGGATGTAATTCATGACATCATTGTATGCAATGATATCATTGAGTTCGTCATCGGAGTGTTTGCACTTAAACTTGATGAAGTCGTTGTTGCGTTCAAGACTGTCTTCAACATCAACGATGGTAAGACGCTTCCGGGTGCCATCGGGGTTGGTTACAAGGAAGGATCGTCCTTGTAGATCGGCAATCGGGACCGCAGGAATGGTAACGGGTTTACCATCAGCATCAAATTGTGCGTTACCTTCTTTGTCGGTAACAACTACCTGTGATGGGTCTACTGAAGGAGTAGCGGGGTTGGTGTGTGGAGTTGTGACGTCACTAACATCAAAGTATGCTAATTCTGGTGGGTCAAAATCATCTTCAGTAAGGAGAACGCCATCGGAGGTCTTGCTGAAGATGTGTGTCGTAGGAGGACCATCAAGACTCTCCCCATAGTTGTTAGGGAGTGGAGAAGGGGACCAGCTCGGGCTGTCATCGACCTTCTTATATAGAAAGCTCGGAAACGAGGGGTGGGCGGGTGGTTGAAGAATAGTTTGAGAGCCAGATGCGGGAGGTGTTGTACCTGGTTGTTCATTGGGTACAGATGGTATGGTGTCATCGGCAGTGTCAGAATCAGCGGGTGAAACGCTAGGGGGAATTGAGTTGTTTGGTTTCGTAGACTCATCAATGGGTTTACTTTGATTGGTATGCTCCCCATGTTTGAATGCTGGAGCTTCTCCAGTGGCGTATAAACGGGGCAAGGAATCCTTGGCGTTACGCCATTTGATGAAACCATCATCAGTGAATAGGCCTGCGCGTTTGTTACAGGACTCAGGTGTAAGAGCAGAGCGAACACCGGACCGGTCAAGTAACTTGTTGGTAACGGGATCCCAGATTCGGAAGCAGAGTCCATTGCCAACATGTTCGGCGATGCCGACGAAGTGACCTAGGCGTTCGGTAGACTGGGTACCGAAAGGGGAGTCGTTGGTCTTGAAATAAACAGGTTCAAACCAGAAGAAACTGGTGTATGCGCTGATGTCGCCAAGTGCACCGGTAGCAATGAAGATCGGCTGTTTATCGGACAGCGTAGGATCAGAAACAACATTGAGGAGACCCGCGACGTATGTCATGCACAGTAGCCATAGATGTGGTGGTGTGCCTGTACGATCCATGACGCAATTGACAATACGCTTGAACGTTTGGTATTGACGTTTGAATTGATTCTGGTGTTGGTGATAAGGTTCACTTTGCCAGAGTCCAATCCATAACATTTTGAGGTAATTGACGACCTTCTTACTGGATTGATAGTTACCGTGGTCGCAAAGGAGATGAATGGGCCTGCCCCATTTTCGAACAAAGTTCTGGAAGCAAGATAGGTAGTCGCCTGTTGTACGCATTGCTTCAACGTGTATAATATGTGACTTGCGGCCGAAGAAGATCTGAGCAATCTTGGAGCCACCATCAATTGCAGGGACATCCGAATAGACAGCATCGGACATGACATCGTCATTGAAGGGTCGAACGTTCATGGCCGGTTGTGGGGAATGAAAATGTTTGAAAATGTTTCCATCAGGGCTAACCGCTAATGAACCATATTGGGTTGAGTTTTCAAACGTGGCCTTGATGCGATCGGTGGAGACCCAACAAAAGAAAGGTTTCAGGGATAAGTAGTCATGTTCGTTGGGGTATCTCTCGCGGGGCGTAGCCGCAATACGTGTAGTATCACTGTCAGTACAATCCGTCGGAAACGCAGTGACTGTCCCAGAGGCTGCAGGTAACGCGCAGCATGTGAGACGTTCTTGATGAGCGTAGTCGGTGGAAGTAAGCCAAAAAGAGCGATCGTTGGTCCTATGATCATCAATAGGAAGGAAGGGAGATCGAGTGGAATGGCTGGAGTACGAACTGAGGGATGTGACCGTGGATGAGCCTGGGGAAACAGAGATATCTAGTCCTTCAAGACAACGTGGGTTTCCATATTTGTCGTAATCGGCATAAGGGAGTTGCTGTGGTTGAGGAGGATATTTCTGGAGAAATTGTTCATCCTTCGCACTGATCGTAGTATCGAGAACAGATGGATCCCAATGCTTATCGGATGTCATGATAACATGTGGGAGCGTGTCAAACTCAACAGTCGTATACTTCCGCATCGCAAGGTATGGTAAACCGTGTCTTATGCTAAGGGGCAATGCATATCCATCGGAGGTGGTGATGACCTGTCCGCCGCCTGCTTTGATGGATGTGTCGTCGACAGTGGAAAAATATGCTTCCATCTGGCCGGAGGACAATATAGAAGGGTGTCGTCCTGTATAGGCACACTCATTGAAAATGAGGATGACGGGGCCTCTGTTCGACATGGAATATGCCCCGCATGTAGCAATGGGGATATTCTGTACCTGATGATTGTTAATGCCTGTGACATTAACGTATCGTGGTGGGATATCCTTGGAGATGAGACACGCATCATTGCCGATGATGCAACCATTTGCGCCGCGATCGACCATGGCAAAACCAGGACTAGTGACCGTAGTTTTGTGTATGCGGTATGTGTATGACGTTACTGGGCTGTCGTTAGGAAAGGTGAAATCTTCTTCAGGAGTATACCACTGGTGAATATTGGCGGAATATGATGATGTTCCGACAGGTATTTGGGTGTCACCGTCCTTTTTGTACTGAATGTCAGGGTTGTCGGAAAGGAATCGTGCGGGATGTGCGGGTGACACAGAAGACTTGAGGGGTCGTTGGTCCTTGGACGAAGAGGTCGTTGATTTGTATACACCTAAGGATGCATGGAAAACACCTCTACGATCATTTTCTACAGCAGGATGTAGGTCTGCTGCGGGATTGGCATGCTCATCTTTGGTCAAAGCATCGTCTTCTTGGAATGATACCGAATGTCCATGTTGGTATGCCTTTCGGGTAATGGGTTTGACACTGTTGGGGTCCGGTTGGTCCGTGTTAAGTAAGTCGTGTCGCAATGAGGCGACCACGATTTTCTTGCCTTCCGGAGAAAAACTAAGCCAACTCTTCATGTCCTGACGTGACAAGGCCTTCCATATGTTTGTAGGCAACCTTGTGGTAGGGTCAGGGGTAAGTCCAGCCTTAAATACAGCATAATCTTGATAGTCTCCTTCAAATTTGATAGGGAGAGCATAGTCATCATGGTTTTGGCTTTGTTCAGAAGAAAAATCATGAATGTGTGCACGTACGGTCGACCGAGGAGCAGACATCGCGGACTGGGAATCAAGTCGAGTTGCTTCGAGTAAAAGCGTGATTTTAAGTTCGTGGATAGCAGCGGCTTCGGCGACCGCATCCGTCACGGTGCTATTCGTCCCACCTGGATCCTTGACTTTGGCAAACTGTTCACTTAGCTGAAAGCTGGAATAGCATGCTTGACATAGTGCCGATTTTACGGTATGGTATTCAAGGGGCTTGTTGGGAGGACGAAGTTTATTGAGGTGATTTAATTCATCAAACCAATGTGTAATGAATTTCACTTTGGATTCCTTCCAATTGTTGAGATTCAACTTTAGCAACGCTTGTAGCTGAGTCGAATTGTCATATACCTTGGCTTTTGATTTGCTGTGAAGGTTTACAAAATCGAAGTATGCCTTGCGTCCATCACGAGTGGTAGAATGACTGTGTACACACGATGCAGAAAGGTCACTTTTGAAGACTTCCAACATTAGTACCCAGAAGAAGGCACATTGTTTGACGAAGAGATCATGGGTGTAACCCAGAAGCGTAGTTGGAGGCCAAGTTTCATCAAGGAATGTCTCGGTGTCGATGTCGTACGCCTCGAGTTTGGCCTTGAAACCAACGAGCCAGTGTTCGAATCCTGAGTCATTCGTGAGGGGCGTAAAGGACTTTTCATCTCGTGCTTTTCGGCACCAAGATTCGTACTTTACCTGCTGAGGTGACTTTTTGTTACTTCCCGCCGGAGGAGGTGGTGGGTTCAGAGCAGATTCGTTACGCAAGCGTTGGGCACGTTCTTCGCAGAATGGCTGGAATTCCCTGTATGTACACGACTTCACATCCTTCCAAGTTCTCTCGTCTTCTTCTAGAGCGGCATCGTCTTCTTGTAGATTGATAGCGAAATCCGCAAGTGCTTCTATGCTCCTTTGAATAGATCGAGGGATATGCGTTGGTAGTCCTTCCTCAGTATAGGTAAGCTCGTGTGCAAAGTCCAGTTCGATAAGTGCGTCAAGGAATGCATTCCACTGGCATAATCCGCCTTCCTTGAGGGCTAAGCACAGTTTACTATTGGCTTCACTTGTTACGCTGAGTAGGGATACGAGTATCTTCTTCATATCAGTATCGAAACTGGGAAAGTGGTTGACAACAGCGACTTCTGCTTCATTCTTCTCTTTGCCGCCGGGCATCCTCGGTATGTTCGGCATCTGTAATGGTTCCGATCCTCCGAGAGAATTGCGCGGTGACTGGGAATGAGAACTACTTCGTGTACGCATATGCCAGCGTAGAGATCGAATTCAGGTCCGTTCTTGTCCCTCTTTGTGTGCAAGCCTTCTTAGAGCTTGCGACTGTTAATCTATTATTTTCCTTCTGAATCCGATTTGTTGAGAGTCTGATTCAAAGGCTTCTGAAGAACAGCAACGCTGCGTTAGTGTGTTAGTAGACGAACGATTGTACTCTCCGCGTGATAAATGTGTTTGTATACTTTCGACAACGGATAATCAGACTACAGGCGAAGCTAGAGAAACGCCAGATCTCTTCTTGCTGTGACTTATTCAGATTGCAGCGAGACAGACCTTAGTATGTAGATTACAAGTAGTTGGTAGCAACTAGTGTGAATTTTGGGATATAAATCAGTTGAATGTTAAAAGTATAAGATAAAGTGAAATCTTGCCGAAATGCAAGATCTCTCTTTTATTGAGATGAATACGTTGCAACTGCTGTTGCGTAGTGATGAGATTACTCGCTGATTATTTCCGTACATGTATTGGTCGTTGACCATATATATCTGTATGCATGTATATGTATTGTGTGAGAATCACACGCCAACGGTTTTCTTCTCTTGTTCTGTTAGGAAGACTTCATGATGTGTTTATCATTAAGGTCAGGAATTGCTCCCGTAGCTCGTGTGATATTTTATGAAATCAGAGTTTGCTCACCGAAGAACGATGGCAATACTGTAAAACAGGGATTGCTCACCGTTGATGCGCGATGGGAATCGACGCGCCGTGGGAATCGATATGCCGTGGGAATCAATTGCTTAGAATGATACGGGACTCATTGATTCATACAAATAGGATATCTACCATCTGGTAGCTTTGGTACTTCTGGTCACGAAAGGAATTTAATAACAGCAACTCCCTTATGCCGATTACGACAAATATGGAAACCCACGTTGTCTTGAAGGACTAGATATCTCTGTTTCCCCAGGCTCATCCACAGTCACGTCCCTCAGTTTGTATTCCAGCCATTCCACTCGATCTCCCTTCCTTCCTATTGATGATCATAGGACCAACGATCGCTCCTTTTGGCTTACTTCCACCGACTACATTCATCAAGAACGTCTCGCATGCTGCATGTTACCTTGAGCCTCTGGGATAGTCACTGCGTTTCCGACGGATTGTACTGACAGTGATACTACACGTATTGCGGCTACGCCCCGCGAGAGATACCCCAATGAACATGACTACTTATCCCTGAAACCTTTCTTTTGTTGGGTCTCCACCGATCGCATCAAGGCCACGTTTGAAAACTCAACCCAATATGGTTCATTAGCGGTTAGCCCTGATGGAAACATTTTCAAACGTTTTCATTCCCCACAACCCGCCATGAATGTTCGACCCTTCAATGACGATGTCATGTCCGATGCTGTCTATTCGGATGTCCCAGCAATTGATGGTGGCTCCAAGATTGCTCAGATCTTCTTCGGCCGCAAGTCACATATTATACACGTTGAAGAAATGCGTACCACCGGCGATTTTCTATCTTGCTTCCAGAATTTTGTTCGGAAATGGGGAAGGCCAATTCGCCTCCTTTGCGGCCACGGTAACTATCAATCCAGTAAGAAAGTCGTTAATTACCTCAAAATGTTATGGATTGGACTCTGGCAAAGTGAACCTTATCACCAACACCAGAATCAATTCAAATGTCAATACCAAACGTTCAAGCGCATTGTCAATTGCGTCATGGATCGTACAGGCACACCACCACATCTATGGCTACTGTGCATGACATACGTCGCAGTTCTCCTCAATGTTGTTTCTGATCCTACACTGTCCGATAAACAGCCGATCTTCATTGCTACCGGTACACTTGGCGACATCAGCGCATACACCAGTTTCTTCTGGTTTGAACCTGTTTATTTCAAGACCAACGACTCCCCTTTCGGTACCCAGTCTACCGAACGCCTAGGTCACTTCGTCGGCATCGCCGAACATGTTGGCAATGTGAATGGACTCTGCTTCCGAATCTGGGATCCCGTTACCAACAAGTTACTTGACCGGTCCGGTGTTCGCTCTGCTCTTACACCTGAGTCCTGTAACAAACGCGCAGGCCTATTCACTGATGATGGTTTCATCAAATGGCGTAACGCCAAGGATTCCTTGCCCCGTTTATACGCCACTGGCGAAGCTCCAGCATTCAAACATGGGGAGCATACCAATCAAAGTAAACCCATTGTCGCGTCTACACAACCAGGCAACTCAATTCCCCCTAGCGTTTCACCCGCTGATTCTGACACTGCCGATGATACCATACCATCTGTACCCAATGAACAACCAGGTACAACACCTCCCGCATCTGGCTCTCAAACTATTCTTCAACCACCCGCCCACCCCTTGTTTCCGAGCTTTCTATATAAGAAGGTCGATGACAGCCCGAGCTGGTCACCTTCTCCACTCCCCAACAACTATGGGGAGAGTCTTGATGGTCCTCCTACGACACACATCTTCAGCAAGACCTCCGATGGCGTTCTCCTTACTGAAGATGATTTTGACCCACCAGAATTAGCATACTTTGATGTTAGTGACGTCACAACTCCACACATCAACCCCGCTACTCCTTCAGTAGACCCATCACAGGTAGTTGTTACCAACGAAGAAGGTAACACACAATTTGATGCTGATGGTAAACCCGTTACCATTCCTGCGGTCCCGATTGCCGATCTACAAGGACGATCCTTCCTTGTAACCAACCCCGATGGCACCCGGAAGCGTCTTACCATCGTCGATGTTGAAGACAGTCTTGAACGCAACAACGACTTCATCAAGTTTAAGTGCAAACACTCCGATGACGAACTCAATGATATCATTGCATACAATGATGTCATGAATTACATCCATCGTGATTCAACACAAGAAGATGGCAAACTTTGGTCATTTTGCCGCATCCTAGGACACCAAGGTCCACTGGATAACAAGCATCCTCAATACAAAGGTTCCAAGTATAACCTTTGGATTGAATGGGAGAATATGGAACGCACATATGAACCTCTGGCCAACATTGCGGCTGATGACCCTGTCACCGTTGCAAAATATGGGAAAGACAACAACTTGCTTGACCTCCCAGGTTGGAAACGCCTCAAGCGAATCACCAACCTAGCGCGACGAACCAAGAAACTTGATCAACTCGTGCACCAAGCCAAACTATGTTCTTCCCGTACCACTCCACAGTACCAATATGGATTCAAAGTACCTCGTAACCACTAAGAAGCCCTCCGATTTGATCAAGCCAACGGAAACACCAAATGGGAAGATGCCACCACCCTGGAAATGGCACAACTCAATGAGTACAATACATTCATTGATAAAGGCGTGTACAAGACAAGCTCCATTCCCTCCGGATTCCAACAGATCAAGGTACACATGATATATGCTGTCAAGCACGACGGTAGACACAAGGCTCGTCTCGTTGCTAATGGTAATCTCACTGAGGCCCCTATCCACAGTGTTTACGCAGGTGTCATATCTCTCCGCGGCCTACGTATGTGCCTATTCCTAGCTGAACTCAACGACCTTGGAAGCATGGGGTACCGACATAGGTAACGCCTACTTAGAAGCAGTTACCTGCGAGAAAGTCTGCATCAAGACAGGTCCCAAATTCGGATCGCTGGAAGGTCACCTGTTGATCATTTACAAAGCCCTATACGGTCTCAGGTCTTCAGGCAAGTGTTTTGGAGACTTACTCGCAGCTTGTCTCATCGAACTCGGCTTCGAAAGATCCCGCGTAGAACCGGAAATATTCCTCAAGCCTGGAACGAACAAGCATGGTGAACGTGTATATGAACTTATATGCACATATGTCGATGACCTATGTCTCTGCATGGCAGATCCCAATTCCTTCTTGAAGATATTGCAGTCGTCACCATATAACTTCAAACTGAAGGGATCCGGACCTATGAATTTTCACTTAGGTTGCGGATTTGAGCGCGACGAACATGGTGTTCTATGTATGAATCCCATAAAGTTCATCGAAAAGATGGAAGCGTCTTACGAACAAATGTTCGGATGCAAACCTAGCACTAGGTTCCAATCACCCATTGCAGAGAACGATCATCCTGAATTGGACTCCTCAGCCTTTCTCGAAGAAACTGGTATACAGAAATACCAAAGTATGCCGTGATGACACTCTCAAGTTTCAGAGCTCAGCCACGAGATGGACATCTTGAACGTGCAAAACGTATCTATGGATATATCTCCAAGTTTAGACACTTTAAAATCAGATTCCGCGTGGAACCACCCGATTTTATATTGACTAAACCCGACACCATCGACTGGTCCAACACCGTCTATGGGGAGCATTCTGAAGAGCTACCCGACGACGCTCCTACACCGCTTGGAAAGACAGTAGTGTTGACACATTTCTATGATGCCAACCTCATGCATGATATTCTCAGTGGCAAGGC
The DNA here is from genome assembly GCA_037355745.1 of Pseudo-nitzschia multiseries. Classification (NCBI taxonomy): domain Eukaryota; phylum Bacillariophyta; class Bacillariophyceae; order Bacillariales; family Bacillariaceae; genus Pseudo-nitzschia; species Pseudo-nitzschia multiseries. The sequence goes on along the minus strand of CM074782.1, from coordinate 19,518,019 downwards.
TGTAACCGGCATTCTTCATTTCGCAAACAAGACTCCCATGATGTGGTTCTCGAAGAAGCAGTCTACTACGGAAACAGCCACCTTTGGAGCTGAATTTGTTGCGGGAAGGACTTGCATTGAACAGACCATTGATTTACGCCACTCATTCCGATACCTAGGAACACGAGTCCATGATATCTCCTACTCTTGGGGTGACAACGAAAAGATGATCCAAACGTCAACCTTCCCTTACGCAAGGTTGCACAAGCGTCATAACATTCTATCGTTTCACTACATACGGAGCATGATAGCGAGAGGTTTCATTTTAATGATGCACATCCCAGGTAAGGATAATTGTGCAGACATTCTCACCAAGCATTGGGGACACTCAGCTGTGTATCCACTGCTCAGGCCCATCTTCCACTTCTGTGGTAATACCGGCGACCTTCTCCAAGATGATGGAAGCATCATGTAGAGCGTAATGACCCTTCACAAGGAGACATGGGGAGTATTAAATTCCTTTCGTGACCAGAAGTACCAAAGCTACCAGATGGTAGATATCCTATTCATACGAATCAATGAGTCCCGTATCAATCTAAGTAATCGATTCCCACGGCATATTGACTCCCACGGCGCATCGATTCCCATCGCGCATCAACGGTGAGCAATCCCTGTTTTACAGCATTGCCATCGTTCTTCGGTGAGCAAACTCTGATTTCATAAAATATCACACGAGCTACGGGAGCAATTCCTGACCTTAATGATAAACATATGATGGAGTCTTCCTAACGGAACAAGAGAAGAAAACCGTTGGCGTGTGATTCTCACACAATACATATACATGCATACAGATATATATGGTCAACGACCAATACATGTACGGAAATAATCAGCGAGTAATCTCATCACTACGCAACAGCAGTTGCAACGTATTCATCTCAATAAAAGAGAGATCTTGCATTTCGGCAAGATTTCACTTTATCTTATACTTTTAACATTCAACTGATTTATATCCCAAAATTCACACTAGTTGCTACCAACTACTTGTAATCTACATACTAAGGTCTGTCTCGCTGCAATCTGAATAAGTCACAGCAAGAAGAGATCTGGCGTTTCTCTAGCTTCGCCTGTAGTCTGATTATCCGTTGTCGAAAGTATCCAAACACAATTGTCACGCGTAGAGTACAATCGTTCGTCTACTAACACACTAACGCAGCGTTGCTGTTCTTCAGAAGCCTTTGAATCAGACCCTCAACGAATCGGATTCAGAAGGAAAATAATATTTGGGGGGGGGGAATATGTAGAAATATTAAAAAATCTGTTTTTAACAAGTAGACTTGGTACAAACGCTACGACTAAAAATCGCTAAAAAGCTTAGCCAAACATTTATTTAGGGAAATGAGATGCTTTGTCTAAAAGCAATAGTAATATCTAGTGGCGCGCGTTCATTTTTATGGTAGTGAACTCTCACTTTTATGGTTGCACATATCCATAAGATTTAACCTGAATACAGATAAAAAGTCATACGATTCTCGTCGTCGTCATCGTCGGGCTTGTCGTTGTTGCCAGATGAGAGAGTTAGTTGGTGAGAAATAATACCAGTACAATCAGACTTTTTTGATTATTTGGTACAGTATAATTTGTACATGAATGAGTCAGACTACATTTGAATTTTAATTTGATTGAACAAGACGCGACGACAAACCGAGGTGCGAAATATTAACATGGAGTACTCGTAGTTGTCGTCATCAACCAATGTAATCAAGTGTACTGGTACGTACAAGTACTCAGTACTCTTACGAGTACTGTACGGTACATACTTGTACAGGATTTGTACTGTGTTCAAATCTGGTGGGTTTTTGGGTGGACAATTGAATTATATTTTGGTAAGGGACTGGAAAGATTTACACTGTGTTCAAATCTGGTGGGTTTTTGGGTTGATGACTGAGTTATATTTTGGTTGGGGATTGGCAGGATTTGCACTGTGTTCAAATCTGGTGGGTTTTTGGGTTGATGATTGAATTATATTTTGGTTAGGGACTGGAAAGATTTGCACTGTGTTCAAATCTGGTGGGTTTTTGGGTTGATGACTCAGTTATATTTTGGTGGGAGATGGAAAGATTTGCACTGTGCTCAAATCTGGTGGGTTTTTGGGTGGGCGATTGAATTAAATTTTGGTTAGGGACTGGAAAGATTTGCACTGTGTTCTAATCAGTTGGGTTTTTGGGCTGACGACTGAGTTATATTTTGGTCGGGGACTGGCAGAATTTGCACAGTGTTCAAATATAGTCGGCTTTTGGGTTAATGACTCAGTTATATTTTGGTGGGGGATGGAAAGATTTGCACTGTGCTCAAATCTGGCGGGTTTTTGGGTTGACGACTCAATTATATTTTGGTTAGGGACTGGCAAGATTTGCACTGTCTTCAAATCTGGTAGGTTTTTGGGTTGATGACTGAGTTATATTTTGGTCGGGGACTGCCAGGATTTGCACTGACTTCCAATATGGTGGGTTTTTGGGCTGATGACTGAGTTATATTTTGGTCAGGGACTGGCAGGATTTGCACAGTGCTCAAATCTGGTGGGTTTTTGGGTTGATGACTGAATTATCTTTTGGTTAGGGACTGGCAGGATTTCCACTGTGTTCAAATCTGGTTGGTTTTTTCGGTTGACGATTGAATTATATTTTGGTTAGGGACTGGAAAGATTTGCACTGTGTTCAAATCTGTTGGGTTTTTGGGTTGACAATTGAATTATATTTTGGTTGGGGACTGGCAGGATTTCCACTTTGTTCAAATATGGTGAGTTTTTGGGTTGATGAATGAGTTATATTTTGGTCCGGGATCGGAAGGATTTGCACTGTCTTCAAATCAGGTGGGTTTTTGGGTTGATGACTAAGTTATATTTTGGTCGGGGATTGGCAGGATTTGCTCTGTGCTCAAACCTGTGGGTTTTTGGGTTGATGACTGAGTTATATTTTGGTTGGGGATTGGCAGGATTTGCACTATGTAAAAATCTGGTGGGTTTTGGGTTGATGACTGAGTTATATTTTGGTTAGGGACTGGCAGGATTTGCACAGTGTTCAAATCTGGTGGGTGTTTGGGCTGATGGCTGTTATATTTTGGTTGGAGACTGGCAGGATTTGCACTGTGACGGGGATTGGCAGGATTTGCACTGTGTACAAATCTGGTTGGTTTCTGGGTTAACTATTGAATTATATTTTGGTTAGGGACTGGCAGGATTTGCACTTTGCACAAATCTGGTGGGTATTTGGGTTGACGATTGAATTATATTTTGGTCGGGGACTGCCAGGATTTGCACAGTGCTCAGATCTGGTGGGTTTTTGGGTTGATGATTGAATTATATTTTGGTTAGGGACTGCCAGGATTTGCACTGTGTTTAAATCTGGTGGGTATTTGGGTTGTTGATTGAATTATATTTTGGTTAGGGACTGGAAAGATTTGCACTGTTTTCAAATCTGGTGGGTCTTTGGGTTGATGACTGAGTTATATTTTGGTTAGGGACTGGCAGGATTTGCACAGTGCTCAAATCTGGTGGGTTTTTGGGTTGATGATTGAATTATATTTCGATTAGGGACTGGCAGGATTTCCACTGTGTTCAAATCTGGTGGGTTTTTGGGTTGAAGATTGAATTATATTTTGGTTAGGGACTGGAAAGATTTGCACTATCTTCAAATCTGTTTGGTTTTTGGGTTGACAATTGAATTATATTTTGGTTGGGGACTGGCAGGATTTCCACTTTGTTCAAATATGGTGAGTTTTTGGGTTGATGAATGAGTTATATTTTGGTCCGGGATCGGAAGGATTTGCACTGTCTTCAAATCAGGTGGGTTTTTGGGTCGATGACTAAGTTATATTTTGGTCGGGGATTGGCAGGATTTGCTCTGTGCTCAAACCTGTGGGTTTTTGGGTTGATGACTGAGTTATATTTTGGTTGGGGATTGGCAGGATTTGCACTATGTAAAAATCTGGTGGGTTTTGGGTTGATGACTGAGTTATATTTTGGTTAGGGACTGGCAGGATTTGCACAGTGTTCAAATCTGGTGGGTGTTTGGGCTGATGGCTGTTATATTTCGGTTGGAGACTGGCAGGATTTGCACTGTGACGGGGATTGGCAGGATTTGCACTGTGTACAAATCTGGTGGGTTTCTGGGTTAACTATTGAATTATATTTTGGTTAGGGACTGGCAGGATTTGCACTGTGTTCAAATCTGGTAGGTTTTTGGGTTGATGACTGAGTTATATTTTGGTTGGGGATTGGCAGGATTTGCACTGTGTACAAATCTGGTGGGTTTTTGGGTTGATGACTGAGTTGTATTTTGGTTTGGGATTGGCAGGATTTGCACTGTGTTCAAATCTGATGGGTTTTTGGGTTGACGATTGAGTTATATTTTGGTTAGGGACTGGCAGGATGTGCACTGTGTTCAAATCTGGTTGGTTTTCGGGTTCAGGATTGAATTATATTTTGGTTAATGACTAGAAAGATTTGCACTGTGTTCAAATCAGGTGGGTTTTTGGATTGATGACTGAGTTTTATTTTGGTTGGGGACTGGCAGGATTTGCACTGTGCTCAAATCTGGTGGGTTTTTTTATTTGACGACTGAGTTATATATTGGCCGGGGACTGGCAGGATGTGCACTGTGTTCAAATATGGTGGGTTTTTGGGTTGACGATTGAGTTATATTTTGGTCGGGGACTGGCAGCATTTGCACTTTGCACAAATCTGGTGGGTTTTTGGGTTGATGACTGAGTTATATTTCGGTTGGTGACTGGAAAGATTTGCACTTTGTTCAAATCTGTTGGGTTTTTGGGTTGATGACTGAGTTATATTTTGGTGGGGGATGGAAAGATTTGCTCTGTGTTCAAATCTGGTGGGTTTTGGGGTTGACGATTGAATTATATTTTGGTTAGGGACTGGAAAGATTTGCACTGTGTTCAAATCTGGTGGGTTTTTGGGTTGATGACTGAGTTATATTTTGGTTAGGGATTGGCAGGATTTGCACTGTGTTCAAATCTGGTGGGTTTTTGTGTTGACGATTGAATTATATTTTGGTTAGCGACTGGAAAGATTTCCACTGTCTTCAAATCTTTTGGGTTTTTGGGTTGAAGATTGAATTATATTTTGGTTAGGGATTGGAGAGATTTGCACTGTGCAAATGACTCACTTGATTGGTAGTATAGATCAATTGGTATGATCAATATGAAGGTAGGTAGCTTGCTTGTAGATCTTGTACCTCGTAATTACCGGTAGCTCGTACAGCTTGGTTGTTCGAATTTAAAAAAGAGCTTGCGCGAATGACGTCACTTGAATAGTACTATAAATTGATTGGTATGATCGGTATGATGGTAGGTAGCTTGCTTGTAGATCTGGCAGCTCGTAATTACCGGTAGCTCGTACAGCTTACTTGTTCATATCTAACTCCAACCCTATGAATGTAGATACCTTGCTGATAGCTTACAGATGAGTTTGGTTGGTTGGCTAATGGTAGAATTGGAACCGGTAAGAATTGGTACAGATCAGAACACCTTTGGTAATTCTGATCTGACTTGATGCACACTAGTACTAGTAGAAATTGTACGCGTTATTTTATGAGTACTTCTTACCATAACTTTACTGACACATACTTACAATACATACAATAACTACGTACTCAACAACTCCACAGGGCCCCTGCAAAGCACTAATTTACAACCAGAAAACAAGATTTGTAGTAGTGTTGTTCACAGATGTTGTTCCCAGATCTTGTTGTTCTTGTTCTCTGTTGTTTGTTTATTATCAAATAGGCTGGATTAGTCTATGGTGAACAAGCATAGTACTACTAGTCTGGATTTATTATACTACTAGTAGTAGTATGTACTCCAACAAGCCTAGTACTACTAGGCTAGGCAAGCCTAGGTGGACCTAGTACTAGTACTAGTAGTACTAGTAGGAGCGTACTACGCTGGAGAAGCCTAGGCAGGACTAGCTTAGTCTCGTCTACCTTAGGCTGGACTAGCCTAAGCTGGAGTACTAGTAGCCCAGGCTGGAATAGCCTAGTACTAGGCTGGACTAGCCTAGGCTGGACTAGTACTAGTACTAGCATACGACGTACGCTGGCCTACTACTACTACTCAAGCGTACGGTACTAGTATGCTGGACGAGCCTACTTTTACGCTAGTCGACTGCTGTAATTCATATGATTGGTTGACGCCGTAACACAAACTTAACTGGTGTTGTCATGTCACTGGACTTAGCCTAGTGTACTACTAGTAGGATGTACTCCAAGCCTACTACTAGTAGTATATGACATAGGCTATGCGAGCCTTGTTGTAGTACGTATTAGTACTAGTAGTAGCGTACTACGCTGGAGAAGCCTAGGCATGACTAGCTTAGTCTCGTCTACCTTATGCTGGACTAGCCTAAGCTGGACTAGCCCAGGCTGGACTAGCCTAGGCTGGGCTGGACTAGCCTAGGCTGGACTATCCTAGGCTGGAATAGCCTAGGCTGGGCTGGACTAGCCTAGGCTGGACTATCCTAGGCTGGACTAGCCTAGGCTGGACTACAATACGAGTTACCCTGGCCTACTACAAAACAAGCGTACTATGCTGGACGAGCCTACTTCTACGCTAGTCGTCTGCTGTAATTGAAACGTGTGGTTGACGCCGGAACAGAAACGTCACTGTTGTCATGACAGTGACTTCTCTTGGTGATTGATTTTGTTTCTAATGATGTCGCAACATGTAACTTCAATCGTGATTTATTTGGTTTCTAATGATGTCGCTGTCGCTACAAACTATGGCGATACATTTTGTCACCGCGTTTCACTGTGTACTCCGGTGTGATTTTTGTTGTTGTTGTCGCATGCAAAAAATACTCTTTCCCTTCATAATCTTACCCCGACTTATCAAGAGCAGAGTTGCTTTACCGTACTTGTACGATTGGCACTCCGTCCAAGAACGTGGAATCCCTCCGAAGTGCTAGTAATAGCATTAGGCCGGCTGATTCAGGCTTGAGATATTTTAGTGCGAAGTAACTGCCTTGTACTGCAAGACAATAGAGTGCATCGGAGAACTGATTAGTCGCTGGAAAGATTCTTGTTCGGATTCGCGACCCAAACATATACATCTTGAAAGCACAAAATCTGCATCGCTTGCATATCTATATCATCAGGAACAAGATCCAGTTTTTCGTTACATAGGAGTATAAGATTGCTGCAAATCAATGGCAGCAGCATCAACGATCATCAGAACAACATATCATCAATAGCGGGAGGGAAACGGTCAACAACGTGAGATAAATAAACAATGATTATGCTGTGCCAACCCAATTTCAGACGATGTATTTTCTAACTTTGGCATTTGTTCTTACTATTTCAGGAACCACAACGAGGGGAACTGACGATAGCATCAACAACAACAACAACCACCAGTCAACGGTCCCACAGCAACAAATTGTCAGCACAACCGAATCAACCGTAACAATAATTGTTAGAACAACAACAACAATTGTTGGAACACTGGATTGGAAATACAGATTGGAACAACAAACAAGGAATCAGAACAACGGATCGGAACAACGAATATTGTTCCTGTAGGTTGGCATGTAAATTATATTATTCTGTTATTATTTACTCTGTACATCGATAGATTCTCACCAAATTTTGTTCAATTATTATCTATTTTTATAGGATACTACAAAATCTAGCGGTGACAGATAGCAACGATAAGCAACAACAACAGCAATAGCGGCGAAAAAGAGCAGCAACTACCAGAGGACGCCAGTACTACTCATCCACCAGCACTCATCTTCCAACTTGAACAGAGATTTGTCTACGTACTCTCCGTGGCACTCCTATACAGCAACAGCAACTGGCAGCATTTACAAGACCTTGGCAAATAACGGCAACGTATTGTTGGCGTTGCTCCTCCTCAAAAAGGCGCTCCTCCCGTTACAACAAGACAAGTTCTCCACCACCAAACAGCCCTACTCCTCCAACGGCGCTCCTTGTTATCTTCCTACAACAGCAATTCGTCTCCTGCTCCGACGGTGCTGCGTCTCCTCCTACAGCCTTGCTCCTCTCCTCCAACCGCAAATCCTCACATACTCCAACGTCGGTTTGTATTTCCTCCAACGTCGATTTGTATTTCCTCCAACGGCGCTCGTAGTCCGCAACAACAACAAGAGGATTGAAAAGAATACCAATAATAATGGTGGAAGGAATAGCCAGAAAACAAAGAGAAAGTAGGCTACGGCAACGTAGAATGAAACAGAAAATGTCATCAAATTTTCTGAAGAATGTACCACCAAAGTCGAATAGCCACGCAATTGAAGGAAGAGCTAGAAAACAAAGAGAAAGGAGGCAACGGCTACTAAGAATGAAACACAAAATGTCATCAAATTTTCTAAAGAATGCACCACCAAAGTCAAATAACCACACAACTTACAACCACTTGTCTACGATCAAACCCAAGAACAAGAGGCGTCGAAGTATATCTAGAAATCTGAAACATGTCAATCAAATATCTTTGAAAGCAGTAACCAAGGATTGGTTTAAAGGTAAATTCATGGAAACTAGTTGGGGTGAACAAATTGTCGGAACGAAGGAATATACATCGACAGAGGCTGTGTCTATTGATTGTTTTGATATATTGGATAGTACGGATGAGAAGCATATTATAGCGGTTGATGAATCAGAACCATCGTTGCGAAACTTTGCAAAAGTGTCGAGAGACAAAGCGAAACAACACTTGGCTCGATCCTCCAGGATTGAAACTACAAGACGATTTTCGAAAGAAATTGTTGAAGCTGAACCCGAAGTTGTAAGAGGATCAAAATGTACTAGTATAAATGACGGGTATGCTGTTCTTGGTATTCGACCAAATCACAACAACAGTCAGAATGGTGTGTATGTTTTCGAAAAAAATGTGGAGCAACACACAATAGATGAGCTGGAAAGGGAAGCGGCGCACATTGTGGAGCAAATGCAGGAAAGTTTACGTCGTCCTTTCGCTAAATTTTTGTACCGTGAAACGACCGTGATGACAAAGGTTGTTCAGCAAACAACAATCACTTCAATTGGTGATCACGCTACTGCATTCTCTATAGGAAAGGATTATCATTCCAAATGCCATGTCGATGAGGACTATTACTACACTCATTTGACAGTAATTGGTCCGGAGCATGTAAGTCGTGACGAAGTCATTTATTACTTTGTCTTCCCAATGTACCATATCAAAGTTCCATTGAAATCAGGGGATACATTGCTTTTTAACCCGTTGGTATTGCATAGCTGTTCGAATCCTAAATACGAAGGATGTTATATTATGAGCGCCTATGTATCGCGCAAAACTGTACTAAGAGCTAATCCTCTATTATAAATGTTAATTCAGGCTAGTGGTGGTTTTCGGAACCTATTATCAGGTCCATTTTTGTCAGACGTGGTTACCGATTTGTTGTAGGCTAGACCTGCCGGGTCTAGTCCAGCCTACGGTAGACCAGATTAAGCTACTAGTTCAGCCTAGGGTAGACCGGATAGTCCAGCGTAGACCTGTCGGGTCTAGTCCAGCCTACGGTAGACCAGATTAAGCTACTAGTTCAGCCTAGGGTAGACCAGATAGTCCAGCGTAGACCTGCCGGGGCTACTAGTCCAGCCTACGGTAGACCAGATTAAGCTACTAGTTCAGCCTAGGGTCGACCGGATAGTCCAGCGTAGACCTGCCGGGGCTAGTCCAGCCTACGGTAGACCAGATTAAGCTACTAGTTCAGCCTAGGGTAGACCAGATAGTCCAGCGTAGACCTGCCAGGGCTAGTCCAGCCTAGTATGGTAGACCAGATGAAGCTAGTTCAGCATAGGGTAGACCGGCCTAGGGTAGTCCAGACTTGGGTAGTCCAGCGTACGCTATTCTGTTAGTCATGGTTTCTCCGAACCTAGTACGAGGTCCATTTATGTCAGACGTGGTTATCGGAACCTATTATCAGGTCCATTTATGCTAGTCCTTGTTTTGGAACCTATTATCAGGTCCATTTCTGTCAGACGTGGTTTTCGAAACCATTCACGCCTAGACATGCCTGGACTAGTCCAGCATACGTTAATTCGTCTTTAGCTAGTAGTTTAGCCTACTACGCTACACTGGCATAGTGTAGTTCAGAATAGGAGGGTAGTCTAGCCTAGGCTAGTTCAGCTTAGGCTTGTCAAATCTAGTAGGCTAGTCCAGCCTACGCTTGTCCAGTCTGGTCCAGTCAGGTTGTCATTGATGCTGTTGTTCTTGTTCTTGTTATCGTGCCTTCGTCTGCCAGTCGTGGTTGTCAAAACCTATTGTCAGGTCTAATTATGATAGGCGTGCTAATAAGAACCTATTGTCAGGTCCAATTATGTCATTCGTGCTATTCAGAACCTATTGTCAGGTCCAATTATGTCATTCGTGCTATTCAGAACTTATTGTCAGGTCCAATTATGTCAGTCGTGCTATTCAGAACCTATTGTCAGGTCCATATTTTGGTGTTCTTAACACACGACGGCAAAGTATGAGTGGCAATCCTATTATTTTCCTCTTTCCCTTCCGACATATTACCTACCCACCTTAATCAAATTAAATGAATGCCGGGTCAAATCATGTCATCAACAAAACCAAACAACAACAACAGCAATGTTCCGCGGAGCATTCTATCATAACAAAAACAAAATAGTGCATCTACCAGTGTGTCCGGTCTTGTCTCAAACCCAAAAGTCGTTGTTGTGAAGTGTCATACAAGAAGATTATCCAAGCATGTGTCTTCCAATAAGAAACGGAAAAATTCAACACAACATTACATGGATCCAGCCACCTTTGCAGAAGTAATAAAGATCCACAAAGAGGACATGGCACACTCGCAAAAGCATTCCAAAAACAAAGTCTCCAACCGTAAGAATAAGGAGGCCTGGAATTCGTTTTGGAAACAAGCTGCAACACCACAATCAGCGTTCAAGATGAAGGTATTGAAGCCAAGGTTTCAATTGGATTCTGTGGAGTACCGCAAAAGAAGCAATGAGCTCAATCACGGCGACGTAAACAACAAGCTTAACCCATTCTTATATCATTTTGAAACTGGGTTCGATGTCTTATGTGCAAAAAACGGCCACTTGGTACTCACCATACTTAATGGATGCAACAATATCAACAATGTGAGAGCAAGACTAAACAGCCAAAAAGGGCATTTCGACGAGGTAGAAGGTTTGGAGATTTGGGAAGAATGCTTAAAGTATGTAACAGAGGAAGTATTGCCTTTCTCGGAGGAAGGCGACACTGGTTGCGTTGACCACGTGTGGGCTATGGGTATCATTATGGCGTATGTATTATGCGGTTATCCGGCATTGAGATCAACGGATGACATAAAGTGCTACAACAACTTGGGTACTGGACGACCAGTACAATCTGGAGAACAAGAGAGGCTCGAACTGAATGGTCATACTTTCCCACCAAAGCAATGGTTTAAACTGACGCCGGAAGCCAGAAAACACATAAAGGAATGCATACATTATCACCCAGGTAATCTTCCCTGTCTGTCAAGCATTGGGTTCAACGAGTGGTGCACAACAACTGAAGAGGCAATCATTGAGAAGTACCGTAGAATGTACATCGAAGAAAGCGATGACGTAAAGGAACTAAAGAAAGAACCCGAGAACAACGAGATTAAAGACAATTGGAATTCATTTATGAAGAGAGCGACAAAACAATCTAAGAGTAAAAAACGAAAACTCAATCAATTTGAAAACAAACAGAAAAGGGAGAAAGAAGATGGAAACAAGAGAAGCATTGTGCAATGGCTCCATCTTTACGAAAAACGTTGGAAATCACCTGAAGATTTGGAGGAGTACAACAACTATCCCCTCCCGCATGGTGCATGGGGACGTGTGAAATAGTACTAATAAGCTTCATGGCAAAACCTAATCCTACATATGAATACACATTTTTTATTGCTAACCATTAAAAAAACTTATTTGCATTTATTTTTTAACTGAATTGACAGTCGGAGTGACCTTCGAATTGTTTTTGTCGGAACATTAGGTACTGCTGCAACATTCCTTTTACGTTTCTTTACACATTCTGCAGTATGCTCCTTTCGCTTTGATGATGTACTACACTCAACGTTCAACAAAGTTGTAGGTGATTTAGTGTCCTTCAAATTATTCCCGGGTGTGATCTTTGGTGCTCCCGTTGAATCGCCTTTTGGATTATCCTCCTCATTAAAACTTTTCTCGTCCTTTGACACAGTGTCTACCAGATACCTATTATCCACCGTTATATCCAATGTTTCTGGAGATTGGGACTCTGTTGACATCGACTCTGGCGTGGTCGTCTTGGAACCTGTTGACATTGATTCTGTCGTAGTCATCTTTGAACCTGTTGGCTCTGTCACTGTAGGACACGTCTCATGGGTGGGAGTCTTGGAATCTGTCAGCTCTGTTTCTATTTGATGTTCCAAATTCTGTCCACCTTCATTTTTCTGAAATGAATGAACTGGTTTCCGATTTACCAACACACCCACTTTGGTAATTCCGGACTTGGATTTCTTTGCAGAGTTAGTCGTAGATGATTTTGTTTTGTAGGACGTTGAAACTTTAGTTGCCGACTTCCCTTCAGTATCCTCCGTTGTGTGTTTTTCTGTGTTTTCAGTCCATACGTCTATCAAGTCGGAACTATCACCACCATAATCATGTGTTAACACATCAGTAATCTTCCCCTCTACACCCTCTATACCTAGTTGGTTATACTTCTGCCTGAGTATCTTTATGAAATTTGCATACTCTTTTCGGAATTCGACAGGGCACATAGCAGAAACAAATGAACAGAATTCATTTCTGATTGCAGTTGCAGATAGAACCGCTGATGTTTCATCATGTTCTTCGTCAAGTTCGTATAAGAGTTTACTGCCATGTTGTGATATCCAGCACACGTAGAAGCAGACAAACACTCCGCAGTTGATTGAGTCTTTTTGTGTTGGAAAAGAGGAAAAACACATCTCAAGATATTGATTCTTTTGTATTACTGGATTGGTTTGGTCGGTATCGGTAGAGAAGAAATCGTATAAAAGCAGTACTTCCTTCTCCAAAGGAAACTTGCTCTTGGGAACCATGGGATCTAATTGGATAACCGAATATTGTCCATTGGATCCACGGAACACAAGATTCACTGCCCAGTGTGATCCACCCGAATTAATAGGGATAATGAACAATCTTCTTTTGGGGGTGATGGTGAAGTCAAAATTAATTGATTTCCTATATTCTTCCTTGTCACTTGATAAATACTGGTAGAACATTGGGTAAAATATATGTACCATCGGTGATGCAGACATAGACATCATGAAGCACCAAAGCGAAATAGTGTAGTCGCTCAACCATGCAGCAGCCATATCTCCAGGTGCCGACAAATGTAAAGACCGATAATCTTCAACAAAAGATTCATAGCTATCCCACGACGTTTTTGGCACACCAGTAGCAAAAGATCTGTTGTATAGTGTTAGGTAATTTCTTGCTCTATCTTCCTTGAATATATCAACAAACATTGGCCATGACTTTCTAGCAACCTTTTCAACCACAAGCTGAGATATAAGTAGACCCAAAAACCTGGAGGAAAAACTCCGGGTTTTGTTGAGTTTGTTTGCATGTTTCTGCCTATGAAGAAAAACACCGAAGCAGTGAGCAAGTTCTCTATCAATCAAAACAGGATCCAACCCTTGGTTTTCAGAGTATTCGTCATGGCACTTATTGAAAAATGATAAAATTGCAGACAGGCCTGCTAGGTCACACTGAAAATATATCCGCATCAGTGTCCTTTCATCTGGTTGCGGAAGATATAGTTCCTCAGAGTACCCACCGGAAGAGTAACATATTGAATAACAGTTCAAACCAGTTTCAGCTGAAGAATGGTAGGCAATGTCAACATTGCTTTTCGAGGCATGTCCTATCACAAGTGACATTAAAATCTTTTCAGCTTTTGGTAGTGTGATTTCAAGCCTTTGATCACCCTTGATGGAGGTACCTAACCGTAGAACGCATTTGTCAACAACCGCCAATCCTTGTTTATACTCATGAAGGTCAACATTGTTGTAAAAAGTCCGGCTATCAATTTCAAATCGTGGTTTCTCTATCTTGTCTGTTGCACTTTGGACGTATTCTGACTGAATTATAGTAACACTGAACCCATATATTTCTGTAGTTACGTCCACAAGACAATTACTGCCAAGACGTGATTCGATAAAAGAAGGTCGAATTGTTTTGGGCAAACAGGGGCCTGACCATTTATCATTCATAGATTCTTCCAAGTCTTTAAAGAAATTTTTGGTAACCTTTCCTACCATTGACATAAGACTGAAGTCCAATCCACCAACCTTGGTTCTTTCTGGTTTGGGGCGGCTCCAGTCAATCTTACAATGGTAGATAGGTATCCGTATATCAGGATTTGCTGGGTGAACAATCAGGAAAACATTCTTGTCCGTTTTCCGAATTACAAATGTAGCTTGTTTCTTATCTTGGCATTCTATTGTCAAAGCTTCTGTAACGTCGCATCGATGTGTTATCTCTCCATTAGCAGGGCTACCATTACTTTGTATGTATTGGAAATGATTGGAACTCCAAGTGAACGTTATAGGGCCTGTATCCATTCCTGGTCGAGGCGACGGAGGAGGACTCTCAAATTCTGAACTGTATTCGGATGTGTTTGTGCTCACCTCATCTGTTTGTGGGGAGCGGCGAGATCGTTCCTCCATGTGGTATAACTCAGCATAGGCAATTTCTCGTTCAATATTGTGTTTTGTGTCAATAAGTTGACGCTGTTCCCATAAGCTTTGTTGAGTTTAAATCAGGCTTTTCGGAGAATCGAAAGTCAACGTTGAAAGAAGATAAATCAACACCAAGTAGCGTTGAGGCAAATCTGTGCGTGATACTGTTCAGTGAAAAAGTAAGACATTCTTGGTCCTGAAGTATAATACCACCACCATCCATAGAGTCACCAAAGATACTTTCATCAAAGAAGAATCGGTTGTATTCGTTGAGCGAAATTCTGTCGCGCGATCCATTAGACCGACTAGTGGAGTTGGTCTCGAGGAATAAGGGTTGGAGGTCAAATGGAAAAGAATCTGGATTTGGGGAGTAACGGAGTTCTTGGCCTGAAATGCTGACATGATAAATGATGAAATCACCAGGCTTAGTATCCGATAGTGGACAAAAGTTAGATGTTGCTCGGTTCGTTAATCCAGTCTGATTGGGGTTGATATTTGTTAGCTTGTCCAATGTTTTGATACCAGACCTGTCCAGATTACCGTCAACCGTGTTTTGATGATGGATATGTTCCCGGTCAATTTTAGTCTGTTTCTTGAGATGATAAGGATGATTGATTTGAGCACCGGAAGTATAAGCCGAGGCTCTCCTATTCCGAGGACGTCGACTGGAGTTACGGAAAGTTGTTAACTCTCCTTTGGAAGTTATACGTTTTCCTTTTGAATTGGTGGAATCCGAATAGCGAGGTGCGGGCAGCATGTGTATCGGACAATAAAGGTTCTGTGTGTCCATTGTTGTTGGCAAATGCAATTCCAATAACGTAGAAGTGGAAGTGAATGGATCGGACTGCGTACGGGGCGGAATAGCCTCGTTGATGAGCTGACGTGAACATAGGGACAAACAGGACTCGTGGTAAACCAAACCTTCCACCAACCCAGGTACAGGAATAGTCAAAGGTAAAGGCCAATATGGATGTCTTTTGGCAAAGTCAAAAATGATGGGAAAACATGCAGCAAATAGAAGACCTCATCTGCGTGAATTCAACATGTCGAGTGCAGGAAGTAGTGAAGTTAAGAATATTGCGGGCGGCCATAATATCTTGCTCAAACTCATGCCAGGTTTCTATCCCGATATTTGTAATTCGAACAATGATTCCATTTGAAAACAATTCGATGGGTTGTTGAGTCATCTTCACGCTTCAAAACAACAGAAACACCATCTACTCCGTAATGATTGTCAACAAGCGAAGGTTGGGCTTCAGGAACATATGTAACCACATCGGCTTCTTTGCTGTTGAAATGATTTATCATTTGTCCAATGGAAGATAAAGTAGATGATTGTTGAGTAGATTTAGCGGCACATTGAATACCAACCTTCGACATAAGCTTGGAAACAGAATCATTAAACAGAGAAGCAAAGGCGACATTGTTCCAGTGAGGAGGTTTTCTACATTCGTTGGAGGCTAGGAGTTGGCCAGCAGCAGTTTCGGCTAAATTGGTGCGTTTGAAACCCATGCGGAGCGATCTTTTACTTGGATCCGATGGAGAAAGTTTCCGGTAACGGAATTTGAGAGCAAAATCTTTTGTAATCAAAGATGCGCCGTTGATCATTGATTGTCCAACATGGGAATTGGATTGGAAAAGAGAATGAAGCTATTTTAAGAAAAAGAATTGCCCGGCAACAATGCGGGAATTGGCTTGGTGTATATTTTCGTCAAAGCCCTCACTGTTGGCGAAAACAGTCCAAAGCTTTGGATCATACTTCAAAAAGTACAAAATGACATCGGGACAATGCTTAGTAAGAGGATTGTTGTTGAGATCGAGTAGGGCGGAATATAAACTGATAAGATTTTGGAAAAAGGAATCGCTGGATGTTGAATCAGACAAAGCAAGCATGTATCAAGTAATTGTTTGTTGAGAGGAAGCAACCCAAGTGTTGTAGGATTCTGTGCCTTCACTACCACCGGATTTGTAGTTAGTAAATAAACGGTCGTGTTTGGATCTAACAGATCTTGTGAGATGTTGGAGACACAAGGACACCAAAAAGGAGATTCCAAATTGATGAAATAAGGCTTCGAATGTAGCTACTAATGGACCTTGGTCGGTGAAAAATGTATACAAGTCAACAGGGGTGCCATGTTTCCAACAACACTGTATAACCCAAGATAATTCAGAAGTCTTTTCCGCAGGAATGATAGCCCACGCAAGAGGTATTGTGTCGCCGTAACTAGTCTTGGTTACAAGAACAAAACATACACCATCATAATTATGTTCTTTGTAATGGAAGCAATCACCGACAAACACTGGAGTAGTTAATTTCCCGAAATATTTCCCAGAAGCGATTGGGGTAGCAACAAAACATCTATAGAACCGATTTTCAGTGTCAGTCTGAAGAATAGCAGTGGCTTCAGGATTCTTTAAGGCAAATGCCTGCATCCAGGTTGAGTGGGTGCATGATTGTTGATTGGGTAAAGATTTGAGCATGTATTCAAAACACGCATTTCGAGATCGACGTAGCATCTTTTTAGCCTGCCTCGGTTTGGAAGTGGAAGTAAGACCAGATACTATAAAACAATTATACAGAATTCTTGGGGAAGTGTCATCAGGGAGATGGGCTATTCATCATACATTTGGACATAAATTGCTGGAATGGAGGGAAATGAGTTAAATAAATTTGTTCCTTTATCGAGGGTAACGTCTGATGGAGACAACAATGTTGATCAAAAGTTGGGAAAAGAGTTTCGTCCAACCACCAAAAAGTAGAATCGGAATCCGTCCGGTTCTTCCGAGTCTGGAAAGGTGCATCATGGCTTGAACAGACAACTCTGATCTCAAGATTGCAACACACACACTTATAAGAACGATTGGTACGGTGGGAGCGGTAGTTTGTTCTATGAAAGGTGGTGATCTTAAATCCCCACCGATTGAAGCAGTATGCTCCAAGAGAGTCAAGCAAATTGTCTGTGGAGGAGGAAAAAACCAGAGGCCGATTGCAGAATTGCTGTAATGACATGGGCGACCATGACTTAACGGGTTTATGATCGGAAGTTGACAAATTGATCATCGGAAACTTTGCTCAATGCAGAAAGGATACGTCGGGAAATAAAATGAGTAATAAACCGGTGTACCATGAATGAATGAAAGGATGTGAATCGGGGAAAAAGTACGGTACAAAGTACAGAAAAATAACGGAGCGACGATGAAGGGGGGGGGGGGGGGGGGTGAGAAATATAGACTAAAAAAATTTACCAGCTAAAACAGACATTTGACCGAAATTAATGATAGCGTTAAAACGTTACAAAAATAAAATACATGGGTGGAATGAATATAAGCCAGAAAAAATTACGGATAGGATTGCGTGGGAAAGGAGGAAGGGGAACCTATCACCAGGCTCAAAGGTGAGGATACTACTTTTTTAAACCGACACTGAGGTCCAGCAGAACATAAACAGCAGGTAAAATACCTGCGGTCAGGCCCAGTAGCAATAATCGCCAAATTTTTGACAGGGGACGAGGCTGACGCAAATTTTTAAAACCTATTTTCAGGCTCTTGCCCTTCTGACAATCACTTGCTCCGCGCAACGCCGAGCAATTCCAATCCAACATTCGACACGTCCGCTGCACCTTCGCTTGGTCATTTCGAGTAATTTCCGACAAGTAATTAACCTGTCGAATCGACATCGACAAGGCCGATTGAACTGTAACAATGATCTTACTCACTAAATCAATCGATCGTAAGACCTGATTGCGTTTTTGCGTTTGTTTGTTACGACACGTTTTTTCTAATTAACCACGACTTCACTATGAATCGTTATCACGAATACGAACACACGGTTAAGGCATATACTTAACCTTAATCATGAGTAACTGATTCGTTGTGGCAAATTGAGTATGATAAGAAACAGATCTAACAATCAGCGACAAGTACCAATAAATTAATGTAATCGCAGACAGCCGGCTAAGGCTAAATACTGTACCGATTTACTAAGTGACACGGGAATTACCATGACTAAGTGCCAAGGCACTATCATGATTAATCCATCACAAATGAATGAGATTTGATATGCCTGGTTGGTCACACATGCTTCACTATTGATCTGGAGAATATCCGAAATCGCTTAATTAAGCGATCGATGGATTCAGAAAGCGATTCATCGCTTAATTAGCAAATAACAAGGGATTGCATGTGTTAACAAAAGGGCTAACACGAGAATACGCGGAACACTCCAATAGAGGTCCGGATTCTTAGATTAACCTAATTAGATCATAATTCAAATTACCAGCTATTGATTAACAGTCACAGTCTCATACGAAAGCTATATATCATACATACATATGAATTCGAACCAACCGGATCCGACAAAGTCTACAAGAAAATCTACACAAAATACCCTACTGGTAATCATTATCCGAACGCGAAAACTATTCGCGATCGACCATCGAAAATAACCCAAACCGAGAGATCATTCCACTGAAACAAAATCTAACACCACAGCCCGAACCTACTGAAATTCTGGCTTATCTTGGACACCATAAACCAGATATTATTGAAAATAACACCATCGACCTGCTAAGCCAAGAAAAGAAAAGAAAGAAAAATTCCAACACGAAATAAAAATACCCCGAAAACAAAACAAAAACAACCACGTAATCATCATCATGTTCGCTTCATCGGAAATGCTCTCATTGTCGGAAATTCTCATAGTCACCTGCAGTTGCATCATTGCGCCAGCAACCATGTACATCATGAACAACCAAACAGTCCAGGCCATCAAAAACCAAGCAAAGAGCAATGGCCGAGAGAAGGCTAACCAAGTAAAGTGTGAGGAACGAGACAGGGCCATTGAGAGATTGACTCATGAATTATCTAAACTCAAGGAAAAAGAGAAGGAGTACAAAAAGGATGCCCGTCAGCGCCTCAAGCCAAGACAAATCCAGGATTTCCATGGTAGCCAAGACTAACTGGATCAAATGGAGATGCGATACCAAAGCAACACTCCATGCCACTGGACACCGAGACATTATGGAAAGTCGTGAAGCAGCCGACAACGACCACCCATTGAACAGCGCACTATGGGGTACATTACTGAATGCATGCAGTGGGGGTAGCGCATCTTCCAAAGTCACTAGACATGAGGATGCCAGCGACGGTCATGCAGCATGGAAAGACTTGTTGGAATGGTACGATTCAGAGTCCCAACAAGAGGCCTATGCAGCAACAATGAAATTGAAATTGGAAGGGGTTAGACTACACCCTGGCGGCAATATTTCCAACTATATCAACAATGTTGAGAGTATCTACCAAAAAGGGAGTAAAATCCCACGGTCCAACATACGAGAATGTGACGCCAAGAATACTTTTGCGTGTAATCTATTGGACCCTGACTTGGCTAAACTCAAAATGGAGCTCCAAGAAAGCCGAGCCAAGATGAACCTGGTGGAAATGGTGCCGAAGCTTAGAATTCGTGACGAGGAACTCCGATTGAATTTACTGGCAGATAAAACGACAATAAACGATCTATTTGCAGAGTTACAGAAGCTCAAGAACCACCAACAAAACGCCAACAATATGCACCTCCACCGACCGTTGACGGTGTCCTCACTACGGTATATCCCAACCTTAAAGGTATTTTACGAATCCCGCCTGTAACATGGGCCACCTTGTGCAAACCACACAGGGAATGGGTTCTCCTTTACAATCGGTCTGCGCGTCACCAAGAATCACCACTGCCGACACAAGCTGAAATTACTCTTGGCGCTCCACAGGATGACGGCCTCAACAATACCGATATCTACCTGCGCCAACAACAACAAGCCTAGACGCGTCCGGCGAATCTCTACACCGGCACCCCTTGCGCCCCCAATTCCATTAGCACCTTTGCCACCTCCTGCCGAGGATACAGAAGAAAGCATTGGATCCATCGATGAATCCGCCCCTTTCCCCCCAGGGAGCACCGAACTTCGTACAGTCCGATTCCACCTGCATTCTGAGGGGGGAGATGATGACGATGGCACGCCAAAAACAGCAAACCAACAGAATACAGGCCCCAGACCTAGAAGAAATCCAACCAGAAGGGCAAGAGCCGCATCCTTCTTTTCCACGGCTAGACGCTTGAAAATGATGCAACCAATCACATATGAAACAAGTGATAGTGAGAGTACCTACGATGACAGTGAGGAGGAAGGAATACCTGATCTAGTGGAACAAACTGCGGTCTACAGTGACAGTGATGACGATAGCAACAACACCGGCAAGAAGAAACGGCAGAGTAAATCCAATCCACCAATCGCAAGAAAGAAAAAGATTATTCAGGGTACACCCAGGAGACAACAACAACTGCAAACACTCAGACGCTACCGGGAAGTAAAACCGGACGATAACATTGCAGTAATCGATAGTGGAGGGGGAAAACGACCAACTGTTACAGCCAGGGCATGGACTAAAACAGGAGGAGACACAGTAATGACATCAGTAATGAAACCATACATGTCGCAAGACGATGATGATCTAGTGGAATATCCCGTATTCAGTGCAGCAACAAAAGCATTTATCCCAGGACGACAAGAACCAGTGATACTACTAGTACACTATGCAACCTTCATCTCGCGAGACAAGGATTTTACAGATGGAGAATCACTCCTCACAACGATGGATATGGGTTCTCACAACGTATTGGTGAATGGAGTGCAACCCCAAATAAGTGACAAATGTGGAATCACGGTGGAAAATACATTCTTACCATTCAGCTATGATGACGAAAAAGTCTATTACCACATCACAAAACCAACAGAGGAAGAAATGAATGAATTGGAAGTCTTTGAATTAAACTCGCTGGCACCACCGAATATGAGACAGTACCCAATGTTGAGACGGAAAAGGTCGAGGGAAAAATTCGCCTTTGGAAATCTACCAATATTGGAATTGAGGAAGAGATTTGGAATGCTACCAGAAGAAACAGTGAGAAAAACACTAGAAAATACCACCCAATTCTACGAGGAAATCGAAGAAGAGAATCGAGCTATACCAAGAAAACACTACAGGAAACGATTCAAAGCCTTCCACTACAAGCGGCAAAATGAGGACGTCAGTACTGATTACACATTCTTCAGCCAAAAGACTTCACAAGGACATAATAGTGGTCAATTCTTTGCAGGAACAAAATCCAAGATGTGGTCGTTCCATCCATTAAAAACAGAATCACAATGCACCAATGCCCTACTGGACTACCTTCGAGAAAGAGGAGCTCCCAATACAATTATCAGTGACAATGCCAAATCAGAAAAGGGAGTAAAATGGACTGAAATTATGCGACAATATATGATCAAAACAAGAACTTCCGAGCCACATTATCATCACCAGAACCCAGCAGAGTCAGAATGGGCTCGATTGTCGAAAATGATTCAAAACTGTTTGAGAATGTTCAAAGCCCCTATAGGATTGGCAAATTGGTGTTCCCTGTGGTGCGTTCAAATCAACAATCTAGCCGCAAGAAAATTGTTGGGATGGAAAGTGCCACAAGAAATATCACAAGGCTGGACACCAGATGTATCACATTTACGATTCCACTTCTACGAGCCCATATGGTGGTACAACCCAAGTTTCAAATCACCTAAAAGCAACATGAGAAAAGGAAGATTCCTAGCATTCGCTGATTCAACAGGAGACGCAATGACGTATTATATATTGACTGAACCAGAATCATCTAAGGAGAAATGGCAAGTACTAATGCGATCAGTCGTGAGAACAAGAAGAAAAAATATTGGAACAAAAGATGAATATGTGAATGATGATCCAGAAGCAGCGGAATTCGGACTATCAACTTCAGAGCACCAGCAGAATCTCACCGATATTCAAAGCACAGATGAAGTCCCATTATTGGTGCCAGGCGAGAAATTTGATGCAACTACCACTGGAATGGAATACTCAACCAGCAACAATCTACTTGATAAATCAGAATCTGAACAAACAGATCCAGGGGAGCAAGAAGAGGAAAATAAAGAAACCGAGCATGAAATTGAAAATTCGAATCAGGAAGCCCTCCCCAGTACTGTCGATGGAACCAATGATGCAGAAACACACAATAATATACTTGAAAGTAATGATACCAATCTGGACCTTACCTTTCGAAAAATACTGGGCCATTTTTGGAAAGAAGGCATACTGATCCTTAAATCACAATATTTGGATGACCTGGAAGGAAACACTGTATTGAATACTCCATTTCCCCAACTACGAAAAGACGAGCCTGTTGCCTGTGCAAAATACATAACAAGATACATCATCGAAGCAGGTGGACGAAGGGGTAGCCACCCCCTACTGGATTGGTCAAGCTCAGCTCTCAAGCAAGATACAGCAATTACACGCCGTATTCGATTACTACAAGCTCGAAAACTGCGTCGAAACACCAATCCAAAGAAACTGTCTAGAAACCAAAGACAAGCTAAGAAGAAAAACAAAGAAAAATTTGGTCTACAAATTCCTAATACCTACAATGACTGTGTTCGTATTGATCAAGCTGCTGGAGATACTAAATGGCAAGACTCGATTCAAAAAGAGATGGACAATTTGGATCGGCTCAAGTGTTTCAAATATCATCCAGCTGAGAAAGAATTCCCCAAGTCCGAAGGATGGCAACAAGCAAGGCTCAATATGATCTGGGATATCAAAAATGAAGACAAACGATACAAGAGCCGGCTGGTTGCAGGGGGGCATTTGGTGGATTCCACTGAATATAATACATATTCCAGTCAAGTCAACAGCCTATCTGTTTACCTACTATTTCTCATTGCACAACACCAAAACCTTGACTTAATGACTGCAGATGTGGGAAACGCTTTTCCCACAGCACCGGTCCCAAAAAAAAAGTATGGTGCTGGGCCACAGATGAATTTGGAGACAAGAAAGGCTGCAAGGTGGAAATACAACGAGCTCTTTATGGACTAGCAGGTTCAGGACGCGCATACGCTGATTTCTTTGCAGACACTCTGATGAATCTAGGATTCAGACCCTCCAGGGCTGATCCAGATCTTTGGATGAAACTGAGTGAAGACAACAAAAGTTACGACTACATTGGAACACACGTTGATGATCTTATGGTAGTGTCAAGGAAGCCTCAGGATTGGATTGCACTGATCGAACAAGAATTTGCACTCAGAAATATCGAATCTGAACCCGGATATTATTTGGGTACAAGCTTGACAAGGATAAAGGATGGGAGATTACTATTGAACTCTACAAAATACATCTCAGAAGTCCTAAGGAAATATCAAGACAAATACAATGTTACTCTACGAAATGAGAATCTACCAATGAAAACAGATTGTCACCCAGAACTAGATGACTCAGAATTACTCAACGAATTGGGCCACAAGGAATTCCAACATATCATCGGTCTAGGACAATGGATAGTATTGTCTGGAAGAATAGACATTGCATATGTCATTTCATCACTATCCAGATTTGCATCCGGACCAAGAGAAGGGCATCTACAAATGGCAAGACATGTGCTAGGATATTTGAAAAAATACAAAAAGAAAGGAATCTTAGTGGACCCACAATCACCCGAAATTCAGTCAATCGGGGAAGCGACAGTGAACTATGAAGAATATACTCACCAATACAAGTACTACAAAGAAGAATTAGATCCGATGTTTCCAACACCACTAATTGCAGAATTAGATTTAAATATCTTCTGTGACAGTGACCATGCACATGATCTGGTAACAGGAAGGAGCATTACCGGTCTGATTGCATTTGTTGGATCAATGCCAGTATACTGGAAATCAAAATGACAAACATCAGTTCATACGAGCACATTTGGAGCAGAATTCACAGCGCTCAAAGATGCAGTGGCATTAGCCATCATGTTGAGGTACCATCTTCGATCCATGGGAATCCAAGTTACCAAGCCAACTGAAATCCATGTGGATAACAAAAGTGTGGTAATCAACTCAACCAATCCAGCAAGTACACTCAACAAGAAATCAATCGCACTAGCATATCACTTTGTCAGACAACACCAAGCAGGCAAAGTTATCTCCATCAGCCATATCAAGTCTCATGAGAACTATGCTGATATACTAACAAAACCTCTCAACAGTACCGCACTAAGAAGCCTGCTTAATGAGTTTATGACTATGTAAAGTTAAGTACAAAAGAAAAACGAGTAAAAACAATAATAACTGTTAACTTAATTCCACAAACACAAATCCATGCCTAAAAATATCTTTGCTTGTAAACAATTTGAAATGTTATACCAGATATATAATCTGGCAAGGCAATGCCAAAGCGTGGCATGCATTTAGGGGAGAACAACCGGAATTGGAGTTGTTAAGTGAAGAACAGAATAAATGAGAGAATACGACGCGATTAGAAACAGTACGTAAATAACCGTACCGGCGCTGTTGAATGATTATGAAAAGAATTCACCGTGTAACGCGTATTTGCACTGCGTACTAAGCGGGCATATCTCACGAAAAGTCATAAGGGCAAATAACCTTATTCTTAAGGTTATTCCTGAGTGAATGATCGTTGACGATTCCATGTGGATTGCCTCTTAGCGGTTTTCCCCATCAGCTCACTCTTCGAAGAATTAACAACTCTAAAACACTATCATGCCCTAAAATCTATGTACAACCTAGTACTAACTCTACATAATAAGGTACAATCACATGTGATATTCCAATGAGAATATCACGGTGAATTATACGGTAAAAAGACCAATTGAAGATGGTTTGCGTGTGTTTTGTGTCTTATTTACGTGTGTTTTGTGTGCTTGAAATTACACGATACGACGAGTAATTTCCGACAAGTAATTAACCTGTCGATCGACATCGACAAGGCCGATTGAACTGTAACAATGATCTTACTCACTAAATCAATTGATCGTAAGACCGATTGCGTTTTTGCGTTTGTTTGTTACGACACGTTTTTTCTAGTTTATCAGACCCACAGCGTCTACGGGCTGTGGCCAGCATCCTACAATGCTGAGGACGGCGTTTCAACGAGAAACGCAGTTGAGCTCGAAGACTAATCCTGGACTAGCCTGATCAGCTACCGGCATCAACCCTCAAGGATGTAAAAGAGGCAGTTGCCTGTGGAGCCCTGGAATAGACCAACACCAGGGCGGTCTCCCTGAAAGAAGAGACCAAAGAATCGAACCAAGGTGGTGGCTCCACCGGGTTTCAAGATCCAGCAAACAAGCAAGGGAAAAGAAGCTGGACGGCTCAGTCGAAAGAGCCGCCCAGGTTGGCATCAGTTGAAAGGAATCAATATCCAATTCGAGAACACTGATCTTTCACTGAAAACAAGAATGACGTGAGCCAGAAGATCGAGCGTAAAGTATTCTGGGTCAGAACAGATTGCAAGGTGCATCTGCCTGCAGGAAGGAACAGATTGCGAAGAACATCTGCTCGCGAAAGATCGTCGAGAACACCAAATCTCGAAGAACGAAAGATCGCAAAGACCCAAACGAAAAAGAGAACACTAAATTCTCAGAAAACAATCTTCCAATCTTTCACCACAGAAATACAGAATGAGCAAAATCCCAAGAAAGGGTAGGAAAGCTCACAATCTTAATTTGCGACAAAAGCAAAAGCTCACACAAAGACAGACGAACCGGAACGAAAACTCGATCCGAATAGTCAGAAAGTATACAAACCAGGAACGA
The DNA here is from genome assembly GCA_037355745.1 of Pseudo-nitzschia multiseries. NCBI lineage: Eukaryota > Bacillariophyta > Bacillariophyceae > Bacillariales > Bacillariaceae > Pseudo-nitzschia > Pseudo-nitzschia multiseries. The sequence continues at coordinate 19,491,620 of CM074782.1, read as the reverse complement.
AAATTCGATCCGGATATACATATACGAATAGATAAGCAAATCACACTCAACAGTCACCAACGATTAATATCCATATCTCACATCCAACCCCTCGATTCGATTACATTCTCTCTCCACATACCATCTTTCGATTAAACATCCTCTGAATATCCATCCTCCGAATACTCCGGAAACTCTCTTCAAAGCGACCATCCGACCACTAGATACACAATTCTGCACCATGGTCCAAACTAGAGCAAACGACAACAGTGAAGAAGAAGAAGAAAAATGGAAGTGGACGATCCACAAGATTCTGATGAGAACAGAGGAGGAGGTAGGGAAGATGATGATGAGTTTGAAGATAAAATCATGCAAGTAATGGAAAGGGCCCTTGGTGACCCAGAAACAACCTCAACCATGAAGAGAATCATCGACCAAGAAGTAAAGAAAAGAATCAGAGCGATAAGAGATGCAGAAAGTAGAGGCGAGGACCCGGATGGTGAGAATAGTGACAATGAAGAAAACCAAAATGCCGAGGATGCAAGAGCAGAACGACTGGGAAGAAGGTTGTCCCAACCCAGGATAAAAATCAGGGGATTCAACAATGGTAGATTTCTGAACCCAGAACAGCTTGCTTTCAGAAGCAGCCTAATGGATTTTGGTATCAACTACGAATCAGCTGAAGAAATTATGAGGGGAGGGATGTCTAATATTCGTGAAATTACAGACCTCAACAAGGAAAGCATCAAATCGTTCATGCATGGATTGAAATCTATCAGTTCCAGACTGTCCTAATCCAAAAAGTATCCACTATGGTAACAGACTATCATCGAGGCTTCTCACGTGGGCAAATTGGGCCCGGTATCAACCATTGATTGGAGTCAAGCCAAGGGCTATCGACTGGAAAGCAAATCCAAACAATCTGGAATTACAGCAATTCAGAATCAAGATGACGGAATCACGTGTGAAATCACAGGAAAAATCAACCCCACCTGAGCTAAAGGACCTTACGAAGTTCAGAGAATGGGAGGAAGGCTTTTGACAAAACTTGAGATACAGGTTCAACTCTGAGGGATTCCCAATCTTGTATGTCATAAGACCCCAAGAAAAGGAAGAAGTTACTGACGAAGCCAGGTCTGGAACAGTCAGGCAAAGTACAACAGATACCTATCCAACTTGGAGTGACTACAATGAAAGGTGTGGCGTCTTATCAGGTCACCAGTATGATGAAGATAACAACGTCGTCTGGAGGTTGTTATGCAATGCAACGAGAAAAGGTCCTGGGTGGGAATATGTGGCACATTTCCAAAACACTGCTCTGAACTCAGGTAATGCTAGGAATGCTTTCATTTCATTGATGCAACATGCTTACACTGATACCAATATCACTATGGTCCTGAACAAAACCTATCAGGAAATGAAAGATTCACATTACACTGGCGATGCTAAGAATTATGACTGGAACAAGCACAAGCAAAACTGGACTGCTTTCCATGGAACAATTCTGAGATTTGAAAAGAACCACAACGAAAGGAGATTTGTTTGGGATTTTATCAATTCAATCAGTGATGAGCGGCTTGATGCCGCAAAAGCAGATGCAATTGATGAGAGCAAAGACTATTGTGACAACTTCAATGAATGTTTGATTCTATTCACCAATCGCTTTGGATTGAAGAAGCTTGCAAATGGGAAGCATAAACGAGGTTCCAGAAGTGTGTATTCTGTGGGCACAACCAGCAACAAAAAGCAGAAGACAACTGGAACATTTACAGGAAAAGTTGAATGCAAGCCCTATCCAACAAGTGTTTATAAAACAATGTCAAAAGAACAGCGTCAGGAGCTTTACCAAATGAGACAGGCAAAGAAGAAAAGAAATCTCAAGTCTGCTGAGACTAAAAAGAAAGAAGCTGAGAATGAAGGCGCGGGTGACAGTTTTGAATCCAAATCTAAAAAATGACATAATAACCGGACACTAGAAAACAAATTGTTAAAAATGGTGAGCCGGTCATTATACAAGATGAATATCCCTCTAGATTTTGATGATGGTGAAAATGAAGAAGGATATTGTGAGTTAGACTCACATGCAGACACTACTGCGGCAGGAAGCAATATGGTATTGCTGAATCCTGATCAGATCACAACGCACGTTGATGTGGCCCCTTTTTCTGAAGAATACAAGCCAATCAAAAAGATACCGATTGGAAGTTGTGCTACCGCTTGGACAAATCCAACATCAGGCCAAGTATACATCATAGTGTTCCATCAAGCGCTGTACTTTGGGAACAAATTGAAGAACAGCTTGATATGCCCAAATCAAGTGAGGGACTGTAATTTCAACTCTGTTGAAGAGACACCTCGTCAGTTTGATTCAAGATCCAAGCATGGAATTACAATTCAAACGCCTATGGAAGATGATGATCCGAAGAAAGTTTTCATCAAACTGAGTATGAGAAATGTGATTTCATATTTTCCCACAAGAAAGCCAACAAGAATGGAGCTTGATGAATGTCAACATTTGATTGCAACAAATGATACCCCTTGGGATCCACATTCACTGAAGTTCAGGATGGCCGAGTTAGCCATTGACAATGGAGATCCAATTTCAGGGGACCAGTTTAGCCTTCAAGCCATGTCGACCGAAGAGGATCAAGCCATGGATACAAGTTCGATTGTAACAGAACCTACAAGCAATGTTACGGATATGCTCTCCAAGACCAGCTTAGAGAACAGGCATCCAAGTGTCATGCAGCAATGCAAATTGATGAGGGTGCACCAGGTATCAACAAGGAGAATGCTAACTGAATGCCAAATTGCAACAGATGGAAATATTGCTCATCGAATTTCTTCAGTAACCAATATTTCAAGCGCGCGAAGGGTAGACCAATTCTTATTTGATGATACAGAATTTGACTTTATGGAAGCTCCTGAAGAAGAATCAAAACAAGCCCCTAGCTTGCAAGAAATTGACAACCCACTTGAAAGGAGATCTCTTGATAGAAGGAATCAATGGGGGCCGTCAGTGATAACTATTGAGGGTCCAAACAAAGTTGACTGTGAACGCCTAGCCAAAACTTGGAATATTAGTTTCAAGAAAGCTGAACAGACATTGAAGGTCACAACCCAGAAGGCGCTCAGGAATTTGCAATTACCATTGATGAAGAGGCTGCCTACACAGCGCTTCAGGAACAAGAGAATTGCACAAGGAACACGTGGCATGCTAGAACAACCAGTATTATGAGACAGGAGAAATGTGCACAGATCTTCACAAATGGAAACGGGTTTGAAGTATTTATACCAATACAGGACAAATCACAAGCGCATCAAGGATTGAAAACATTCATTCATGAAATTGGAATCCCGGAGCATTTGATTTCTGACGGTGCTCCCGAACAAGGATCTCCAAGAACTTACAAGACGCACTGGAATTCAATTGTAAAGCGCAATCATATTCATCAGACATTCATACAACCTCATTGCCCATTTCAAAATCGAGCAGAAAAAGCGATTGGACATCTTGGGAGTGCAATCACAACCAAGTCTGCAAAGAAGAAGTCACCGAGGAGATTATGGTCATTTTGTGGTGAATTATGTGCAAACATCAGGCAGAGAACAGCATCAAGCAACCCTACTTCAATGGGGAGGACTCCATTTGAATTGGTCCATGGCTATAGGCCCGATATTGCACTATACACTTCATCAGAATGGTATGATTTTGTGTTTTACTACGATAAAGGTGATTCTTCTACTCGAGGCGTTGAAAGGTTGGGACGATGGTTGGGTCCTTGTGGAAATAAGGTAGGTGGGGGTGATTGTTTTTGGCTCCTGACTGAATCAGCAATACCAATATCTACAAATTCAATAAGGCCTGTCAAAGAATTCGAATGGAGGGATAGAGATATCCTCAGAAGAATGGAAGCAATCGACAAATCAATTGAATCCAAGATTGGTGATGAAGTGAAGGATAGCGCGTCCTTCTTCCAGGAAAACTACCCGGAGCCTCAAATGGAGCTATTCGAGGATCAAAGGAATCACCTGATTTGAAACTTGAGATGGCTGAACCAGAAGCATCAGTGGAAGATATAGATGAACCAGATGAATATCTGGGGAATGAAGTAATCATTGAACGAAATGATGAGAGACTCAGGTGTGTTGTCAAGGATAGAGTGCGAGACTTGCAAAACAGACCAATTGGACTCAGAAATGAGAATCCCATACTAGACACGAGGCTGTACAAATTGCAACTACCTGATGGCACTATTGAGGAATACACGGCAAATATTGTTGCAGAGAGTTTGTACAGTTCTGTTGACGATGACGGAAGGATGTTCACCCTACTAGATGAACTCATTGATCATGAATGCGACAATACTGCCCTAACTGATGAGGAAGCCACGACTACAGCCAAAAATGGCAGGAAAACCCATAAGCCGACAACTAGGGGTTGGAGGATTCTCGCCAGTTGGAAAGATGGCACTGAATCACGGTGTAAGCTAAGCGATGTGAAAGAATCATTTCCAGTGCAATTAGCTGAATATGCTGTCAACAATAATCTTGAAAAGTCACCAGCATTCAGATGGTGGGTGCACAAAATTTTGAGAAGGAAGGATCGGATCCTTAAAGCGGCCAAAACAGCAAAGTATTGGTTGAAGACCCACAAATATGGTGTTGAATTGCCACATTCAATCAAACAAGCGCTGGCTATTGATAAGAAAACAGGGACTGACCACTGGGAACGAGCAATTCATAAGGAAATGACAAATAACATGGCAGCTTTCGAATTTTCTGATGATGATGTTATCCCAGTTGGCCATAAGCAAATAACAACCCACATGATTTTTGACATCAAGCTTGGGTCCCTAACAAGGAAGGCTAGATTGGTAGGGGATGGTCATAAAGTTCCAGCAGTGGCAAAAGAAAACACTTATTCATCTGTCCCCAGTCGAGACTCAGTGAGAATATTCTTCCTGCTGGCAGCGCTGAACAATTTGAAGGTTCTCTCAGCAGATATTCAAAATGCATATTTGACAGCCCCAATAAAAGAGAAATACTTTCTAAAAGCGAGAGCTGAAGATGGTTTTCCACCACATCTCGCAGGAAGGCCCTGCAAGATAGTTCGCGCATTGTATGGACTGCCAGTGGCAGGTGCATCATTCAGATCATATCTCACACAGCATTTGAGAGATATTGGATATTCACCATGCAAAGCAGATCCGGATGTGCACTTACGAATCGAAACCAGAAAAGATGGATCCAGATACTGGGCAATGCTGATTGCCTATGTAGACGACATCTTATGTTCTGGTGAAGATCCAAAGTTCCAGCTTGAAAACATTGAGCGAAAGTTCAAATTGAAGGATGATAGGATTGAAGAGCCAACTCTGTATTTGGGAGCAGATATTGGAAAGTTCGACTTTGAAGGTGACTCGAAACCAAGATGGTCATTATCAAGCACTAAGTACACGGCGAAAGCTGTTGCAGTGGTCGAACAAGAGCTCGGAACTGAAAAGTATGGGTACAAGTACCTACCAAAATCAGCATCCAGTCCATTGTCACATGATTATCAACCGGAAATTGATATATCAGAGGAATTGAATCCTGAATTGCAAAATTACTATCAAGGTTTGATTGGCGTCCTCAGGTGGATTTGTGAATTAGGAAGGCTAGACATTGTAATGCCAGTCTCGCTGATGTCAAGGTATTTGGCTCAAGCGAGAAAGGGACACTTGAATCAGTTGTTTCATATATTTGCATATTTGAAAAAGTACAACAGGTCAAAATTGGTCTTTGATGATACAGTTCCAAGCATCGATGAGAGTAAATTCAAAAAATGTGATTGGTCTGAATTTTATCCTGGTGCTGCTGAAGTCATACCAGCAGATATGCCTGAAGCTTTGGGAAAACATGTGACGATGAGTTGTTTTGTTGATGCTGACCATGCTGGATGCAAGGCAACGAGAAGGTCTCATACCGGTGTTATTATCTTCATTAATAATGCACCGATCATTTGGTTTTCCAAAAGGCAAACAACAGTTGAAACGTCAACTTTTGGATCTGAAATCATTGCATTGAAAATTGCAATCGAATTGGTTGAAGGTCTAAGGTACAAGTTGAGAATGATGGGCGTTCCAATTGATGGGAGCACCAATGTGTATTGTGATAATGATTCTGTTGTCACAAATGTTACACGGCCTGAAAGCCCATGTAAGAAAAAGCATAACAGCATTGCATACCACAAGGCCAGAGAATCTATTGCAGCAGGGATTATCCGAGTTGCAAAGGAACCAGGTTCGACAAATATTGCTGATTTGTTTACTAAGCTAATGAGTGGCGCTGTTTTCCGGGAACATTGTTCTGGATGCATGTGGTAAAGGTTTTCGTTTGATTGAAGCATTCAGGGAATGAAAGAAAATGGATATCTCGATCCATGGATAACAATATATATCAATCGGGCAAGGACCAGGGCAAAATGCCTTGGTACAAGCCAGAATGAATGGCAAAATGCCTCCCCATTTCTTTTGATAGGGCCTCTGATGGTAGACTGGATACAGTTTGGTATCTAACAAATGACTCACGATGAATAGGTTAAGTCATAGAATCCGGCCGCTTAACGGTTGGAGGATTTATGACTGAAGGGGACTGAAAAGAATTCACCGTGTAAAGGCGTATTCGTACGTACTAATCGGGTGTATTACGAAAAGTCATAAGGGCAAATAACCTTATTCTTAAGGTTATTCCTGAGTGAATGATCGTTGACGATTCCATGTGGATTGCCTCTTAGCGGTTTTCCCCATCAGCTCACTCTTCGAAGAATTAACAACTCTAAAACACTATCATGCCCTAAAATCTACGTACAACCTAGTACTAACTCTACATAATAAGGTACAATCACATGTGATATTCCAATGAGAATATCACGGTGAATTATACGGTAAAAAGACCGATTGAAGATGGTTTGCGTGTGTTTTGTGTCTTATTTACGTGTGTTTTGTGTGCTTGAAATTACACGATACGACGAGTAATTTCCGACAAGTAATTAACCTGTCGATCGACATCGACAAGGCCGATTGAACTGTAACAATGATCTTACTCACTAAATCAATCGATCGTAAGACCGATTGCGTTTTTGCGTTTGTTTGTTACGACACGTTTTTTCTAATTAACCACGATTCACTATGAATCGTAATCACGAATACGAACACACGGTTAAGGCATATACTTAACCTTAATCGTGAGTAACTGATTCGTTGTGGCAAATTGAGTATGATAAGAAACAGATCGAATAATCAGCAACAAGTACCAATAAATAATGTAATCGCGGACAGCCGGCTAAGGCTAAATACTGTACCGATTTACTAAGTGACACGGGATTACCATGACTAAGTGCCAAGGCACTATCATGATTAGTGCTTTGCAGGGGCCCTGTGGAGTTGTTGAATACGTAGTTATTGTATGTATTGTAAGTATGTGTCAGTAAAGTTATGGTAAGAAGTACTCGTACGATAACGCGTACAATTTCTACTAGTAGTGTGCATCAAGTAAGATCAGAATTAACAAAGGTGTTCTGATCTGTACCAATTCTTACCAGTACCAATTCTACAATTAGCCAACCAACAAAATTTACGTGTAAGCTATAAGCAAGGTATCTCCGTTCATAGGAATGGGGTTAGATTCAAACAAGCAAGCTGTAGTAGCTACCGGTAATTACTAGCTACCAGATCTACAAGCAGGCTGTCTTGTCTATGTTCTTCCCAATCATACCAATTATTTGAAGACAGTGCAAATCCTGCCCATCCCAAACCTAAAATCAATTCAATCATCAACCCAAAAACTCACCAGATTTGAAGAAAGTGCACATCCTGCCAATCCCTGACCAAAATAAAACTCATTCATCAACCCAAAAACTCACCAGATTTGAAGACAGTGCAAAACCTGCCCATCCCCAACCTAAAACTAACTCAATCATCAACCAAAAAACCCACCAGACTTGAAGACAGTGCAAATCCTGCCCATCCCCAACCTAAAATGAACTCAATCATCAACACAAAAACTCACCAGATTTGAAGACAGTGCAAATCTTGCCTATCCCCGATCAAACTATAACTTGGTCATCAACCCAAAAACTCACAAGATTTGAAGACAGTGCAAATCTTGCCATTCCCCGACCAAACTATAACTCAGTCATCAACCCAAAAACCCACCAGATTTGAAGACAGTGCAAATCCTGCCAATCCTCGACCAAACTATCTCAGTCATCAACCCAAAAACCCACCAGATTTGAAGACAGTGCAAATCCTGCCCATCCCAAACCTAAAATCAATTCAATCATCAACCCCAAAACCAACCAAACTTGAAGACAGTGCAAATCCTATCAATCCCAAACCAAACTATAACTCAGTCATCAACCCATAAACCCACCAGATTTGATGACAGTGCAATTCCTGCCCATCCCCAACCTAAAATTAACTCAATCATCAACCCATAAACCCAAAAGATTTGAAGACAGTGCAAATCCTGCCCATCCCCAATCTAAAATTAACTCCATCATCAACCCGGAAATCAACCAGATTTGAAGACAGTGCAAATTTTGCCAAACCAAACTATAACTCAGTCATCAACCCATAAACCCACCAGATTTGAAGACAGTGCAAATCCTGCCCATTCCAAACCTTAAATTAACTCAATCATCAACCCAAAAACCCACCAAATTTGAGGACAGTGCAAATCTTGCCAATCCGCGACCAAACTATAACTCAGTCATCAATCCAAAAACCCACCGTATTTGAAGATAGTGCAAATCATGCCCATCCCTGATCAATCTATAACTCAGTCATCAACCCAAAAACTCAACAGATTTGAAGACAGTGCAAATCTTGAAAATCCCCAGCCAAAATATAACTCAATCATCAATAAAAAAATCCATCAGATTTGTAGAGAGTGCAAGTCTTGCCAATCCCCGACCAAACTATAACTCACTCATAACTCAGTCATCAACCCAAAAACTCACCAGATTTGAAGACAGTGCAAAACCTGCCCATCCCCAACCTAAAATAAACTCAATCATCAACCCAAAAACCCACCAAACTTGAAGACAGTGCAAATCCTGCCAATCCCTACCCAAACTATAACTCAGTCATCAACCCAAAAGCCCACCAGATTTGAAGATAGTGCAAATCCTGCCAATTCCCGACCAAACTATAACTCAGTCATCAACCCAAAAACTCACCAGATTTGAAGACAGTGCAAATCTTGCCATTCCCCAACGAAGTTATAACTCAATCATCAACCCACAAACCCACCACACTTGAAGACAGTGCAAATTCTGCCAGTCCCCGACCAAACTATAACTCCGTCATCAACCCATAAACCCACCAGATTTGATGACAGTGCAATTCCTGCCCATCCCCAACCTAAAATTAACTCCATCATCAACAAAAAAACCCACCAGATTTGAAGACAGTGCAAATCCTGCCAATCCCCGACCAAACTATAACTCCGTCATCAACCCATAAACCCACCAGATTTGAAGACAGTGCAAATCCTGCCCATCCCCAATCTAAAATTTACTCCATCATCAACCCAGAAATCAACCAGATTTGAAGACAGTGCAAATCCTGCCAAACCACCAACCAAACTATACCTCAGTCATCAACCCATAAACCCACCACACTTGAAGACAGTACAAATACTGCCCATCCCCAACCTAAAATGAACTCAATCATCAACCAACAAACCCACCAGATTTGAAGACAGTGCAAATCTTGCCAATCCCCGACCAAACTATCTCAGTCATCAACCCAAAAACTCACCAGATTTGAAGACAGTGCAAATCTTGCCATTCCCCAACGAAGTTATAACTCAATCATCAACCCACAAACCCACCAGATTAGCTTCCGACCTTTGACGTCCCATTAGATCGATACTCAATTGATTCCCACCATTCATCTATGCTCCGTATTGGCTCTACGATTCAATATACTATCAATCAATTGTCTCCGCTTTGAATGCGAATCGCTTTATACTCTGGCTCTGGCTTGAGAAATCGACTTGTCTTTGCGGTCCATCTCTACACAATTCTCCAATCTCATCTTTGCAGATATGTAACGCTTCGTCCCTACGTTCAATTCTCTCTCAAGACTCGATACTGATAGATCTCACTCCCACGTCTCCGGTTCGAACTTCATATTATCGTTGATCCCTTCGTCGCTCTTAGTTCTTTGCTCGCTCTCCCACCAGCAACCACCTAGTCATTCCAAGCTCTACATTTGATATGAAATTCGTCCCTTCCATCGATTCTACCATCCCTTTCCCTGCCAGGGGAAGTATACCAGCACGCCACGCCAAATCCCTTCGCAATCTTGATCAGGACATCTAATTTACCAGTCAACCCTTGGCATCTACGACTCCCTTTGTATCTACAACCATGGAATTCGCCCTACGGTCTTTTATCATCCACAACCATGGAATTCGATTGAAGCATGTAATTCAATTCAATACGTGTTAAATCGAGGGGTGTGCGTCTGCACCAAGGGGTGTGCATTGGATAATCACATGACGCTTACTTTGGACACGTCTACCTTACAGCTTTTTCCCTCATAAGCCTCCACACATTTACTTATCATCCGCGCACGAGACAAGGATCCCACTGAAAACAAATCAACGAACCGGCAGGTAATCCAACACTCCTTCACTGAGTGTTGCATCAAGGGGTGTGTTGCCGGTTAACACGAGCGAATTCACATGTTGCAAACATCAATGAGCGTTCAAGTATCCAGACAAAGATATGATTCAAAGCTTAATTACCATACAAGCTAGATGAGACCTCAAACAGAAGCATTCTACTAATCGGCTTTGGACCCCGATCTTCAATCCTTGCCTTGATATTCTCCTTGCATTCCTTCAGACCAAACCTATTCTACGGCATCAAATAATGACACGATCCAGTCTCTATGCGTCAATTCTGATTGCCCAATCTCATCTTCCAAGATATGAATCTCTCTCACGTCATCTAATCCGTCACGTTTGACCAAATCCCAACTTCTACAATTTGACTCTACGATCCGAGATACGATCATATCGCTTTCTACGGTCTCGTCTCTATTTGATCCACTTGATTCTATTCCAAGGTCGAATCACAACCTTGATTCCATCAATACTACGGCATCAAATAATTTCGTCCCAACCCTGGAATAATGTTTGATCCAATTCAAGCAGTTGCAATTGCTTCTGAACCATCCAAACAATCCAATGATTACGATTCGACTTTACGATCATAGTGATTCCTACAATCTATCAATCACATTCCGATCTCTCAATCGTATTCCACACTCAACCGATTGATATTTGATTCTGGAATTGATAGATCTTCTTCCTACCAAGTCAGAAATGAATCCCCTCCGATTCCATTCGTTTCTATGACACGTCTCTTCGCGATTCTACGATAAGCCAAACTCATCTTTGCAGATATGACTCCCTTCTGTTGAGATCCACAATCAATCCTTCCTCTCCCGTTCAATCAATCCACCTCATCAGTAATTGACTCGTTTGATTCTATTCGACGATTGAATTGAACCTTAGCCTACATCCGATTGAATTCTTTCCTACGCTTGATATGGCATGATCTTTACGATTCGTTTCACAATCAATTTCTAAGATTGATTCCGAATATCCCATCACTCGATCAATGCCTCTCGATTCACCCACGATCATATCGATTCCTACGATCTATCAATTGTATTGGATGATTAATCGTCATCGCTTTGATTCCAAAATCGATGCTCACACGAATATCTATATCTTGATACCACTCTGGTTCCGGCTATCGCTCTGATCTTGATCTTCCATTCCATCAATCCCACGATTTATCCTCCACTCTCCTTCCTGTGATGAAAGGTTACTTTCTGAATGTTCCATCCATGAATCAGAGACATTCGATTTGATTTGACGACTCACATCAGTGTCCCCACTCTGTTGGTGATCTACGATAACTCGCCACTCAATGATTCATTGTTTCTCCGCACCCCGACGGCATGCTAACAAACGTCTCTACAGAACCAACGCATACCCAATGGATAGATTTCTTTGACATCGTTGCTCATTTCTCCCGAGATATTATTTGTCCCTACGGCACATCAATCTACTTTCCAGAATACGCATCACCATTCCGTCTTGTCTCCAATTTGATTCGATTTGTACTATGGTCGATCCCTCTGTCGACTGTCGATCCCTTCTTCTACTCCACATTCGAATCAATTATCAATGTTCCATTTCTTCCTAAGATCAGCACCAATATTTGATTATACGGTACAATTGTGAACGACAAGCCAATGGACGAACCTTTTTCCCATCCGTGATATCCAATACGCTTCATCCAAGTACATCTCTTCTTCCCTCCGATTTTGGATTCCACTATGATCGATTCCTTTGACTCAGATTGTTTCCAACTCCAATTAACCTTCCATCGACTTCACGACCTCTACATACTCAAGCATCTCTCCTTCCTCATTGATTTACGATTCCAATCTTGATATCAATCCTTTTCGATTCTACGATTACAATCTTCCGATCTGATATCCAAACCCATACTTAAGTATTAAATTCCTTTCGTATGTATGAGACAGTTATGGTACTCGAACCTATGTACGTTCATTCCTACGTAACTTACAGTACTGCAGCTGGAATGATACGATAATACGAGGTCATATGCACCTATAGCGTTTGGAATAATGAGACTCGAAGGTTACCTCTTTCTCTATGTGAGATTGGAATAAGACCGAACCAGAGGTGCAATCGTCATTCTGACACCCAAATTCGATACTTAGTGATCGAACAACAGTCATTCTGACACCCAAATTCGGTACTTAGTGATCAAATGACAGTCATTCTTACGATCGACGTTCGATACTTAGTAATCGAAGAAGAACACACACTAGAGGTTCACACATGCAATCTCTTGTTAAGTGTGCTGTTTTCAAGAAAAGACAGCAGAGGTTCGAAGCGCTGCTCACGAACTTGTTACTTGTTTTCTGCTGTATAAAACGCGTGCTGTATTAGCGGCAGCACAAAATATCGTGTTGTATTAGCGGCAATACGACCTTTACAAGAGGTACTTGCTCTCCAGCAAGGATCATCTCTCTATCTCTTATACTTTTAGATTATTTGATTATTCAACCTTAAACCTTGCACACCGGACGCCTACTTTGCGTCTCATTTGTAGAACTACAAGCCTAAGATCTAACTGATTGCGTCGATTGGTCGATAGTCAGAATAGATCTGATTGGATTCGCATCCAGTCGTAGTGGATATCAGAGAAATATTAGACCACAACAGACCGGCACCTCAACCGGCCTGCAGACAGAGCTTCTGTTGCTCTTCTTTGCCCTTGGAATGAATCAGCTCAACAGCCAATTCAGAAGGAAATTAACAGATTAACAGTCGCAAGCTTGTTGAAGCTTGCAAAAGAAGAAGACAACGGTAGAAGCACACTTTACGAAGAAACAATCCGACAGCAGATCATCAATTGACTCGACTACGGACGACGATTGATAGTTCTCTGATCCGATTACACACAACAAAGTCCATCAACGGACAAGCCGTTTGTCTTTAATAGAAGCCCATTGCATTGGACACGCCAATCGCAATATCTCCATCCAAGAACCGCATTACAAGTTCTTCGGATCTCACTTTCCCTGTCCACACTCCACGTGACACCATCTTGCCAAGGCGCCATCAACGCCATCACAACAATCAAAGATCACCTCTTTGTCACATCAAGTACCACTATTGATAGAGGAAATTCCTCATCTTCAGTATTCCGGAATTTACCAATACCAACGACGATCCAAAAATTAATCGAATTTTAGATGCGAAAACGAAACAACGACGATCCAAATTAAAACGAATTTTTGTTGCTTCACCACATCGCCTACACGTCGATTTTCGAAGACTCGCCACACCGCCTGCACGTCGTATTTCATCGGGAACGACTCCTCCTCGCTATTGCGGACACGCTGGTCCCATTCTGGCCCTCTCTCTCCCAATACTGACAGAGATATCCAATTTTCTCAACGGAAGAAGACTACGGCGTTCTTGGTCTACATCAACAAACGCAGGAAACGGATTTTCGTTGCCTCTCCGCGTCACCGGCAAGTCATACCTCATCGAAAACGGCTTCCCCTCAATATTGCGAGCACGCTGATACCAGTACTGTCCTCCATCTCCCAATATTGATAGAGACATCCAACTTTCTTGATACGAGAAAATTACGGCGTTTGTAACGATTCTTTTCCGGCGCTTCGACATCCCAACGGCCTGTCAAATCCCCGCAAGAGAATCCCCGCAAGACCAAAGTTTCCCCATACCCACTGCTTAGTAACCTCACGAATAGAAGGCCTCTACGCGTTCCTGTATCCGTTACTTCTATTCTTCCAGATCAGTGGGCCTCCTACACGACCTTTTTTTTGAAAGCGAAATTTTCTTCTCTCAATCAACGACAGCACGCTGACTCCATTCTGGTCCTCTATCTTCCAGTATTGACAAAGCAATCCGACGGCAGATCCTCGATCGACTCGACTAAGGACGACGATCGATAGTTCTCTGATCCGATTACATACAAGAAATCCACGGCACCTGTCATAAACACGAGACCCCTTTTTTGTTGCGCATGGCACTTGTCATACACACGATAACCATATTCGCTGCGCGAATCGCATCACTCCGTTCATTCACCATGAATACCCCGGATCTCGCGTCACTATTCCCATCGTTTGATCCAGCGCTAGCCACCTTCCTACACGACTCCTTCGATGTCCCAAAAGAATCCCACAGCACTTTGTGTAAGGCGCTCATCAATGCCCGGTATAAGACATGGTCAGCTTTCCTACACATTGAATACATCCATGATCTTGAATATCACGACGGGAGTGCAAGAGTACCACGCACCCGGCATATACAGCTCAAGCTACAACGATTCATTGATTTTGGCCGACACCTCACCGAACAGGGTCTAGACTGGGAAGAACGTGACCATTACACCAAGAAAGCTTTCAAGGACTACTGTCAAGGAATCGTCCAAGCCAGGCGAGACTCTGCAGTGACCAACCGCGCCACGATATCAACAGATGGACATGGCTGGCCGCCAAAACCGATAGCCCAGCTCCAATATGAATCATGGATCAGAAAACCAAGGGACGCAACCACCTTTCCAGTGTTACAAACTGATGCAACATTCGAACATTGGCTTGTACAATTTAAAGCACAACTAGACGCGAATGGTATTAACCCCACTACATTCCTTGATCCATACTGGCCAGATCACGTGCTCACAGGGTACCCCAAGGCCCTCCATGACGAACAATGTGCATTCTTCTGGACACTCCTCCGGCATGTGTTCCAAGGTGCTTTTTCTTCCTCATGTGTGTTGTACCACCAACGGACACGCGATGGTCGTCAGGCTTACTTTGATTTTGTCAAGCTCCACAAACCAGTGTCACATCCAATGCCTCCAGCAGCACCAGTGTCCTCTCCAGGTCCTGTTCCGGTACGGCCTCCTGCCGTCGGCAATATTGTGCCGCCTCGACCAACGTCACCAGTGTCAACTCACGCGCCTGTTCATTCCACCAGTAGCACTCCCGCTGTTCATAACAGCCCTACTACAACTGCCTGCAAAACGCCTGACCACCCTACTGTTGACAATCCTAAGACCCCTACAGGACTTCCTCGTAATCCCAATCCTGGATCAAATGATGATTCCACATCCATCGGAACTTCTTCATACACTTGGAAATATTTCCCCAACACTGATTCAGTTCGATTCACCAAAATTACCTCCACTCCTAGTATTGTTCACACCAACATTCATACTGGAGATGATCCATCTAAGCGCAATCGCAAGCCACATTCCACTCACACCCGAACTTCCTATCCACCTCCCACCAACTCTCGATGGACATTTTATCCTCAGTCTGCAACCGTGGTATTTCTTCGTGCTCGTTCTGCACCCCAGCCTTCTTGCAATTCTTCTTTGCAACTTCCATCATCTGGGGCATCTTCTAAAGATAATGTCGTTTCAAGCTCAGTTACGAAGCCTCCTCTTTACGGATCCCGGAAGCCTCTTTATGGGGCATCCTTCAGTTCAGCCTGGAAACCATCTGCTTATCCAGTTGGGAAGCCTCTTTATGAAGCACATTCCATGACCTACGTTCTGCCTGCCGTTTGTATCACCAAACGGCACCGTGATGCCATCAAGATCAAGCTGTATCAATTACATGCTACTCTCCTGATTGCCAATTGGCTCTATGACAACGTCCCCTGACAGATCACATTCTACGATTCGCCCTAGTGGACGACCGACGTCCCCACGCTTCGATTTCCAAACTACGGTCGATTCTACGATCACACATGCCATATTCTTGTTTTTGATATGTGGTTCCTTCCTTCCTCCCGAGTAAGAAGGATACCAATTTGATACTACGATTTGCAATCTACGATTGATTCTTCTGGCTCTCTTGCTGGGGCAGCCACCACGTAAGATTTGCTGGGGCAGCCATCACGTAAGATTTGTTATACGATATTCCGATTTGTCTCCCTGTGGCGTTCGTTACGACTTGATCCCCAAAATTCTACGATTCGTATACGACCCACAACCCTATTCCACGATTCGACCTAGTGGACTACGATACAATCAAGCGGTGTTTTTCAAGCACTACGATTTGATCTACGATTCGCTCTAAGATCCGATCTACGATTGATGATTCAATCATTTGTCCTACACTTCGATTGATCTACGATCAATATCTTGCCCTTCCGGCTCTCTTGCAGGGGCACTTCTTCTGTACAAGACAGCCATCACGACCACTCACAAGTCTTCCTTTCCAATAGTGGGGCACTACCTGTACCCTTGATTCTACGATTAGTATATCGACGATACTCCGATTTGATTCCATGTCTACACTTGACACATGTACTCCAACATCAATGGTCAATCTACGATCAATCTAAGATCAATCCACAATACCTATGATCATACGTTTCGTATACGATTTGATCTACGCTTTGATCTACGATTAGATCGATCGTCACAGTTGATGTCTCGTCTTGATCAATCGAATCTCATACGGTTCAATCATCTTCAATTTGATACTCAATCAATTACTGAGTTTTTGAGCAATCAATCCCCACGATTCGACCGTCAGTCAATCGTCCCTGATTTGTTACTCAGTCGAATTAGACAGCCCAAGCATTCTGCTATGGTTATCTCGCATCCTACGATTTGATTGCTACGATTTGATCTACAATCAGATCTACGATTTTATCTTGATCTATGACTTAACCTACGATCAACCTACGATCAATATACGCTCCAACCATACCTATGATCCTCAGATCCGATCAAACAATATTTGATGACCCTCAGATCCGATCAACCGATATTTGAGAATCTACGATCAATCCATTTCTATGATTTCTTTGATCGTTGCATGATCACTCAATCATCTTCGATTCGATTCCTTTCAAGGTGTTATCTACGAATGGATTTCACACGATCAATCCCCACGATTCAACCCTCAGTCAATCGTCTATGTTTTGACACTCAATCGATTTCTACGATTCGTCTAACATCACGCCATGCAATTGATCCACAATCTACAATCGATCCAACATCTACAATTAGTTGATGCCCAATCATGGGGCATCTTGATCTATGCAAATCCATGCCCAATCATGGGGCATTATTCTCCTTTGGTACTCTTCCAGTGATAAAGGTTTCTTCCTTTCTATCGAGTAAGCAGATGGGGCATATTACATGTTCCTCACATACGTACTCAGGGAATTTTGTTTGTTCTTCTCACAGAGATAATGCTTGCGCTCCATCACTTGCGAGAAGATGGGGCATATTAAATTCCTTTCGTACGTATGAGACAGTTATGGTACTCAAACCTATGTACGTTCATTCCTACGTAACTTACAGTACTGCAGCTGGAATGATACGATAATACGAGGTCATATGCACCTTTAGCGTTTGGAATAATGAGACTCGAAGGTTACCTCTTTCTCTATGTGAGATTGGAATAAGACCGAACCAGAGGTGCAATCGTCATTCTGACACCCAAATTCGATACTTAGTGATCGAACAACAGTCATTCTGACACCCAAATTTGGTACTTAGTGATCAAACGACAGTCATTCTTACGATCGACGTTCGATACTTAGTAATCGAAGAAGAACACACACTAGAGGTTCACACATGCAATCTCTTGTTAAGTGTGCTGTTTTCAAGAAAAGACAGCAGAGGTTCGAAGCGCTGCTCACGAACTTGTTACTTGTTTTCTGCTGTATAAAACGCGTGCTGTATTAGCGGCAGCACAAAATATCGTGTTGTATTAGCGGCAATACGACCTTTACAAGAGGTACTTGCTCTCCAGCAAGGATCATCTCTCTATCTCTTATACTTTTAGATTATTTGATTATTCAACCTTAAACCTTGCACACCGGACGCCTACTTTGTGTCTCATTTGTAGAACTACAAGCCTAAGATCTAACTGATTGCGTCGATTGGTCGATAGTCAGAATAGATCTGATTGGATTCGCATCCAGTCGTAGTGGATATCAGAGAAATATTAGACCACAACAGACCGGCACCTCAACCGGCCTGCAGACAGAGCTTCTGTTGCTCTTCTTTGCCCTTGGAATGAATCAGCTCAACAGCCAATTCAGAAGGAAATTAACATTAAGTTTTTAGAGTTCTACAAGATGGAGAACCGACTTGTAATTCAACACTCCTCCACTAAGTGTTGAATCAAGGGGTGTGTTGTCGGTCAAAAATACACGTACCCTACTTACGTACGTTCTACAGGGGTTATCTCCATTCTACACTTGAAAAGTTACTTATACTCCTCCAGAGATAAAAATGACTTAAAGTATCCAGACATTTAGGTCATATCATGTGTTCTCTGTCTTATGAGGAATTACACATGATCTACGATCGGTTAAGACATCCCTACATGCAACACTAACACAGGGATACAGGTCGAATAAAGTATAATACGCAGTAACAGAGCAATCTCTCGATATGCTCACATCTCTTTAAATTTAAAATATTCGTTATACCTATCCGGTCAATTTTTAGAGCAACAACAGAAAAAGAAATATGACGAAACTCCAACTGTTGATTGGGAAGCAAATTGACAGACTGTATTTACACTGGAACCATGTATTTGTGCAGGACGGATCAAATAGAATATAAGCTGTTTGACAAACAGGGTGAAGCAGATATATTTCTTGCAGAAGTACTCCGATAATACAAATCAACTAGGCTGAAGAATAGTGAAATAGAAGAAACATTGAACAAAATGACTAATCTGGAAAAACAAAACAGAAAGCCAGTGGATGATTTTCAAACAGTTGCCATGATGCAAAGCATTGAAGAAATAAAGGATCACAAGAAGAAAGAGACTATAACCAAAGCTATAGACTATATTTCAGCAAAGAAATATATACCGCGAAAGAACGAAGCGGAATGTATCTTCGAAGTAATCAAAACTTTTTGCCACTACTTGAGATTGAAGCATTAGTATCAACTACCGACGGAAATTTGGATGAAGATCGCAGTAACGGTTTTTTTTCCAACAATAAAGACCAAAAGGAAATGGATGGCATACATCAGATTTGGATGATGATGGATAAGTTAAATAAGGGCTTTTACGACTTGGCTGAGGAGGATGAAAGATGGATTGATTTCAAACAGCATTGGAATACTCGTTTGAAGAGATTGTACCAGGCAGTGCCGTCGGAAGAATTGGAAGATGGCACGGAGAATACAAAGGGAAGTTGCCAACAGGCAAGGAAACATAAGAGAGCCAAAGAAGGGGATGAGTCAGTTATTGCGAGGTCTGAGACATATATGGATACCAAACCCCATGAATCTACATGACGAAATTACAGGATGGAGAGAAAAAGCAAATGATTGAAGATGTGCTGAACAACATTTCAAAGATAACTTTTACTCCAAGCAGTAACTGTAGAGGTGGGATGAAATACTTCAGGCAAATCGAAGATGTATGCTCCAAAGGTGAATCGGATTGTTGTTATGAAATACCACAAGCAGTTAAAATGGAGAAAGCAATACAAGGGTTTTAAAAGTTGAATCTGCAGAAAGAAGATCTCAATAAAGCATATAGGGAGTGGATGGAAATCGCCAGAACTCTAGAAAAGAATAAGGTGGGGAGATATTTTCATGTTCATTGGATATGCCGACTCAAGGGCATGAATGAAAGGGTAGACCAGACGGCACAAAACAAAAGACAATTTAGAGCAAGTAATTGGAAACAAGAGCTGAAAAAGGATTTTGAAAAATTGGACATGTATGATGGGATTCAAAAAGTGACTGATCCAGTGAATAAGAATTCAACCAAAAGTTCCTTGGAATACATAGAAAACCTCAAATATACACCGGTGACTAATGGAGCGGAACATTACTTCAAATTCATGGAGAACCTATTTGACACCCTGAAGCAAATCGATGGATACGTTACGCCAATTGAATTAAGGATGCAAGTTGCAGCAACACAGTTTTGTAACTGTGAGAATGAAGGAATTCTTATGTATATGATACATAAGAATTGCGTAGAAAAGTACATTTCTGACGATCATAGGATGATGGAGCAAGACTGGATAGATTTTAAACAGCATTGGAATGAGAGTCTACAAGACATGTATCATGAAAAAAAGGCTTAAAGTAAAGGCAGAAGCCGGTGATAAGTCAGTAAAAGAGATGGCAGAGAAATATATGAATACAGAACAGCACACAATTAACCTGAGTAAAATGAAGGACAGAGGAAAAAAGAGAGAGCTAGAAGGAATGGTGGATAACATTTGGAAACTAAAATTTGTCCGAAGAAGGGTGCAGAGTGTTACTTCAGAGAATTTGATGCTCTATGGGAAGAAACTCATACAACGTGTGATTCAGATGTACCAATAGAGATTTGTATGCAGAAAGCAATGTGCGCAATTTTGATAGTGTTGTTACTCTAAAAATCGACCGAAAGGTATAGGATAATTGAAATTTAAAGAGATGTGAGCTCCGCGAGATTGCTCTGTTACTGTGTATTTTACTGTATTCGACCGGTATCCCTGTGTTAGTGTTGTATGTACTAGGGATGTCTAAACCGGTCATCGATCATGTGTAATTCATCATGAGACAGAGAACACATGATATGACCTAAATGTCTGGATACTTGAAGTCATTTTTATCTCTGGAGGAGTATAAGTAACTTTTCAAGTGTAAAATGGATATAATTCCTGTAGAACGTACGTAAGTAGGGTACGTGTATTTTTGACCGACAGCACACCCCTTGATTCAACAGTTAGTGAAGGAGTGTTGAATTATAAGTCGGTTCTCCATCTTGTAGAACTCTAAAAACTTAAGTATAAGCTTAGATATTGAATCGTAGAATCGGAGTATCATTGAAGGAGAGGTGCTTGAGTATGCGGTGGTCGCGAAACCGATGGAGTCGTTGAGTGAATTAACCGGAGTTGTTTTTAGAACCTTCTAAACAATCTATTGGATGGATATGAGTGGAGAATCCAATCGTAGAAGTTGAGGATTGATTTTATCGAAGGGTTGGACCAACGATTGACGCTTCGACGGAGGGGATGAGCGTTGTTAAGATGCATCATTTAAGATAGAGTCGAACGTAGGGACGAAACCTGACGTATTGGACGACGCGAGAGAGATTCATATCTTGGAAGATGAGATTGGGGAATCCGAATCGATTCATAGAAGCTCGATTGTAGATGGTCTTAGATTCAATTGTGGAATGATATCAAAGAGAAGAAGAGATCGGATCCAGCTTAGCTGGAAATATGGATCGAGACAGAAAGATGTTTGAATTGAACGTCAGGTAGAAGTTGCATTGAAGGAATGCAAGGGAAGGAATCGATCCAAGGAGGAGATAATTCGATCGGAGATTGCGGGAATCGATATAGTGAAATCGGATGTAGTCTTAGATTCAATTCAATCGTCGAATAGAATCAAACGAGCCGATTACCGATGCTGAGGTGGATTGATTGAACTGGAGTTGTTGATCATTGAGGATCTCAACGGAGGGGAGATAGACGTGGTTAACGAATCATCAATTCGTAAGAGACAGTAGGAATCGATATGATTGGAGAATCCAACCGTATAAGTGGAGAGATTGAAAGTAACCGTAGTGCTGATTAGATTGGAGTTTGAGATCGTCTGCGGAGAGAATTGATTGATCGTGGAGGAATTACCAACCGTAATCGATGAGAATTGAATGATTGATATCACGTAACGGAGAAGCATGAGACATCATTGAGGAAGGAATGATTGATGATCTAACGGAGGGGAGATCAATGATGACAAGAGAATGGGTGGACAATGCCTGTTTGATATCGCGGATGGGATAAAGATCAGATCGATTAAGCTGGAGTTAAACGTCGAGGATTGATTGCTCTAAGCCGTAGTATAGAATCGTACGTTGAGAATGTGGTGGGGATCAGATTCGAATCAAACGTGGAGAAGAAGGATATTTGTCGGATAGACTCAGAACGAAACGTGAAAGAGATTCATGTCTTGGAAGATGTGATTGGGGAATCAGAATCGACTCAAAGAAACTTGATTGTAGATAGTCTTAGATTCACGGCAGTTGCTGAGGCGAAGGAAAACCAATGATTCAAATTGCTGAGAATTGAAACATGTTGAGTATTGACCAATCATAGATCGCCAGCAGAGTGGAGACGTTGAAAAGAGATCGATTATACATAGGATAAAGTCAAACCTCGAGGGTTGAATTGACTGCTTCAAGCCATAGATTTAGAATCAAGCGTGGAGCAGAAATAGGGATCGACAGTCGATGGAGGGATCGACCATAGTATAAATCGAATGAAACTTGTCGAATCAAATGGAAGACAAGACGGAATAATGATGCGTATCCTGGATAGGAGATTGGGGAAGGGAGGACCGATTAACATCAATGTATAGATGACGATTGATGACGCAGTTGGAGATGAGTGAGTGACTGATCGAATCGTAGTACGAAGACATTGTGAGTCGAATCGTAGTATGAAGACGTTATCACCTAGAGTGATCATCAACACAAAGACGATGGATTGGATGTAGATCCAAGAAGAAAGAGAGATCAATATATCGAGACACTTGAGAGTGACGTGAAAGTCGTGAGATCGTAGATCAAACCGTAGAAGTGTAGGCATCGTTTGATTGTAGATCGGAGCGTTGTAGGATTTCAAAGAGACTTGACGTAGAAACGAATGGAATCGGAATCGTCAGATTAAGTCGTGTGAACTTTTGTAGGGAGATGATGCTGGATATCAAGTAAATTGCTGGAATCTGCTTTTGGTGGGGTTACATGAACCGTCGGAACCGGCAACACACCCCTTGATTCGGCACTTGGTGGAGGAGTGGCGAATTATCAGTCGGTTCGTTGAGGTTGGTTTCAGTGGGATCCTTGTCGCGTGCGGGGAGCAGAAGTAAATTGGTGGAGGCTTATGAGGAAAAAACGCGGGAAGTGAAACACGTTCAAATGAAGCGTCATGTAATGATCCAATGCACACCCCTTGATTCACACTTAGAGAATAGAATTCCATGGTTCAATAGAATTCCATGGTTGTAAATGATACAAAACCGGAGGTGCAGAAAGATCGAAGAAATGTGCTGAAGAAACGTTTGGCGGGGAAGAAATTGGAGTTGATCAGAGGTTGGATTTTCGAGTGATCGTCGGAACGATCCGCGGAGGTGCGGAAGAGAGGGCCAAAGAACGGGATCGGTGTAATGTTGGTGTTTGCTGGTGGAAGAGCAGGGAACGTCGCAACGCGCGGAGTAGAGTGATAGGTTAAGGCAACTAACTATTGATGGGGAAGTTACAGTCGATGGAAATGTTCAGTCAAAGGTATCGTAAAACCAATTCAACGACAAAATTGAATCAGATAGTTGGAGAGAAAATAGAACATTGATTCGTATCCTTGGAGAGGAGATCGAATCCAACGTAGTAGGATAGACGGATCAAGACAGAGGAAGACGCAAATCGGTTGATCGTAGATCAAATCGTATGATAGGTCGCTCCAGGCTGTAGGATAGAATCATACGTAGAGAATGGAAGAGCACAGCGACGTGACGATGTTGGTAGTAGAACCAGGTTGGAAACAATCGAGTGGATGGCTAACAAATCATCAAGTCGTAGGAGACAGTAGGAATCGATATGATTGGAGAATCCACTCGTAGAAGGCGAGTGAGCAGCATCAAAGACAATTGAGTGACAATCGTAATTCGATTGTAGCTTGAGTATCGATTGAGTGTTGAATATGGGTGCAGAAGGTGGTGATATACTTGGAGCAGCACAGGGTGCAGCACCAGGAGCCACACTTGGTGCAGCTCTAGGAGCAGCACTGGGTGCAGAACTTGGGGAATCACTGGGGACAGCACTATGTGCAAAGGTTGGTGATAGAGTGGAAGCAGCACTGGGTGAAGAACAAGAAAGGACACTGGAGGCCGCGCTTGGTGAAACACTAGGAGCAGCACTGAGTGCAGAAGGTGGTGAAAGACGGGAGCAGCACTGGGTGCAGCACCAGGAGCCACACTTGGTGCAGCTCTAGGAGCAGCACTGGGTGCAGAACTTGGGGAATCACTGGGAACAGCACTGTGTGCAAAGGTTGGTGATAGAGTGGAAGCAGCACTGGGTGAAGAGCTAGAAAGGGCACTGGAGGCCGCGCTTGGTGAAACACTAGAAGCAGCACTGAGGGCAGAAGGTGGGGAGAGACTGGGAGCAGCACTGAGTGCAGCGCCAGGAGCCACACGTGGTGCAACTCTAGGAGCAACACTGGGTGCAGAACTTGGGGAAAGACTGGGATCAGCACTGGGTGCAGAACCTGGTGAGATACGGGGAGAAGGACTTGGGGAAACACTAAGAGCCACACGTGGTGCAGGCCTAGAAGCGGCACTGGGGGCAGAACTGGGTGAAACACTGGGAGCAACGCTGGGTGCAGAAGATGGTGATATACTGGGAGCAGCGCTGGGTGCAGCGCCAGGAGCCACAATGGGGATAGTAGGAGCAGCACTTGGTGCAGGGCTAGGAGTAGCTCTGGGGCCAACACTTGTCAAAACATTAGGAACCACAATTGGTGCAGCGCTAGGATTGGCACTGAGTGCAGCACTAGGGAATCAAGGAGCCACCCTTGGTGCTATGCTTGGGCAAACACTGAAAGTAGGACTGGGTGCAGCACGTGGGGAGACCCTAGGGACCACACGTGGAGCGTCACTTGGTGACACACCATTGAGTGTGCCAGAATGTTACCCAGGGCTAGGCCCCATGCAGCCAAGCCCTCATCAAGGCAGCCTCCTGGCGATACGGCTGCTGGGACAGGAGAGGGACTGCATAGTGTCTCCTGGCAAGCTGGATGGTCGCAAGCCATTGACGCTTGGCAGTAAGAGTGTAACCTCGGAGCACTTGGAGGGGAATCTGGAGGAGGGAGTGAGATTGAGGCAGAGCACCAGCTAAGCCAATGCCCAATTCAGATGAAATGGAAGCATTGAGAGATTGGTGTTGTTCAGCCTCAAGCAACCCCCCAGTGCCATGGAGCCGTTGGTTCCGGTACGTCCAGAGATCCCAACAAGTGAGAAAAAATTGATGAATCACTGCAGTGGCCCATCGACAAGGAGATCGCTTGCTACCAATCGAAGAATAGTAATCAGCTTGAATCTGATGCCAGAGGGGGGGGTCCACCTCCCAAGGAACCAGTTGTGCCATCCAATCCGGCGCTGAGCCCTTATAGCAGATGCAATAGCAGGGGAGTAGGAGGAAGGGTGGATTACACCTACCTTGACGAACCCTAGTGGTAACATCCACAATGGCACGAGCCAGAGAAGGGTCTGTAAGCTCAGAGGTAAGGCGCTGTTGCAAAGGGCCCTGAAAGGAAGACAAGCAGTGCTGGACAGCCCCGGGGTCGGCACATGAAAGAACATGGGAAACCTTTTACTCATCTTGGGCACACAGAGGGCATCGGGAGTGATCCTGGTGCTGGTAATGAAGTAACTGATTGCCAACACCAATGCAACCCAAAGCAAACTTGACAAACCACCGTTGCATACCAGGAGGGAGGCGCTTGAAAGCAGAGTGATGAGCACACCAATGGATGGAATTGGAGACTTGTGGTGGAATGGAGATGTTGTGGTGAGTGTGCCAATAGTGAAGAAGGGGAGGACCAGAAATAAGAATGTGCAAGGCATCTCTGTCAAAGCGAGAACATTTGAGACCGTTCTGTGAGAGAGCCCAGGGCTCAAACACAAACTGGGGATAGTGGTAGGGGGAGGAACAATTCAAGGATAGAAATGCCTTGGCCATGCCATCAACCTGATGATTGCAAAGCGCCCACCAGTCAAGAGATAGACCCTCTTGATGACCCTGAACCCACTTGAAGGTGACAGTGATGGGAAGAGCAGAGAGCATATTGCGAATGACATAGACATAGTCAAAAGATTTCTGAGAAATAGACAAGGGCCAGGTTCCCTGAGCCTGTTGTAGAGCCGTATTCCCATCAAGGGCAATGGTGAATGGTGAGTGAGCCGGAGGCTACATCATAGAGGTCCACCAGAGCCATACAGCAAGTGAGGACACCAATGATGCCAGCCAATTCGCTCCAGGTAGAAAGACTGATCTTTGGGGTAGCCACTGACAAGGTTAGATCCAGTGAGGAACACCGTGGGAGACTTGGTGGAGGTGTTGGGGGAGAGGATAAATGCAGATGTACCCCGGAGGAGAATGGGGTCATAAGAGCCGTCACAGACAGCACTTGCAGAGCCACTCAAAATGGCATCTGCAAGGGCCTGGCATCCATCCTTGGGAAGGGAGTATTGATGGAGAAGGACTTGGGGAGAAGCGCAGAGAGCATCAAATGCATCGTCTGGGGTGGCAGGAAGACACGCAAAAGGATTATAGGTCAAGGGGTCGTCATCTGGTGGATAGGAGACAAAGGTAGATGGACTTACAATCCGGAACACATTCCCACTAGAAAGGAGGGATACAATAGTGTCTGCACTGGTAGGTTTGGCGCAAAGGATGGTAGTGGTGAGGCTGTAGCGCCTCGGCCTTGCAAGGAGCCAACCTTCCAGCCAGTGGGACATTTGAAGAAGAGCCGGTCAGTAGAAGGACACAAAAACCAAGGCCACACAGAGGAAGACTCTGATGACAGCCAATGCCCCAGGTGGAAGGAGGGGTGGAGGGCTCTGTCAGAGGGCAATGCCAATGGGGCTAAGAAGGATTTCTGAAGGGCGCGTTGCCAAAGAGTCCGAGATGGGAGAAGCCATGGAGGGGGGCACCAAGGCCAGTCAAGATGGGTGCGAAGATGTTTCGAGGACTGCAACTGGAAGGCCAATGGAGAAAAGCCTTGTGCCATCCGCAGTGCAGATATCAGCAAGGGAGACGGCCTGGAGAGACATCCGGATAAGATTCAGAAGAGACAGTTCAGGCGCCCCGGAAGCCAGCAGTGACAAAAGCTTGCATGAGGTAGCAGTCATTCAATCGAAGCAGAGGAAGTGTAGGAAAATCTTCCACCATACTCACAGGGTGCATAGAAAAGAAATGCCACACATGCTTGTACCAGCAAGGAGTGATATAAGAGGCATAAGGCTGGTAGGGGGTAATGCCAAGATTAAAAGGGATGCCCAGTTCAAGCCGAAAGGCTTCAGCGGTAAGCCTGAGAATATGGCCCGTCTGGGAAACACGGACAGATTCTTGAAACAGAGTAGCAATGTGGCTGAATTCTTGGAGAAGAAATGGGTGAATGAAACCAAAGCCTTGATACAAAGATGGACCATAGAAGACCTTGCGAGGAAAGTTGCGAGACATGCCGGCCTTGTTGAGCACTGGGACCAGAGTGGGGTGGAGAATTTGGGTCCAGGTAGAAGCGCTGAGCTGAGTGACAGGCATGGGGTATTCAAAAGACTTCATAAATGAGTACTTGAAGGTGTAGATGGAGGTGTTCTTCTCACACTTGGAGGACCGCATTTGAGATCCATAGGACTGGGACTGGGTCTGAAGGTGAGCAACTTGAGCTTCCTCATTGCCATCCATAGAAATGTAGACACCCAGAGTCTTGCCAGCGTGATCAACCTCAAAACAATCAAGGGGGGAATGGACACCAGATTTGTCAGGCATGGTGAAAACACCTGGCATTTCATCGACAGAGCGATAGTCCCAACCAGAACCAGTCCACTTGAAATCAATCAAGTAGCAGAAGGACTTAGAAGGTTCAATAGCGCCACCAGTAGCAATGAGACCGCCAGCCCAGCGATCTAAAGCTGCCTGGAAATCAACAGCCAGAGCCTCACCAGAGGTAGTAGAGGAGGCACCAGCACAGAAAAGATTGGTATCATCCACAAAAGCAAAACCAACCAAAGAAACCAGCTGAAGGGATAGGGAGGTAAGTATATGGACCCCATGGCCTGCATTCTGCATCATTCGGAAAAGGATGGTAGAAACCAGAGCCCACAGAGTAGGGCCAAGACCGTTGCCTTGTCCAATCCCACTTAGAGGAACAGATTCATCACTGTACACAGGAGCGGACCAGTCAAAGCCAGTTTTAATGTGATGGGTGGCATGCTGGAGAGTTGAGAGTAGAACCTTGCAAACATGAGCCGGAATCCCAAAGCCCTGAAGGGTAAGACTGGCAATGGGATGGGAGATTCGATCATAGCAGCCCTTGGCATCATTCATTGCAACCGCCCCGGAGCGTCGCTTCTGACGGAGGACATCACAGATGAGCTTCTTGTTGAGACAGGTGTTAATGGCTTTGTGATGCTTCCGGCTGCCATGCTGGTCAACTGCCACCGCATTGGCTTGTTTGGCATGAGCAAGAATACGTTTACCAATCATCTTGTTGTTGATCTGAAACTCAGGAGACATCAGTTGGATGAGTCTCATCTTGTCAACACGGTTGTTTGAGGTCGATCGAACGAGGCCTTTGATCATACTAGTTATCTTGCTTCTACAGGAATCTTCTCGTACGAATGAATAAATGAGACACGAATGAATGAATGAGACACAAATGAATGAGTGAGACACGAGTGAATGAGACGCGTGATCAATCGTACGAGTCATCCTGTTTCTACAGGAATGGACCAACATGAATGGAGATGGGAATGGAAG
This sequence comes from Pseudo-nitzschia multiseries, assembly GCA_037355745.1. Taxonomy (NCBI): domain Eukaryota; phylum Bacillariophyta; class Bacillariophyceae; order Bacillariales; family Bacillariaceae; genus Pseudo-nitzschia; species Pseudo-nitzschia multiseries. The sequence goes on along the minus strand of CM074782.1, from coordinate 19,462,467 downwards.
TGGGAATGAGAATTTACCACTTACTGATTCCGGTTCTCCTCCTTACTAAAAATAGACCCTTATGTACTGGAATCTACAGGGCACAAGGTAGCTCCCTACAGCCCCTGGTAATAAAGGTACAGGGCATGTGAGAACAGCGCCGGAGTATTAGCGGGCCGGTGCAAATAGTTAGTGATTTAGTGTGTGTGTTGGAGTATCAACAGACCGATGCACCAATTTTAGTGATCTTAGGAAAGAGTGGATTCATCCACTCACAATCTTAGTAACAGAATAATTCAATGTAACAAACAAACAACCAATTCAATAGCCAAAACGCCAATCTTCTCCTGCAAGTTTCAGACCCCTTCAAACATACTTCAAAGTATTACGGAGCGATCTGGAATACAAGTGAGGAGTTGGCAACACGCTAGATACCACAAAAAACATCGCCGCCGACGCCGATGATAACAAGAAATTAAGACAATAGAAGAAGAAAGAACGAACTCCATGAAACGAACCCCAAGCAAGATAAGAACAAGACAGACGCCTACCGAAACAGTGTAGGAAGCAGGATCGGTATCGACAGAATCGATAGGGCCGATTATCAAAGAAAAGATCCCCAAGAAGAGAAAACAGCAAAGACGGAATACTCCAAGAGCGGACAGAAGACAAACACAAGCAGGATCGGTATCGACAGACTCGATAGGGCCGATTATCAAAGAAAAGATCCCCAAGAAGAGAAAACAGCAAAGACGGAATACTCCAAGAGCGGACAGAAGAAAGCAAATACAGCAGGATCGGTATCGACAGACTCGATAGGGGCCGATTATCATCAAGAAAACAAAATCCTACCGAAACAGTGTAGGAAGCAGGATTGGTATCGACAGAACAAATCGATTGGGCCAATTACAAAAACAAAACAAAAACAAAAAACATTTGGAAGATCCGACATCGACGTCCGACAGTCGGAAGAATACGACAATTTACTTTACTTTGGATCGGAATACGGATCGGAATACGGATCGGAATATGGATCGGAATACGACAATGTTATATCTAACAAGCAGTAATCAGAGGTCAATTTCAGTCTGCAAGTGGGGGAGCCGACACTGCAATTCACTTGCAACCTGAATTCGCAAATCGAATCGAATGGCCGACAGAGCAGAACGGCACGCGGCAAGAACCGCAGAACGGACCAGAAGACTACAAGAACAAGCAGTAAGAAACCAAGAGATAGAGATTGAGTTCGAAGCAGAGAACGCAGATACCGACGACAATACAAGTCCAGAGGATACGAGTCCAGAGGATACGAGTTCGGAGGATACGAGTTCAGAGGAGAACAAAGAAGACGAGGAAGACAGTGACAAAGAAGACGAGGAAGATAGTGACGAAGATACAAGCAGCGCAAGCACAAAGGGCTCCACGAAGAAGAAATACAAATACAAGATGGTAGAGCATGTGGATAGCCAAGTGCCCAAGTTGGCAAAGGGAGATGAGGGCAAATTTGAAGATTGGTACACTCAGTTCGAAGCATTCGCGGATAGCCGGAAGTACCGGGATATGTTGTCTACCAAGCCACACAAGGACCTACCTCCCGAAGGAGAGCTTACACCTCGAGAGGATATGAGTACCGCTCAGAAAAGGGCCTACAAGTACCACAACAAAGCTCTGAATGATCTGTACAAGGCTTTTGCCGACAACAGGACAGGTCTAGCCATCATGGAGAAGTCTAAGATTGATCGGAGGGCGTCAGCTGAAGCAAATGAAGAGCTCCGGTCACAGTGGCCTTGAGGTAGGGTACATCGAGTGATTGAAGAACTCATGAAGGAATACAGGAAAGCCAACAAATCCAACGACCAAGAGCAATTGGACATTGATCTGCGAAGTTTGAAGCTGACAATTGGGGCCCATCCACAGGATTTGGTTGAAGACATCTATGACTTGCGAAGGAAATACCAGTAAAAGTCAGTCAGGCCCACTTTGACACAACTCATCGTGGCATTCAAAGCAGCACTACCGGCCTACCTACTGATGCAGCTTACCCCCCTCATGGATGCGCTGCAAGACGATGCCATCTCTGAATTGGAGTTTTGGGAGGCTATCAACGTCCAAGCCGCAAATTTGTACAAGTCGGCTCGCAGTATCCAAAGCCGGGGTGGTAAAGTCCCAGGAAATGAGTTTGTTTGGTGCTGAGGTGACTGATATTGTCGCGCCAGGACGAACGAGACAAGTGGTCTACCAATGAGGTGTGTTATTGGTGCAAAGAGAAAGGTCACAAAGCATTCAACTGTCCTAAACGCATAGCAGGCAACCCGAAAGTGGACAACAACAACAACGGCAACAATGGCAACACCAGGCAATAGCAACGGCAACAATCGGACCAACAACAACAACAACAACAACAACAGCGATGGAGGACAGCACGGACGTCCAAAGTGCAGTATAGGTGGTGGAAAACATAGAGACGTAATGTGCTGGGAAGATGACCAGAATGCACATCAACGACCACCCAATTGGAAACCAAAGAAGAAAAGTGACATTCAAGGAGCTGTGATCGATTTTGACTTTTGTCTATGAGTGATAGATGATTCCTTTGAAGCAGGGGAGTGTGTTTGAGGTCGATCGAACGAGGCCTTTGATCATACTAGTTATCTTGCTTCTACAGGAATCTTCTCGTACGAATGAATAAATGAGACACGAATGAATGAATGAGACACAAATGAATGAGTGAGACACGAAGTGAATGAGACGCGTGATCAATCGTACGAGTCATCCTGTTTCTACAGGAATGGACCAACAAGAATGGAGATGGGAATGGAAGTGGGAATGAGAATTTACCACTTACCGATTCCGGTTCTCCTCCTTACTAAAAATAGACCCTTATGTACTGGAATCTACAGGGCACAAGGTAGCTCCCTACAGCCCCTGGTAATAAAGGTACAGGGCATGTGAGAACAGCGCCGGAGTATTAGCGGGCCGGTGCAAATATTAGTGATTTAGTGTGTGTGTTGGAGTATCAACAGACCGATGCACCAATTTTAGTGATCTTAGGAAAGAGTGGATTCATCCACTCACAATCTTAGTAACAGAATAATTCAATGTAACAAACAAACAACCAATTCAATAGCCAAAACGCCAATCTTCTCCTGCAAGTTTCAGACCCCTTCAAACAACGGTATTCACCAGGTTTCTTGAAGATTTCAACATCGGTGATAACCTGCCAAGCAGAAGGCAAGAAGCCAGCAAGCAGAGGAGCAGTCCGCATCAAGGTGTCAAAGGAATTCAGTTGTGTGTCCAAAGCAAAGGATTTATGGTGGGCAAGACTGAGGCAAGAAGGCTCACCAGCAGTGCGTTTCTTCTGACATTTCCAGGCAGCAGCATTGTCAGCAGGGCTAACAGAATAGTCAAAGGGAGCCAAAAGCTGAATAGCAGCAGGCACTTGAAGGCAAGTAAGGAATTCAGTCAGGTGCTGGTCAGCTCCTGGAGGAGGAACGTAGGTGCCAGCCAGGGCCTCAGTGGAGGAAGGTCCAGTTCCCAAGTAACCAAAGGCCTGGATGAAAGAGGGAGACATGGAGGGAGTGTCTAGGCATTGTTGCTGACGGCAAACATTGGAGGCAGCCATGGCTGGCACCACAGCTGACTGAGACTCCAAGACTTGTTCTGTGCCATCAGATTCAACTGCAACAGCCTTCAGAACAGCAGTCTTATGAAGACGACCGCGGATAAAGCAGGCAGCGAGCCTGAGATCCCGTTGGAGTTGTTCACGGCGCATGGGTGCCCAGATCTGGGAGGCACTCTGGTTGTGGGGCTTGCCTTCAGTAAGAAGGGCATCCACCAAGCCTTGGTTGAAGGAGTCACGCCAAGAAGGAGTCCAGAAGTTTGATGACACGGTATTGCTTGTAGGCTTGCTTCAAATGGAGGACAGCAGTGGCAAGATCACAGTGTTCACCTTTGTATAAGGAAAGCTTACATGCCAAGCGCTTCACAATGGTGTGACTGGTGGAGACACCTTGCCGAAGCTGCACGATCTGCCTCCAGAAATCAATGGTGTCACAGTAGACCTGGAGCTTGGGAGACCAAGGGATCATGCTAGTGCAAAGCTGGCAAAGATTTTGTTCAACAGACAGCCAGATGGAAGCAGAGATGTCATGGAGGACATCATAGGTAGTGATGAGAGTGTTGCGCACAGTGGTATCACCAGATAAATACAGCGCCACCAGATGCTCAAGCTTAGTCCAAAGGGTGAACACACCAGCAGTAGCAAAAGCATGTTTTCACCTGCTTGAGATAGCGCTGCTGAAGATGAGGGTGGGAAGATTTCAGGCGAGGAAGAGAGGATCGCACAGGAGGTGGAAGGGATTTGCCTAAGATGCTGCCATTACAAACTTCAATCCAGAGCATGCGATGGTCAGAGGCCATGCCTTGTGCACCATCAAAAGCACAGTAACCGGCTCAGAAGACATCAACATGCTCAGTAGCCCAGATGGCATCAATGGGAGTCCTGGTGGTATTCCTATGGTAGGTGGCAGGTGGGGAAGTTGAAGGGTGTGTAGTCAAGATGGCATCCTTGAAGCCAAGTGCTTGGAGCTCAGAGGAAAGACCATCAGACCGGACATCAGAATTATGGTCAATCCCTAAAACAACAGAGTCACCAGCCTCTAAACAGGCCTGAAGGGCAGCTGTGAGGTCACGTCGAAAGAGAATGCGTGGGTTGGGACAGCAAAGATCCTCCTCAGCCTGGAAGTAACGACAGTGTTGGTTCCAAACAGAGGCAAGGTCCCTGTCATTTTCTACAGGGCAGTAGGCAGAAAAGATGGTAACTGTAGCTTAAGCCCTGCCCTGAAACCTGACAAAGGTCCACCGGCCAAGCCCAGATTGATCAGCCCCATGGGCAAGCTTGTGAGAATGAAAGAGCCGGTCAATGGTAAAACCCGTACCACCAGGGAGGCGCCAAGTGCCGGTGGAGGCCTCATGCTTGTTGCTAGCAAGGTAGGTGAAACTGGAAGGGTAGGCCTGTTTGATGCGAGAGTGGAAGAGGTTACAGAGGGGAAGCTGAGGTTCATTCAGAGAATGCTCAGCATAGTGGGCAACCCCAGCCTTACTTTGAGAAACTTGCCGAGAGTTGTGACGAGAGCGCGACATGAAGGCTGACTTTTGCTGGGGACCAATATTTTGGAAGGTAATGAGGGTAGAGTTGGAGGAAGGAGCCTGGTGAAAGGGATGGCCAAAATCATCAGCATCCTTAGCAACAAGGATGTCCCCATGAAGATCAGATTGTACAAGGCGGGAAACGGAAGGAGTCGAGGAAGAGGAAGAAGGACTGGAGGAATCCAGGGGGGGATTGGAGTTGGAGGGCATCCCACCAGGCCCCATATGAGATATCCTATCCATGATCAGAAGCATACCGTGTCTGTCGCACAGAAGAGGAAGCTGGTGAGGCATAGGTGTGAAACTGTTGTCGGTCAAAAATACACGTACTCTACTTACGTACATTCTACAGGAATAATATCCATTCTACACTTGAAAAGTTACTTATACTCCTACAGAGATAAAATGACTTTAAGTATCAAGATATCTATGGCACATCATGTGTTCTCTGTCTTATGCCGAATTACACATGATCGACTGACCGGTTTCGACATCCCTACATACAACACTAACACAGGGATACCGGTCGAATACAGTAAAATACACAGTAACAGAGCAATCACATGATATGCTCACATCTCTTTAAATTTAAAATATTCGTTATACCTATCCGGTCGATTTTTAGAGTAACAGCAGAAACACTGAAGGCCACAACAGGTGCCGCGACAGGGGTGGCAGCACTGGATGCAAACCTAGGTGAAGCACTGGGAAGCACTCCAAAATGCATTGCTGGGGGAAGCACTTGGAGTGACACCTGGTGCAGTGCTAGGAGAAACACTGTGTGCAGATCATGGTGAAACACTGGGATCCCTAGGTGGAGCCGCGCTGGGTGTGACACTGGATGCAAATCTGGGTGAAGCACTGTGAAGCATGCCAAATGCGATGCTGGGGGAACCACATGGAGTGACGTCTGGTGCAGTGCTAGGGGAAACACTGGGTACAGATCATGCTGAAACACTGGGATCCCCAGTTGATGCAGCACTTGGTGTGACACTGGATGCAAATCTGGGTGAAGCACTGGGAAGCACTCCAAATGCATGGCTTGGGGAAGCGCTTGGAGCAGCACCAGGTGCAGTGCAAGGAGAAACACTGTGTGCAGAACAAGGGGAAACACTTGGATCCCCAGTTGAGGTTGCTCTGGGTGTGACACTGGATGCAAACCTAGGTGAAGCACTGGGAAGCACGTCAAATGCATTGCTGGGGGAATCACGTGGAGTGACGCTTAGTGCAGTGCTAGGAGAAACACTGTGGGCAGAACAAGGTGAAATACTGGGATCCCCAGTTGATGCAGCACTTGGTGTGACACTGGATGCAACCCTGGGTGAAGCACTGGGAAGGACGGCCAAATGCATGGTTTGGGGAAGCGCTTGGAGTAGCACCAGGTGCAGTGCCAGGAGAAACACTGTGTTCAGATCACGATGAAACACTGTGATCCCCAGTTGCTGCAGCACTGGTGGTGACACTGGATGAAACCCTGGTTGAAGCACTGGGAAGCACACCAAATACATTGCTTGGGGAAACGCTTGGAGTGACACATGGTGCAGTGCTAAGAGAAACACACTGTGCCGATTATGGTGAAATACTGAGATCCCCAGGTGGAGCCATGCTGGGTGTGACACTGAATGCAAATCTGGGTGAAGCACTGTGAAGCACGCCAAGTGTGAGGCTGGGAGAAACACTTGGAGTGACACCTGGTGCAGTGCTACTAGGAGGAACACTGTGTGCAGATCATGGTGAAATACTGGGATCCCCAGTTGGAGCTGCGCTGGGTGTAACACTGGATGCAACCCTGGGTGTAGCACTGGGAAGCACTCCAAATGCATTGCTGGGGGAAGCCCTTTGGAGTGACGCCTGGTGCAGTGCTAAGAGAAACACTGGGGGCAGATCATGGTGAAACACTGAAATCCCCAGTTGGAGCCGCGCTGGGTGTGACACTGGATGCAAATCTGGGTGAAGCACTGTGAAGCACTCCAAATGCATGGCTTGTGGAATCGCTCGGAGCAGCACCTGGTGCAGTGTGAGGAGAAACACTGTGTGCAGAACAAAGTGAAACACTGGGATCCCCAGTTGGAGCTGCGCTGGGTATGACACTGGATGTAACCCTGGGTGAATCACTGGGAAGCTCTCCAAATGCATGGCTTGGGGAAGCGCTTGGAGCAGCATCTGGTGTAGTGCCAGGAGAAACACTGTGTGCAGAACAAGGTGATACACTGGGATCCCCAGTTGGAGCCGCGCTGGGTATGACACTGGAGGCAAACCTAGGTAAAGCACTGTGAAGCACGCCAAATACTTTGCTGGGGGAAGCACTTGGAGTGATGCTTGGGGCAGTGATAGAAGAAACACTGTTTGCAGATCATGGTGAAACACTGGGATCCGAAGGTTGGGCTGTGCTGGGTGTAACACTGGATGCAAATTTCGGGTGAAGCACTGTGAAGCACACCAAATGTGATGCTGTGGGAAGCACTTGGAGTGACGCCTAATGCAGTGCTAGGAGAAACACTGTGTGCAGATCATGGTGAAATACTGGGATCCCCAGTTGATGCAGCACTTGGTGTGACACTGGATACAACCCTGGGTGAAGCACTGGGAAGCAGGCCAAATGCATGGTTTGGGGAAGCGCCTGGAGTAGCACCAGGTGCAGTGCCAGGAGAAACACTGTGTTCAGATCACGATGAAACACTGTGATCCCCAGTTGCTGCAGCACTGGTGGAGACACTGGATGAAACCCTGGGTGAAGCACTGGGAAGCACGTCAAATGCATTGCTTGGGGAAGGGCTTGGAGTGATACCTGGTGCAGTGCTAGGAGAAACTCTGTATGCAGATCACAGTGAAACACTGGGATCCCCAGTTGGAGCTGCGCTGGGTATGACACTGGATGTAACCCTGGGTGCAGCACTGGGAAGCACGCCAAATGCAGTGCTGGGGAAAGCACTTGGAGTGACGCCTGGTGTAGTGCTAGATGAGACACTGTGTGCGGATCATGGTGAAACACTGGGATCCCCAGGTGGAGCCGTGCTGGGTGTGACACTGGATGCAACCAGCACTGTGAAGCACGACAAATGCAATGCTGGGGGAAACACTTGGAGTGACACATGGTGCAGTGCTAGGGGAAACACTGTGTGCAGATCATGGTGAAACACTGGGATCCCCAGGTGGAGCCGCGCTGGGTGTGACACTGAATGCAAATGTGGGTGAAGCACTGTGAAGCACGCCAAATGCGATGCTGGGAGAAACACTTGGAGTGACACCTGGTGCAGTGCTAGGGGAAACACTGTGTGCAGATCATGGTGAAACACTGGGATCCCAAGTTGGAGCTGCACTTGGTGTAACACTGGATGCAAATCTGGGTGTAGCACTGGGAAGCACTCCAAATGCATTGCTGGGGGAAGCCCTTTGGAGTGACGCCTGGTGCAGTGCTAAGAGAAACACTGGGGGCAGATCATGGTGAAACACTGAAATCCCCAGTTGGAGCCGCGCTGGGTGTGACACTGGATGCAAATCTGGGTGAAGCACTGTGAAGCACTCCAAATGCATGGCTTGTGGAATCGCTCGGAGCAGCACCTGGTGCAGTGTGAGGAGAAACACTGTGTTCAGATCACAATGAAACACTGGGATCCCCAGTTGCTGCAGCACTGGTGGTGACACTGGACGCAACCCTGGGTGCAGCACTGGGAAGCACGCCAAATGCAGTGCTGGGGAAAGCACTTGGAGTGACGCCTGGTGTAGTGCTAGATGAGACACTGTGTGCGGATCATGGTGAAACACTGGGATCCCCAGGTGGAGCCGTGCTGGGTGTGACACTGGATGCAACCAGCACTGTGAAGCACGCCAAATGCAATGCTGGGGGAAACACTTGGAGTTACGCCTGGTGCAGTGCTAGGGGAAACACTGTGTGCAGATCATGGTGAAACACTGGGATCCCCAGGTGGAGCCGCGCTGGGTGTGACACTGAATGCAAATGTGGGTGAAGCACTGTGAAGCACGCCAAATGCGATGCTGGGGGAAGCACTTGGAGTGACACCTGGTGCAGTGCTAGGGGAAACACTGTGTGCAGATCATGGTGAAACACTGGGATCCCAAGTTGGAGCTGCGCTGGGTGTGACACTGGATGCAAATCTGGGTGAAGCACTGGGAAGCACTCCAAATGCATGGCTGGGGGAAGCCCTTTGGAGTGACGCCTGGTGCAGTGCTAAGAGAAACACTGGGTGCAGATCATGGTGAAACACTGGAATCCCCAGCTTGGAGCCGCGCTGGGTATGACACTGGAGGCAAACCTAGGTGAAGCACTGGGAAGCACGCCAAATACATTGCTGGGGGAAGCACTTGGAGTGACGCTTGGGGCAGTGATAGGAGAAACACTGTGTGCAGATCATGGTGAAACACCGGGATCCCTAGGTTGGGCTGCGCTGGGTGTAACAGTGGATGCAAACCTAGGGGAAGCACTGGGAAGCACGCCAAATGCGTTGCCAGGGAAAGCACGTGGAGTGACACCTAGTGCAGGGCTAGGAGAAACACGGTGGAGGGGACAAGTCGGGAAACAGGAGGAGCTGAAGAAGAGGAAGGGAAACTGAGGGATGCAAAGGTGGAATTTGGAGAGGTAGGCATTCCACCAGGCCGGAAGCAAAGGTTCCTAACCATGATCAGATGCATACCGTGTCTGTCGCACAGAGAGGAGAGAAGCTGGAGCAGAGCTGGTGGAGGCATTGGTATGGCTCAGTTTGCTGACACTAGCATCAGTGTCGGGAGAAAAAGCTATGGAGGTGAGACCAGAGCGTAGAGGAGAGTAGAGGGCTGTGGGGCGCTTGGCAGCAGGAGACAAAATTTCAGCCATGGCAGTGCCACCAGGGAGGGCAGCAGTCGGAGTGGCACCCAGAACAGAAGTGATGTTGGAAGTACCGGTAGCAAGAGTAGACATGAACTGGCCATCATCAAAGCCACACCCACCACTGTCCTCACAAACCTGAAAAGAGAAGTGCATATCAAGGTCAAAAGTAACAGCGTTGGAAGGGAGTCAATGTACAGATCATCATCCACAAGTTCCCAATCACACACACCACCACTACCAAAGAAGGGAAGAGCATCCTCCGGCTCCTGGTCCGGCGCAGGGGCATTTTCAACAACCCGTCCTTCAGTGGGATCCCAATGAAAATCCTCCAGCTCAGTGAGACACTCAGTAGAAAACCATTGGCAAACACAAGAGCCATACCGGGCCTCCAGGAAGATGGGGAGAAATGACAGCATGGTTTGAGCTTCAGCCAAGGTAGTAGTGTTGTACAGGGCCAGGATTTCACCACGATAAGAGCTGGTGTCAACAGAGAGAAAAAGTGGCCACGGCCAGTTGTCCCTAGTACGGATTCCCAGAAGAACACGGCGCAATGTGGTGGCACCCAGGCCGTGGCCCAAATCTACAGGAAGATCCAAGTCAACAACACCTAGAACAGAAGCAGTTTCATGGGTCTTGATGAACTTGGCTTGGCGGTGCTTAGCTTGACGAAGGGTCTTCAGCTTGGAAGGGGAAAGGCATCGGTCAGAGGGATTGGTAGCAGTCTCAATAAACTTGTAGAATTTACCATCAGGAAGGGAGGCTATATCAGACGCAGAGCAGCGATTGAACTGGGCCTTCAAAAGCTTGACAGTCTGAGAACGCTTGGTAGAATCACACAAAATATTTGCAGCTGGGACAGGGGAGGGATCGGGAGTTCGTGAATTGTCGAGCCAAATGTTCTTCCGGATGACAGCAATAGGGAAGGCTTGAAACCGAGGATGGGTCTGGAGCAGTGCATTGTAATGATCAAGATCAAAACTCTGCATATAGGACCCTAGCAGGAAACCACAGGTGACAGTAGTAGAGGCTTGAATATGATCAGTACTTAAAGTCCATTTCACGGTCCTGGAGGCGCTGAAGGAGAGTGTCAGACAGCAGAGTATCCACGGGGACACTGTGGCCAATGTAGAACCGAAGGTGGGGTGCAGCTCTAGCCCTGAGCCAAAGTGAAGCAACGTAAAGTTCAAGGGTTCGCCGGTCAGGCAGGGTAGACCAGAGCTTGGGGACGAGCTTAGCCTTGGGGTTGATGCTGGCGCAGGAAGGAAAAAGCATAGAGGACCAGCTTTCGGTCTACAGACCAGAGCAAGCTGAGTGCATCAGTCAGGGACTCCAGCATTTCATCATACAAGTCACTAGGGCAAGGTGACATCAGCCTGGGGAGAGACAGAGTGAAGTAGGAGCTGTAGGAGCACTTGGTACCTTCAGTGACATCAACCGGAGCCCTGGAATCACTGGAGCAAACCTTACGCCGTTGAAGAAAGTGACCAACAGAAGAGGAAATAACTGAAGCAGCACCAACAGAAGGAAAAAAGGAGACAGACCAAGAGCCTGACACCTGGGTGGAAGAGTTGGAGGCGGCTTTAGGAGCTGGAGCAGGAGGCTTGGTCTTGAAGAACCAGTGAGAGCCAAGGACCCGGTTGGCAGACAGCCAAACCTGCCCTTCAGTGCTAGGCATAAGGTTGCCTTCACAGTACAGGTCATCAAAGCATTCAGGAGACATTTTAGCAAGACCAATGAGACATTTCCGGAGGGCTTGGCCGGGAGGGGATTTGGTCCACTCGGCAGAGCCTTGGAAGCACACCAAAGCCAGGAAAACCAGAGACTCCACAGTAGCAGACCTCCAATCAGAATCATCTGAATTGACCAAGGCATACACCGGGGCAACTGAGAGGCGGCACACATCATGAATGGATTTCTTATCGCGACCATCCTTCTTGCTGAAGAAGTGAGCAGGACTGGGAGAGGCATTCCAAACCCGGGTCTGAGCTGGAAACTTCCGGAGGTGTTGGATGGAAGATGGGGGGTAGGGAAACGGTCATCACCATAAAAGCGCCAAAGGAAGGAAGCAGAGTGGGCCTGGTTTGCAGCGGCCAGAGCCTGTTTACGAAGTGCTTGACGATCCAAGCCAGGGGAGGGAGTCAGGGAGGGGGACTGCTGGAGGAGAGACTGCTTAAGAGCTGGGGCAGGCGCGGGAGGAGGGTGCTGAAGAGCTGAGGGAGTGAGGACAAGCTGCTTGAGAGCGGGAGGCTGAAGGGGAGGGGACTTAAGGGCGGTTTTTTTTAGAGTCCCGACAAGGGGCGGGCTTCGTAACAGAATGAGTAGAGGAGGCCACAGAGGAATCAGATGAAGAGACAGACATGGAGGTAGCAGAGGACTGGCTGGCAGATGAAGAGGAAGCAGACACAGATGTATCTGTCCGTGGACAAAGGGAGGAGGGAGAAGGGGTGGCCTTGGTGGGAGCTGTGGCAAGGGGGGAGGAGGACTTCTTCAAGAACGCGCGCTTGGGACCGCGAGAGCCAGGTGCAGAAGAGCGGGCTGACAAGGACGACAGAGAGGGTGTAGACTAGAGTCGTTTCTTGGGAGAAGAAGCGGAATGGGCGGCCCTCAGTAGGCTTAGTAGGGGTAGTGGGGGTAGGCATCATGCTGGAAAGCGTTTGATAGTAGGATGGTACCGGCTTGGCCGCAAAGAATGTTGGCAAAATTAGGGCGTGTAAAGGAGGCAAAGCAATGAAAAGTCGGTCACAGAAGCAACGCAAAGTCGGCGGTCGGTGGATGGTGAGAGCGAGGAGGCGGCTGCTGTTGTAATCAGTCGATCGAAGGAGCGGCGGTGGGATGGGTGGAGCGAGGCAATGGAGCGGCTGATGGAGGTGCGATCCAATGAAGCGGCTGATGGTGGTGCGGGCGCTGTAATGGCTTGCGGGGGCGACGCAGAGCCAAAAAGAGGGGGGAGGGAGCGGAGAGGGGTGCGGAACACGATAAGTGTCACAATGATGCAGAGGAGGGAGGCAGTGTTGATATCGCCCCGAATGGTGGGAGATAGGAGCGGGCCAGGATGCGAGGGGATGTTGTGTTTCAGGAGATCACACGTGTAGGAGACAGGGCAATCAAATGTGGGCTACGCAGCGGAGCTGACGGAGGACAACAGTCGATGGGAGGGATACAGTGAGTGGGGATTGTAGCGAAGGGGAATCAACAGTGGCAACGGCTTGTCGTAGGGAGCTTGTTGCCGTCGTGTTGGTGTGGAAGAGGGGGCTTCTTGTTGGTGAAGATGGGTCAGGTGTCTGATAGGATGGCTACCTACAAACTGTACTGGAGACCGTGTTGGAAATTATGTGTCATAACGGAGACAGAGCCTCGTGCTACGTAGAAACTGTACCAGAGACCGTGTAGAAAATTCGGACCAGAGTCCCAAACGTCGTTGGCAAGGGAAGAAGAGCCAAAGCGACCTAGGGAAGCAAGCAAGCAAACAACCAAACCAATAGCAACAACAGAAGGAGCAAGACGCAGATGAGAGGTGTGGGGCTTGAGGGCAGTATTTACAGCGGGGGAAAGAGGGAGAAGAGTAGAAGGAATTCTGTGTAGAAGTCTACGTGTTTTAAGCACTGGAAATTCGGAACGTCGGACAAAGTTGCTCGTAGCAAAGTTGTAAGAAGAGTTGCTAAAAGAAAACAAGATATGCTAAAAGAAAACAAGATATTCAAGGATGACAACCCAGAAAATCTTCCTGAGAATAAGATAGAACGGAAAGGTAGAAAAAAAGGGAATTACAAAGAAGTGAGTTCTGATAACGATTCAAATGAAAAGGAAGAAACAGAGGATGAAATAATGAGTGGCAAAGAAGTAGATGAATTGCCGAAGGAAAAAGAACTCATATGGAGGAAGAGGATAAGCAAAACGAAGAGGGAGCGGACCCAATTGCAGTTGCAATAATAATAATAAACATATTTAAGTAACTTTAACCACCAAAGGTGGATCTAAACTACTCAGTCTGTATCCAGACTTTAACGTCGCCTCAATCGAAGAGAGTTTAAGCCCCAAGTTGTAGAACGACAAATTTGTCAAACGAATCCTGAAAGCAAGCAGGGAGAGTACAAGGAAAAACTGTCGAAGGATACCGGTAGCATAAGCCGAACTGGGAGCAGCTACCAACAAACAGACAGGAGTAAGAGTAAAATACTGGGAGCAGCACAGGTGTGCAAAGGTTGGTGACTTGGTGAAGAACTAGGAAGGGCACTGGGTGCAAAACGTGGTGAGACACTGGGAGCAACCCTGGGTGCAGAAGGTGGTGATACATTGGGAGCAGCGCTGGGTGCAGCGCCAGGAACCACACTTGGTGCAGCACAAGGAGCAGCACTGTGTGCAGAACCGGGTGAGACACTGGGAGAAACACTGGGTGCAGAAGGTGGTGATATACTTGGAGCAGCACAGGGTGCAGCACCAGGAGCCACACTTGGTGCAGCTCTAGGAGCAGCACTGGGTGCAGAACTTGGGGAATCACTGGGGACAGCACTATGTGCAAAGGTTGGTGATAGAGTGGAAGCAGCACTGGGTGAAGAACAAGAAAGGACACTGGAGGCCGCGCTTGGTGAAACACTAGGAGCAGCACTGAGTGCAGAAGGTGGTGATAGACGGGAGCAGCACTGGGTGCAGCACCAGGAGCCACACTTGGTGCAGCTCTAGGAGCAGCACTGGGTGCAGAACTTGGGGAATCACTGGGAACAGCACTGTGTGCAAAGGTTGGTGATAGAGTGGAAGCAGCACTGGGTGAAGAGCTAGAAAGGGCACTGGAGGCCGCGCTTGGTGAAACACTAGAAGCAGCACTGAGGGCAGAAGGTGGGGAGAGACTGGGAGCAGCACTGAGTGCAGCGCCAGGAGCCACACGTGGTGCAACTCTAGGAGCAACACTGGGTGCAGAACTTGGGGAAAGACTGGGATCAGCACTGGGATCAGAACCTGGTGAGATACGGGGAGAAGGACTTGGGGAAACACTAAGAGCCACACGTGGTGCAGGCCTAGAAGCGGCACTGGGGGCAGAACTGGGTGAAACACTGGGAGCAACGCTGGGTGCAGAAGATGGTGATATACTGGGAGCAGCGCTGGGTGCAGCGCCAGGAGCCACAATGGGGATAGTAGGAGCAGCACTTGGTGAAGGGCTAGGAGTAGCTCTGGGGCCAACACTTGTCAAAACATTAGGAACCACAATTGGTGCAGCGCTAGGATTGGCACTGAGTGCAGCACTAGGGAATCAAGGAGCCACCCTTGGTGCTATGCTTGGGCAAACACTGAAAGTAGGACTGGGTGCAGCACGTGGGGAGACCCTAGGGACCACACGTGGAGCGTCACTTGGTGACACACCATTGAGTGTGCCAGAATGTTACCCAGGGCTAGGCCCCATGCAGCCAAGCCCTCATCAAGGCAGCCTCCTGGCGATACGGCTGCTGGGACAGGAGAGGGACTGCATAGTGTCTCCTGGCAAGCTGGATGGTCGCAAGCCATTGACGCTTGGCAGTAAGAGTGTAACCTCGGAACACTTGGAGGGGAATCTGGAGGAGGGAGTGAGATTGAGGCAGAGCACCAGCTAAGCCAATGCCCAATTCAGATGAAATGGAAGCATTGAGAGATTGGTGTTGTTCAGCCTCAAGCAACCCCCCAGTGCCATGGAGCCGTTGGTTCCGGTACGTCCAGAGATCCCAACAATTGAGGAAAAATTGATGAATCACTGCAGTGGCCCATCGACGAGGAGATCGCTTGCTACCAATCAAAGAATAGTAATCAGCTTGAATCTGATGCCAGAGGGGGGGTCCACCTCCCAAGGAACCAGTTGTGCCATCCAATCCGATGCTGAGCCCTTATAGCAGATGCAATAGCAGGGGAGTAGGAGGAAGGGTGGATACGCCTACCTTGACGAACCCTAGTGGTAACATCCACAATGGCTAGAGCCAGTGAAGGGTCTGTAAGCTCAGAAGTAAGGCGCTGTTGCAAAGGGCCCCAAAAGGAAGACAATCAGTGCTGGACAGCCCCGGGGTCGGCACATGAAAGAACATGGGAAACCTTTTCCTCATCTTGGGCACACAGAGGGCATCGAGAGTGATTGCAGTTGCAATGGATCCCGCATTGCAAAAGGGCGATACAGATAATATAGAAGAGAAAGCGGCAAAAGCAACGGACACATATGAAAACAATGAACGGAAAGAAAAACAGAAAACATGGATAGATTATTTACCAATGTTGCCATTGTGGTGAAGAAGGAATGGTGAATGTGAGGGAGGAAGAGGATAAGAAAAACGAAACGGAAGCGGCAAATTATACGGCGCAAATTGCAGTTGCAAGGAATCCAACATTACAAGAGGACTATACAGACAAAAACCAAGAGGCAGCGGCAAATGATACAGACCCAATTGCAGTTGGGGCAGATCGTGCCTTACAAGAGGACGGTACAGAGAATATGGAAGAGTAAGCGGCAAATGATAAGGACCCAATTGCAGTTGTAGCGGATCTTGCCTAACAAGAGGATAGTATGGAAGAGTAAGCGGCACATGAAACAAACACAATAGAAGACAAAGAACCGGAAGAAAACAGGACAACATAGATAGATTATTTACCAACGTTGGCATAATGATTGGTAAAATGAATGATGAATGTGAGAACAAATGGAAATTGTATGGTTAATCAACCAGAGATTAAATGAAAACAAAGAAAAAGAATAATGGATAATAATATGACTTCTGTTGTATAATCCGTATAAGATAGACAACAATTGTCAGAAACAGTAAAGTAATGAATTGTAATTTTAATATGATACATGATGCATGAAACCCAAAAATTAGATAGAGTTCTTCTCAGATAATGTCTGAAAGACAGTAGTTCCAGGAAGTCGAGGTGGAAGGTGAGGGGGGGATAATGTGGGTGTTGGAGCTGGATACTCCAACGGGAATATTGTTAGAGGAGGAAGCGGAGGATTGAGGTGTATCATTTGTGGCAACAGTTTGTTGAGGTTGACGTAGATAATGAGTTGGTAGAAATCTATTTCTAATAAGGACGGAAGAAAAATTCTGATATTGATTGACAGACTTGGAAACATGTGGTAGCTATTTTGATTTACATTGAAGACATGTATCGAAGTCATGGTATTTGTGAGAATGATGAGAAACAGAGTAACAAATGTTACAGATAATCAGACAAGAATGAAGCGTTGATTGTTGACAGTGTACGCAATGTTGCGGCATAAGGACAAGGCAAAGGTTGATAATGTAATAGTCAAGCAATGACTCATAGGAACTTAAGCAAAGTTTAAGAAGTGGTAGGGATATTGTTTGTAGGCCAGTAGAAACAGAGATTTTAGTTCGGCGAGTGAAAACAATATGTGTTTGCATACTGGATGGATGTCAGGACACGAACAGATAATAGTTTTGCTAGAAGCAACTATGGTGTAGACATTGCCGGAAGAACCAATGACGAAAAGTGAGAAGAAGGGTGATTCTTTGGAGCGGTGTCGGAGAATATAAAATGTTTCTGAAACTGAAGGGCGTAAACGCTTTTTGTTGACAAACAGCCAAACTGTGCAGAGAAGGCATAGGAGAAAATGAGGGTATCGTATGTGGGCGGGCAAGATCAGAGAAAATGTAACTGTAATCAATAATGAATGGAAAATATAATAAGGAAGCACATACTGGAGCCATTGCATTTTGAAGAAGACATGGCCAAACGGAAAGAAAGGGGAATGTTGGGGTAAAGGCAGAAGCGCTGAAACACAAAGTAGACGCAATGAAAGCAATCGTAAGTGTAAGTGTTTGTTGTCATGAAGTATTGGGTGTACATTGAGTGTTGGTAAATATTTTGGGGGATAAAGGAAAACAAGATAATGAAAATAAATGGCCGAATGACAATCGGAGAGACCACCAAAGATACTGGGAATATAAAGTATTGGCTTATGTATGGAATTGAATATAGATATAAGATCAATTAAAGACAGTTATGTTTACATAGGAGAGAAACCAATCACGACGAGGCTCATTCAAATGTAAGTAGATAGAAAGTACCCGATAACAAGGCCTAGAAGCAATAATAGCCAAATTTGTGGCAGGCACCGAGGCTGACACAGATTTAAGAAACCTATTTTGAGGCTCTAGCCCCACAGAAAGAATAACCATTGTGTGTGGCAAACGAGAGTAGTAGGAATATTTCCTAATTGTTGAACTAGCAATTTGTGTACAATTTCGCTCAGCGACTTTCATCCGATGTTCCAATGTTCCAGTACTCAAAACACGTATCTTTCCACACAAATTTCCCCTGCAATATCTTGCTCTCTTCTACCCCGCCAATAACCAAACCAGGACCTATACGTACTAACCAAGACCTGCGTTTCTCGATTCTGCTATCAGTTTGGCCGCCTGTTGCCTTCTTTGTTTTTTTGTTGTTGTCTTTACCATTGTCGTTGCTGTCATCGAATCCGTCAAAGCCACACCAAGCCGACAAATAATTTCCTTTAACCCTATCCCTAACCCTATATTTGTACTTAACGCTCTACACTGTCTCCAAGCCCCTTAAGTGATTTTCACTTCACGTTCTCCATTCTTCAAGGTTCCTCGCTGAATCCCTGCTTTCATCTGTTTCCAAGCCTACCGCCCCACAGTTCTTGCAAGCTTGCTGAAGCTTGCACAAGCAGCCGAAAGTCGAAGCACCTACCGCCGGTTCTCTGATCAGATTACAAGACAAAGACTACACTCAGACACGCCGTACATCTTTCATAGAAGCCCATTACATTGGACACGTCAAGACCACACTCGGTTTTACAATCAATCAATCTACGATCAAACGATATCTATGATTCATTATAGTTGATATCTATGATCAAACGATTCCTGCAATTCGTTCTAGTTGATATCTACAATCAAACGCTTTCTATCGTCTTCTACGATCAATCAATCGCCTTCTACAATCTACGACTTGATGTTCCATTAGCCATCCACTCGATACTCATGCTACGATCGCTTCTATTTCATATGGTACAATCAATTCCTACAATCCATCAATCGTCTTTGCTTTGATTGCGACTGACTTGATACTTTGGCTCTGACTCTACGGATCACGAAACCAATCAATTCTTTTCTACAATTATCGATCTTTGTTTTTACGATTCAATCTAGTACGATCAAACAATTTCTACGTCTTTGTTTTGAACAGATCCATCCAATTTGTATCTACGATCTTGGAGGCAATTCAAGCTCCGATTACGATTGCTAACTCTTCTACAATCCGATCTGTATCTACGATCTCGGAGGCAATTCAAACTCCAATTACGATTGCTAACTCTTCTGTGATCCGATCTACAATCGATTGATTCCTACGCAAGCAATTTCTACTATCCCTTTTAGAATCAATTGATTGATAGTTCTCTGGTCCGATCACAAGCCAAAGACTACACTTGGACACGTCTCTCTTGATTACTTTCTTCCGCATCAAGTGGTTTCTACAATCCCTTTTACGATCAATCAATCTACGATCAAACGATTTCTACCCACGCCCCAGTTGTCTCCCTCCCTCCCTCCCTCCTACTCCTATGCCTTCCCACACTCCCCCTACGGAGCCTACTGAGGGCCAGTCTCCCACCCCTGCTCTTTCCCCCAAGAAATGGCCTCCACAGTCTACACACTCCTTGTCTTTCCCTTCTGCTTGTTCTCCCGCCTCTGGCCATTCCTTTCCCAAGCGTGCTTTCTTGCAGAAGCCCTCTCCCTGCCATGCCCCGGTTCCCAATGCCATGCCACCCCTTCCCTCCTCCCTTCTTCTTCAGAGGCCTAATGAATCCATGTCTGCTTCCTCTTCCTCTAGCAGCCAGATGTCTGATGCCTCCATGTCTGTTTCCTCTACCTCTGTTTCCTCCATGGCTTCTGCTCAGCGGGCTTCCAAGCAACCAGCTCTTAAAATAACAGCTCTTAAGCAGCTCATTCTTACGCCGCCAGCTCTTAAGTAGCCGGCTCTTAAGTCACCAGGCTCTTAAACAGCCAGCACTTAAGACGCCAGCTCTTAAGCAGCCAGCAGCTCTCCAGCAGCCAGCTCCACCTTCTCCCTCCCATGGGACAAACTGCCAAGTACTTTCGTAAGCAGGCTCTGGCTGCCGCTAATCAGGCTCATTCTGCCTCCTTCCTCTGGCATTTCTATGGTGATTGTTGTTGTTGTACTCCTCCTGCTATCCACCTTCTTTGCAAATTTCTGACCAAGTCATGTGTCTGGAATGGCTCCCTCAGTCTGACACACTTCTTCAGCCAGAAAGATGGTCGTGACAAGAAATCTATTCAGAATATTTTCTGCACTTCAGCTGCTCTAGTGCATGCATTGGTTCATCCTGATGATCCTGATTGGAGGTCTGCTTCCATGGATTCTTTGATCTCCCTTGCCTCTGCCTGCTTTACGGGCTCTCAAGATTGGACCAAGTCCCCACCTGGTCAGGCTCTCAGGAAATGTCTTATTGGCTTGGCCAAGATGTCTCCTGAACGTTTAGACACCTTGTACTGTGAAGGCAATCTTCTGCCTAGCACTGAAGGGAAGGTTTGTTTGGCAGCTAGTCATGTCCCTGGCACTCATTGGTTTTTCAAGACAAAGCCTCCTGCTCCTGTTCCTACAGCAGTTGATGACTCTTCCACCACCCAGGTGTCTAGGTCAGTTTCTTTCCTCCCCTCTGTTGGTGCTGCTACTAGTTGTCTCTTCCTCTGACGGTCATTTTTTTCAGCGGCGAGGTATTTGTTCAAGTGATTTGAGGGCCCCTGTTGATGCCACTGAGAGAACCAAGTGCTCCTACAGCTCGTACGTCACTCTGTCACTTTCTTGGCTCATGTCTCCTTGCTCCAGAGATTTGTATGCTCAATTGCTTGAGTGTCTTACAAATGCCCTAAACTTGCTGTGGTCCATTGACAAGAAGCTGGTGCTCTTTGTCTTTCCCTCTAGAGCATGGCTCAATCCCAAAGCCAAACCTGTCCCCCAGCTCTGGAATACGCTTTCTGACCAGAAGAATCTGGAACTGTATGTTGCTCAGATGTTGCTCAGCTTTGGCTTTGCAAACGTGCTGCCCCTCATCTGCGGTTCTTGTTGGGTCACAGCATCTCCTTAGATACTCTTTTTCCTGATACTCTTCTTCAGAGGCTCAGGGACCATGGCATGAACCTCAAGTATGATCACATTTAGGCCCCTAATATTGTCACTTGTGGTTTTCTTCTTAGGTCTTTTATTCAGAGCTTTGATCTTGATCATTACAATGCATTGCTTCAGACCCACCCTCGGTTTCAAGCTTTTCCTATTGCTGCCATCCAGAAGAACATCCATTTGGACAATTCCAGGACTCCAGATCCCTCCCCTGTACCAGCTGCTCATATTTTGTGCGATGCTACCAAGCCATCTCAGACTGTCAAGCTCTTGAAGGCTCAATTCACATGCTGCTCTCCTTCTGACATTGCTTTGCTCCCTGATGGTAAATTCTACAATTTTATTGAGACAGCCACCAACCCCTCTGATTGGTGTCTTCCTCCTTCCAAGCTGAAGACTCTTTGTCAAGTCAAGTACCACCAAGCCAAGTTTATCAAGACCCATGACACTGCTGTTGTCCTCGGTGTTGTTGACTTGGATCTTCCTGTTGATTTGGGACAGGGTTTGGGTGCCAAGACTTTGCGCCAAGATCTCATGGGTATCCGCACTTGTGACAATTGGTCATGGCCTCTGTTCCTTTCCGTTGATACCAGCTCATATTGTGGAGAAATCCTTGCCTTATACACCACCACCACCACCACCACCACCAAGGTTGAAGCTATGGCAATGCTGGCTTTCCTGCCTATTTTCCTTGAGGCCCAGTATGGCTCTTGTGTTCTTCAATGGTTTTCTACTGAGTGTTTGACTGAGATGGATGCATTTCACTGGGATCCGACTGAGTGTGGAGTTGTTGAAACTGCTCCCACGCTGGACCTTGTACAAGATGAGGCTCTTCTGTGCTGGTGTTGCTTCCATCACTTTCTCTTCTGGCCATGATGCCAGTGTCAGTGAGTTGAGCCATGTGAATGCCTCCACCAGCTTCACTCTGGCAGCTTTCTTCTCTGTGCAATAGACACAGTATTTCTCTGATCATGGTTAGGACCTCTCCAACAGGGCTTGGTGGGATGCGTTGCACCCCAAATGTCATCCTTGCTTCCTCTGGTTTTCCTGTCTCTTCCTCTGTCCCTCTTGCTTCCCGCCTTGTCCAATTAAATCTGCATGGGAAATCCCTTGCCGCCAAGGATTGCGGTGTTTTTGGCCATCCTTTTCCCCATGCCCCTTCCTCTAATTCCACCCTTATTACCTTCCAGAACATTGGTCCTCAACGCTGGTCTACTTTCATGTCACAATCTCGTCACAACTCTTGGCGTTTTGTCAAGAGCAAGGCTAGTGTAGCTCTCTATGCCAAGCACTGTTTGAATGAGTTCAAGCTTCTCCCCTGTGATCTCTACCACTCACGCATCAAATGGGCCTACCCTACTAGCTTCTCCTATCTTGCCACCAACAATCATGAGTCTTCTGACTGCAATTGGAATCAGCCTGGCAGCACTGGCTTCACCATTGATCAACTCTTTCACTCTCACAAGCTTGCTCATGGGGCTGATCCCTCTGGCCTTGGCCAGTGGACCTTTGTCAAGTTTCAAGGTTGGGCTCACGCTACTGTTACCATGTTCTCTGCCTACTGTCCCATTGAAAATGATAGGGATCTTGGCTCTGTTTGGAATCAACTGTGTCGGTATTTCCAGGCAGCTGAGGATCTTCCATGCCCTAATCCTTGTATCTCATTCAACCAGGATCTGACTGCTGCTCTTCAAGCTTGTTTGGAGGCCAGTGATTCTGTCATTCTTGGGATTGATCATAATTCTGAAGGATATTCTGATGGTCTGTCCTCTGAGCTCAAGGCACTTGGCTTCAAGAATGCTATCTTGACAACGCACTCCCAATCTTTTCCACCTCCTACTTACAATTGAAATACCACCAGGACACCCATTGATGCTCTCTTGGTTTCTGAAAGTGTTGATGTCTTCTGAGATGGTTACTGTCCCTTTGGCGGCGCTTATGGTATGATGAAAAGAATTCACCGTGTAGACGCGTATTCGTACGTAACGGGCATATTGTACGAAAAGTCATAAGGGCAAATAACCTTATTCGTAAGGTTATTTAACTTGAGTGAATAATCGTCGGCGCTTTCATGTGGATTGTCTCTTTACCGGATTTCCCCATCAGCTCACTCTTTGAAGAATTAACAACTCTAAAACACTATCATGCCCTAAAACCTGCGTACAATCTAGTACTAATTCTACATGATAAGGTACAATACTGTGATATTCCAATGAGAATATCACGGTGAATTATACGGTAAAACGGAAGACCGATCGAAGATGGTTTGCGTGTGTTTCGTGTCTTATTTACGTGTGCTTTGTATGCTAAGAATTACACGGTAATATGCCGTAAATCGACACGACGATACGATGAGTAATTAACCTGTCATCCGCTAAGTCCGACTGCATCTAAGATGATTACTCTTACTCACTAAATCAATCGATCGTAAGAACGATTGCGTTTATTTGTTTGTCATGACACGCTTTCTTTAGTTTATCAGACCCACAGCACTCTACGAGCTGTGGAGGACGATTGGCGTTTCCCACCGAGAAATGCAGTTTGAGCTCGAAGACTAATCCAGAATAGCCTGATCAGCTACCGGCATCAACCCTCAAGGATGTAAAAGAGGCAGTTGCTTGTGGAGCCCTGGAATAGACCAACACCAGGGCGGTCTCCCTGAAAGAAGAGACCAGAGAACCGAACCAAGGTGGTGGCTCCACCGGGTTTCAAGATCCAGCAAACAAGCAAGGGAAAAGGGCTGGACGATTCAGATGAAAGAGTCGCCCAGGTTGGCATCAGTTGAAAGGAATCAATATCCAATCCGAGAACACTGATCTTTCACTGAAAACAAGAATGAAGTGAGCCAGAAGATTGAGCCAGAAGTATTCTGCGGTGAAACAGATTGCGAAAGGCATCTGCCCGCACGAAAACGAAAATCCAAAGATATGAGAACACCAATCCCCGAAGATCGGAAAGATCCAAAATGAAAAGGAGAACACTAAAAGGAGAACACTAAATCCTCAGGAAACAATCTTTCAATCTTTCACCACAGAAATACAGAATGAGCAAATCCCAAGAAAGGATAGGAAAGCTCACAATCTTGATTTGCAACAAAAGCAAAAGCTCACACAATACAAAACTAAACGGAACGAAAATTCGATCCGAATAGTCGGAAAGTATAGTCAGAAAGTATAAACAAAACCGGAACGAAAATTTGATCCGGATATACAAATACAAACAGATAAACAGATCACACTCAAAAGTCGCCAACGAATAATATGCCATCCATATCTCACACCCAAACTCTCGATTCGATTAAATTCTCTCTCCACATACCACCATCGAATACCACCCTACGAATCAACCATCCATACTTCGCCGAACAATTCGAAACTTAATTTGACGTATTCCCTCCACCATGGTACGAACTAGAGCACACGAAAATAGTGAAGAAGAAGAAGAAAAAATGGAAGAGGATGATCCACAAGATTCTGATGAGAACAACAACGAAGGAGGTATGGGAGACGATGAAGAGCTTGAAGATAAAATCATGCAAGTAATGGAAAGGGCCCTTGGGGACCCAGAAACAAACTCAACCATGAAGAGAATCATCAACCAAGAAGTAAAGAAAAGAATCAGAGCAATCAGAGATGCAGAAAGGAGGGGTGAGAACCCAGATGACGCGGATAGTGACAATGACGAGGGAAACGATGCTAACCAAAATGCCGAGGATGCAAGAGCAGATCGACTGGGAAGAAGGTCGTCCCAACCCAGGATAAAAATCAGGGGATTCAACAATGGTAGATTCCTGAACCCAGAACAGCTTGCTTTCAGGAGCAGCCTAATGGATTTTGGTATCAACTATGAATCAGCTGAAGAAATTATGAGAGGAGGGATGTCTAATATTCGTGAAATTACAGACCTCAACAAGGAAAGCATCAAATCGTTCATGCATGGATTGAAATCTATCAGTCCAGACTGTCCTAACCCAAAAAGTATCCACTATGGTAACAGACTATCATCGAGGCTCCTCACTTGGGCAAATTGGGCCCGGTATCAACCATTGATTGGAGTCAAGCCAAGGGCTATCGACTGGAAAGCAAACCCAAACAACCTGGAACTGCAGCAATTCAGAATCAAGATGATGGAATCGAGTGTGAAATCACAGGAAAAGTCAACTCCACCAGAGTTAAAGGACCTTACAAAGTTCAGAGAATGGGAGGAAGGCTTTTGACAAAACTTGAGATACAGATTCAACTCTGAGGGATTCCCAATCTTGTATGTCATAAGACCCCAAGAAAAGGAAGAAGTTACTGACAAAGCCAGGGCTGGAACAGTCGGGCAAAGTCCAACAGATACCTACCCAACTTGGAGTGACTACAATGAGAGGTGTGGCGTCCTGTCAGGTCACCAGTATGATGAAGATAACAACGTCGTCTGGAGGCTGTTGTGTGATGCAACAAGAAAAGGCCCTGGTTGGGAATATGTGGCACATTTCCAAAACACTGCTCTGAACTCTGGTAATGCCAGAAATGCTTTCATCTCACTGATGCAACATGCTTACACTGATACCAATATCACTATGGTTCTGAACAAAACCTATCAGGAAATGAAAGATTCACACTACACTGGCGATGCTAAGAATTATGACTGGAACAAGCACAAGCGAAACTGGACAGCTTTCCATGGAACAATTCTGAGATTTGAAAAGAACCACAACGAAAGGAGATTTGTTTGGGATTTTATCAATTCAATCAGTGATGAGAGACTTGACGCTGCCAAGGCCGATGCAATTGATGAGAGCAAAGACTACCGGGACAATTTCAATGAATGTCTTATCCTATTCACCAATGGCCTTGGATTGAAGAAGCTTGCAAATGGGAAGCATAAAAGGGGTTCCAGAAGTGTGTATTCTGTGGGCACATCAAGCAATAAAAAGCAAAAAACAACTGGAACGTTTACAGGAAAAGTTGAGTGCAAGCCCTACCCAACAAGTGTTTATAAAACAATGTCAAAAGAACAGCGTCAGGAGCTTTACCAGATGAGACAGGCTAAGAAGAAACAAAATCTCAAGGCTGCTGAGACTAAAAAGAAAGAAGCTGAGAATGAAGGCGCGGGTGACAGTTTTGGCTCAAAATCTAAGAAATGACATAATAACCAGACACTATCACTAGAACACAAACTGTTAACAATGGTGAGCTTGTCATTATACAAGATGAATGTTCCTGTAGATTTTGATGATGGTGAAAATGAAGAAGGATGCTGCGAACTAGATTCACATGCAGACACTACTGCGGCAGGAAGCAATATGGTATTGCTGAATCCTGACCAGATCACAACACATGTTGATGTTGCACCCTTTTCTGAAGAGTACAAGCCCATCAAGAAGATCCCGATTGGAAGCTGTGCTACCGCATGGACAAATCCAACATCAGGCCAAGTATATATCATAGTGTTCCATCAAGCACTGTACTTTGGGAACAAATTGAAGAACAGCTTGATATGCCCAAATCAGGTGAGAGACTGCAATTTCAATTCTGTTGAAGAGACACCGCGTCAATTTGATCCAAGATCCAAGCATGGAATTACAATTCAAACGCCTATGGAAGATGATGATCTGAAGAAAGTTTTTATCAAACTGAGTATGAGAAATGTGATCTCATATTTTCCCACTAGAAAGCCAACAAGAATGGAGCTTGATGAATGTCAACATTTGATTGCAACAAATGATACCCCTTGGGATCCACATTCACTGAAGTTCAGGATGGCCGAGTTAGCCATTGACAATGGAGATCCAATTTCAGGGGACCAGTTTAGCCTTCAAGCCATGTCGACCAAAGAGGATCAGGACATGGATACAAGTTTGATTGTAACAGAACCTACAAGCAATGTTACGGATATGCTCTCCAAGACCAGCTTAGAGAACAGGCATCCAAGTGTCATGCAGCAATGCAAATTGATGAGGGTGCACCAGGTATCAACAAGGAGAATGCTAACTGAATGCCAAATTGCAACAGATGGAAATATTGCTCATCGAATTTCTTCAGTAACCAATATTTCAAGCGCGCAAAGGGTAGACCAATTCTTGTTTGATGATACAGAATTTGACTTTATGGAAGCTCCTGAAGAAGAATCAAAACAGGCCCCTAGCTTGCAAGAAATTGACAATACACTTGAGAGAAGGTCTCTTGATAGAAGAAATCAATGGGGGCCATCAGTGATAACAATTGAAGGCCCAAACAAAGTTGACTGTGAACGCCTAGCCAAAACTTGGAATATTAGTCTCAAGAAAGCTGAACAGACATTGAAAGTCACAACCCAGAAGGCGCTCAGGAATTTGCAATTACCATTGATGAAGAGGCTGCCTACACAGCGCTTCAGGAACAAGAGAATTGCACAAGGAACCTGGTACACTGATACGTGGCATGCTAGAACGACCAGTATTTTTTTCATGAAATTGGAATCCCAGAGCATTTGATTTCTGATGGTGCACCAGAACAAGGATCCCCAAGAACCTACAAGACCCACTGGAATTCAATTGTAAAGCGAAATCATATTCATCAGACGTTCATCCAACCACATTACCCATTTCAAAATCGAGTAGAGCAAGCAATTGGTCATCTTGGGGGTGCAATCACAACCAAGTCTGCAAAGAAGAAGTCACCGAGGAGATTATGGTCATTTTGTGGTGAATTATGTGCTAATATCAGGCAGCGAACAGCATCGAGCAACCTGTCTTCAATGGGGCGGACTCCATTTGAATTGGTCCATGGCTATAGGCCCAATATTACACTATATACTTCATCAGAATGGTATGATTTTGTGTTTTACTACGATAAAGGTGATTCTTCTACTCGAGGCGTTGAAAGGCTGGGACGATGGTTGGGTCCCTGTGGCAATAAGGTAGGTGGGGGGGATTGTTTCTGGCTCCTGACTGAATCAGCAATACCAATATCTACAAATTCAATAAGGCCTGTCAAAGAATTTGAATGGCGGGATAGAGATATCCTCAGAAGAATGGAAGCAATCGACAAATCAATTGAATCCAAGATAGGAGATGAAGTGAAGGATAGCGCGTCCTTCTTCCAGGAAAACTACCCGGAGCCTCAAATGGAGCTATTTGAGGATCAACCAGTAGAATCACCTGATTTGAAACTTGAAATGGCTGAACCAGAAGCGTCAGTAGAAGATATTGATGAACCAGATGAATATCTGGGCAATGAGGTAATCATTGAAAGAGGTGATGAAAGACTCAGGTGCGTTGTTCAAGGATAGAGTGCGAGACTTGCAAAACAGACCGATAGGACTCAGAAATGAGAATCCCATACTAGACACGAGGCTGTACAAATTGCAACTACCTGATGGCACCATGGAGGAATACACGGCAAATATTGTTGCAGAGAGTCTGTACAGTTCTGTTGATGATGACGGAAGGATGTTCACGCTACTGGATGAGCTCATTGACCATGAATGCGACAACACTGCACTAACTGATGATGAAGCCACGACCATAGCAAAAAATGGCAGGAAAACCCATAAGCCGACAACTAGGGGTTGGAGGATTCTCGCCAGTTGGAAAGATGGCACTGAATCATGGTGTAAGTTAAGTGATGTGAAAGAATCATTTCCAGTGCAATTAGCTGAGTATGCTGTCAACAATAATCTTGAGAAATCACCAGCATTCAGATGGTGGGTGCACAAAATTTTGAGAAGGAAGGAACGGATCCTTAAGGCGGCCAAAACAGCCAAGTATTGGTTGAAGACGCACAAATATGGTGTTGAATTGCCACATTCAATCAAACAAGCGCTGGCTATTGATAAGAAAACAGGCACTGATCACTGGGAAAGGGCAATTCACAAAGAAATGACCAACAATATGGCAGCGTTTGAATTTTCTGATGATGATGTTATTCCAGTCGGTCATAAACAAATAACAACCCACATGATTTTTGACATCAAGCTTGGGTCCCTAACAAGGAAGGCTAGATTGGTAGGGGATGGTCCTAAAGTCCCTGCAGTGGCAAAAGAAAATACTTACTCATCTGTCCCCAGTCGCGACTCAGTAAGAATATTCTTCCTGCTGGCAGCGCTGAATGATCTGAAGGTTCTCTCAGCAGATATTCAAAATGCATATTTGACAGCCCCGATTAAAGAGAAATACTTTCTAAAAGCGAGAGCTGAAGATGGTTTTCCACCACATCTTGCAGGAAGGCCTTGCAAGATTGTCAAAGCATTGTATGGACTGCCGGTTGCAGGTGCATCTTTCAGGTCATATCTCACACAGCATTTGAGAGATCTTGGATATTCACCTTGCAAAGCAGATCCGGATGTGCACTTACAAATTGAAACCAGGAAAGACGGATCCAGATACTGGGCAATGCTCATTGCCTATGTAGACGACATCTTATGTTCTGGTGAAGATCCAAAGTTCCAGCTTGAAAACATTGAGCGCAAGTTCAAACTGAAGGATGATACTATTGAAGAGCCAACCCTGTATCTGGAAGCAGATATTGGAAAGTTCTACTTTGAAGGTGATTCAAAGCCAAGATGGTCATTATCAAGCACTAAGTATACGGCGAAAGCTGTTGCAGCAGTCAAACAAGAGTTAGGAACTGAAAAATACGGTTACAAGTATCTACCAAAATCAGCGTCCAGTCCACTGTCACATGATTATCGACCGGAAATTGATATATCAGAAGAATTGAATCCTGAATTGCAAAATTACTATCAAGGTTTAATTGGAGTCCTCAGGTGGATTTGTGAACTTAGGAAGGCTAGACATTGTAATACCAGTCTCGCTGATGTCAAGGTATCTGGCACAAGCAAGGATTGGGCATTTGAATCAGTTGTTTCATATATTTGCATATCTGAAAAAGTACAACAGGTCAAAATTGGTTTTTGACGATACTGTACCAAGCGTTGATGAGAGTAAATTTCAAAAATGTGACTGGTCTGAATTTTATCCTGGTGCTGCTGAAGTCTTACCAGCAGATATGCCTGAAGCTTTGGGAAAACATGTGACGATGAGCTGTTTTGTTGATGCTGACCATGCTGGATGCAAGGCAACGAGAAGGTCTCATACCGGCGTTATTATCTTCATTAATAATGCACCGATCATTTGGTTTTCCAAAAGACAAACAACAGTTGAGACATCAACTTTTGGATCTGAAATCATTGCTTTGAAAATTGCAATCGAATTGGTTGAAGGTCTAAGGTACAAGTTGAGAATGATGGGTGTTCCAATTGATGGAAGCACCAATGTGTATTGTGATAATGATTCTGTTGTCACAAATGTTACGCAACCTGAAAGCCCATGTAAGAAGAAGAACAACAGCATTGCATACCACAAAGCACGCAAATCTATTGCAGCAGGAATTATCAGAGTTGCAAAGGAACCAGGTTCAACAAATATTGCTGATTTGTTTACAAAGCTAATGAGTGGCGCTGTTTTCAGAGAACATTGTTCTCGTTGCATGTGGTAAAGTAAAAATCAATCATTCGATGGAATGTTCGATCGATCGTTCGACCAAAGCAACAAGTTGATTTAAGTTCGATCATGGAAACGAATCGATCTGCAATGAGCATTTATAAAGAAAAATGGATAATTTGATCCATGAATACAATATATCAAACCGGCAAGGATCAGGGCAAAATGCCATGATACGAGCCAGAATGAATGGCAAAATGCCTCCCCATTTTCTTTTGATAGGGCCTCTGATGGTAGACTGGATACAGTTTGGTATTCAACACACGAATGACTCACGATGAACATATTAAGTCATAGAATCCAGCCGCTTAACGGTTGGAGGATTTATGACTGAAGGGGACTGAAAAGAATTCACCGTGTAGACGCGTATTCGTACGTAACGGGCAGTATTGTACGAAAAGTCATAAGGGCAAATAACCTTATTCGTAAGGTTATTTAACTTGAGTGAATAATCGTCAGGCGCTTTCATGTGGATTGTCTCTTTACCGGATTTCCCCATCAGCTCACTCTTTGAAGAATTAACAACTCTAAAACACTATCATGCCCTAAAACCTGCGTACAATCTAGTACTAATTCTACATGATAAGGTACAATACTGTGATATTCCAATGAGAATATCACGGTGAATTATACGGTAAAACGGAAGACCGATCGAAGATGGTTTGCGTGTGTTTCGTGTCTTATTTACGTGTGCTTTGTATGCTAAGAATTACTGCGGTAATATGCCGTAAATCGACACGACGATACGATGAGTAATTAACCTGTCGTCCGCTAAGTCCAACTGCATCTAAGATGATTACTCTTACTCACTAAATCAATCGATCGTAAGAACGATTGCGTTTATTTGTTTGTCATGACACGCTTTCTTTAATGAGCTCTGATCATCGGATGCTATGGATTGAAGTCTGGAATGGCAGCATCATGGGAAACATCTTCCACCTCCTGTACATGCCTCTCTGTCCCAACTGAAGTCCTCTCATCCTCATCTGCATCAGCGGTATTTCAAGTGAGTCGAGCAAAGCTTTGCCAACACCGGCATGTTTGCTCTCCAGGCTAAGCTTGAGCACCTGCTAGCTCAGTTTGTTTCTGTTGACACTTCTGTGTGTGACACTCCAATCACTACCTATGAAGTCCTCCACAAAACCTCAGCTTCTCTCTGGCTGGCTGTTGAACAGCGCCTCTGCCATATTTGTGCTGGCATGATTCCTTGGTCTTGATAGCTCCAAGTCTATCATGATACAATTAATTTCTGGTGGCGTGTCATGAAGCTTCGTCAAGGTGTTTCTACCAGCCACACAGTTGTGAAGCATTTGGCTTGCAAGCTCTCTATATACAAGGTGAACACTGTGATCTTCCTAGTGCTCTCCTCCGTTTGAAACAGGCTTAGAAGCAATACCGTGCCGTGAAAAAATTGGCTCCCTCTTGGCGTGACTCTTTTAATCAAGGCCTGGATGATGCTCTTCTTGCCAAAGGCAAGCCACACAATCAGAGTGACTCCCAGATTCAAGCTCGTATGAGTCAAGAACGTCTCCAATGCGACCTTGGTCTCATTGCTCGCTCCATCTGGGGTCATGTCAACAAGGCAGCAGTTTTGAAAGCTATTGCTGTTGGTCCTGACGGCATTGACCACACCTTGGAGTCTCAGTCTACTATGGTTCCTGCCATGGCTAAATCCAATGTCTGTCTCTAACAACAATGTCTTGGTACTCCTTCTATGGCTTCTTCTTTCATCCAGGCTTTTGGCTACTTGGGAACTGCTCCTGCCTCTGCTTAAGGTTCTTGCAAGAACCTATCCTCCTCCTCCTTCCGGGAGTGACAAGTATCTCTCAGAATTTCTTACCTGTCTTCAAGTGCCCGCTTCCCTCTGGTGTTTAGCTTCCTTTGATTCTTCTGTTAGCCCAGCTGAAAGTGCTGCTGCTTGGAAGCGTCAGAAGGAGCATACTGCTGGAGAATCTTCTTGTCTCAGTTTTGCCCATCACAAATCCTTTGCGTTGGATCTTCAGTTGAACTCCTTTGATACACTCCTGCGGTCTGTTCCTTTGACTGTTGGTTTTTTTCCCCTCTGCTTGGCAGGTCAATCATAGATGTGGAGATCTTCAAGAAACCATGTGAATATCAGGTTGACAAGGTGCATCTTATCCAGCTGATAGTCTCCTGAATTCCAGATCAACAACAAGATGATTGACAAATGCATTCTCGCACATGCTGAACGTGCCAATGCAGTGGCAGCTGAACAGCATGGCAGCCGGTAGCATCACAAAGCCATCAACACCTGTCTGAACAAGAAGCTCATCTTTGACGTTATCTGTCAGAAGTGTTGCTCTGGTGCTGTTGCTATGAATGATGCCAAGGGTTGCCATGATCCAATCTCCCGTCCTATAGCTGGTTTCACTCTTCAGAGCTTTGGAATTCCCACCCATGTTTGTGAGGTTCTCTTGTCTACACTTCAGCAAGCAAAGCATCCTGTTAAAACTGGTTTTGGCAGGTCCGGTCCTGTGCATGGTGATGGACCCGTTCCTCTTAGTGGCATTGGTCAAGGCAATGGTCTTGGTCCAACTCTTTGGGCCGTGGTTTCTATCATTGTGTTCAGGATGATGAAGCAAGCAGGCCATGGCGTTCATCTTCTCACATCTCTGTCCCTGCGGCTTGTCCCACTGGTGGGCTTTGCCTTTGTGGATGATACTGATCTGTTTTGCGCTGGTTCTGCTTCCAGTATATCTGGTGATACTCTGGCTGTTGATTTCCAGGCTGCTCTCAATCAATGGGCTAGAGGTATCATTGCTACTGGTGGTGCTATTGAACCTGCCAAATCCTTCTGTTATTTGATTGATTTCAAATGGACCGGTTCTGGTTGGGCCTATTGCTCCATTGATGACATGCCCGGTGATTTCACGATCGAGGACAAACTTGGCTCCTGTTTTGTCCTTGACTATTTTGAAGTTGATCATGCTGACAAAATTCTGGGTGTTTACATCTCCATGGATGGCAATGAGTAGGCTCAGATTGCTCACTTGAAGTCCCAGTCTCAGTCCTTTGGATCCCAAATGCAGGCTTCCAACTGTGAGAAGAACGCCTCCCTTTACACCTTCAAGTATTCCTCCATGAAGTCCCTTGAATATCCAATGCCTATTACTCAGCTTGACGCCAAAACATGCAATTGGATTCTCCATCCAACCCTTGTCCCCATGTTGAATAAGGCTGGCATGTCCTGCAACTTCCCCAGAAAAGGCTTCTATGGTCCATCTCTGTATCAAGGCTTTAGCTTCATTCACCCATTTCTTCTCCAGGAATTCAGCCACATTGCTACTCTCTATCAAGAATCTGTACATGCCTCGTAGACCGGCAGAATTCTCAGGCTCACTGCTGAAGCACTTAGGAGTGAGCTGAATCTTCCTCTCCATCTTGTCATTACACCTTATCATCCTTATGCTTCCTATATCCCTCCCTGCTGGTATAAGCATGCGTGTGAGTTCTTTTCTATGCACCCTGTGCCTTTGGTTGATGATTTCCCTGATCTTCCCCTGCTCTGTTCCAATGACTGCTACCTCATGTAAGCCTTTGTCAATGCTGGCTTCCAAGTCGCTGACCTGTCCCTCTTGAACCTCATCTGGATGTCCATCAAGGCTATCTCACTTGCTGATCTTTGCACTGTGAATGGCAAAAGGCTTTCTCCTATTGCTTTCCAGTTGCAATCTTCAAAGCATTTGCGGGATCATCTTGACTGGCCCTGCCATCCTCCAGCATGGCCTTCTCCAGCCAAGCTTCTTTGGACTCGCGCCCTTCAGCAATCCTTTCTTCCTCTTTTGCCATCACCATCCAATAGGGCTCTTCACCCCTCATTCTATTTAGGGCGTTGGCTTTCTTTGGCGTCAGTTTCTTTTTGGCCGTGGTTCTTGTCTCCCTCTACCAAGAGGATCTTTTCCAAATGTTCTACTGGATGGAAGGTTGGATCTTTTCAAGGACATGGCCAATACAGCTTCACCTCTACAGTCCTTCCTGTGAAACCGGCCTGTGCAGATGTCCTTGTCTCTCTTGTGGCACATGGGCAAGTCTTTCAGGCGGTTGATCTACTTTTGTATCGCATTCCCCTGCTGTTGATCCCTTGACCTACAATTTGTTTGAGTGTCTTCCAGCTTTCCCTGCGGATGCCTTTGATGGTCTCTGTGCTTCTCCCAGAGTCCTTCTCCACAAGTTATCCCTTCCCCAGGAAGGCTGTCAGGCTCTTGCTGATGCCATTTGAAGTGGAACTGCCAGTGCTGTCGGTGATGGATCACATGACCCTACCCTCCTACTAGGAATATCCCCATTTATTCTGTTGCCAAATACATCCACCAAGTCTACCTCATTGTTCCTCGCAGGTTGCAACTGTGTCAATGGCTCACCTGAGGATCAGTCTTCCTACCGGAGTGAACTTGCTGGCATCATTGGGATTCTCACCTGCTATACTGCTCTGGTGGACCTCTTTGATATTGCTTCCGGCTCTATCACTATTGCTCTTGACGGTGACACGGCTCTCAAACAGGCTCAAGGATTCTTGCCCTTGGTTTTTTCCCAGAAATTGTTTGACTATGTCTATGTCATTTGGCACATGATCTCTGCTCTTCCAATCTCTGTCAAATTCAGGTGGGTTGAGGGTCATCAAGAGGGCCTCTTCCTTGACTGGTGGGCTCTTTGCAATCATCAGGTTGATGGCATGGCCAAGGCGTTTCTCTCTGTCAATTGAGACTCTCCATATCACTATCCCCGGCTTGTGTTTGAGCCCTGGGCTTTTTCACTCAATGGTTGCAAATGCTCTTGCTTTGACCAGGATGTCTTGCATCTTGCAATGTCTGGTCCTCCTCATCTCCACTACTGGCAGAGCCACCATGACATCTCCATTCCCCCACAAGTTTCCAGCTCCATCTACTGATGTGCCCATTGGTTTGCCTTCAAGCACCTCCCTCCCGGTATGCAACAGTGGTTTATCAAGTTTGCTTCAGGTAGCATTGGAGTTGGCAACCAACTGCTCCATTACCAGCATCAGGACCACTCCAGATGCCCCTTGCGTGCCCAGGACAACAAGAAGGTCTCTCGTGTGCTCTCGTGCAAGGACCATGGGGCTGTTAAGCACAGGGTGTCTGCCTTCAGGGCTCCTTTGCAGCAGCGGCTTAAAGCTGAGCAGACTGATCCATCTTTGGCCATAGCCATTGTGGATCTTCTTATTAGGGTTTATAGAGGCAGGAGCATTCACCCTTCATCCTATCCCCCTGCAATTGCTTCTGCTGTCAGGGCTCAGCAGCAAATTGGCTGGCAGAACTGGCTTCTTGGCCGGTGGTCCCCTCTCTGGCACCGCATTCAAGCTGATCACTGCTCCCTGATTGGTAGCAAGCGCTCTCCTCAATGTTGGGCCACTGCTATCATTCGCCAGTTCTTCATCACTTGCTTGGATCTATGGACGTATTGTAATGAATGGCTCCATGGTTCTGGGGGAACGCTTGACACTGAACAACACCAATCTCTAGATGCTTCCGTTTCATCTTGCCATTGGTTCAGCTGGTGCTCTGTGACAATCTCACTCCCTTCTACAATCTCCCCTCCAAGTCAAACAAGGCTGCACACTTACTGCAAAGAGGCAATGGCTTAAAACCATCCAGCTTGCCAGGAAACACTTTGCAGTACCTCCCCAGCCTGCGCAGTTGTATCAACAGGAGGCTGCCCTGATGTGTGCATGGCTGAATGGATCCTGAGGGATGGGCCTCTGCTTTTTTTTCTTGACCTTGCAGATCCAGACTTGGTGTCTTGGCGCTTCCTCTGCTATCTTTCTTTCCTCTTCACTCCTTCTTCTTTGGAGCTTGCTTGTTCTTTCCCTGTTTGTTGCCCAAGGTGGTACATGTTGTACATACAGGTGTATCCGAGTACATCTAGTACAGTGCCATCCAGTTCCTTTGATACTGGCAACTTCCCCTGCTATCTTTCTTTCCCCTTCACTCCCTTCCAAGTTCTTCCTCTTTGGGACTTGCATGTTACTTCCCTGCTTCTTGTCCTAGGTTTGTCTTGCTTTGTCGTTCTACAACTTGGGGTCCTGACTCTGTGATTGAGGGGACGTTTAAGTCTGGTTACAGACTGGGTAGTTTAGATCCACCTTCAGCGGTTAACGTTATTTAAATATGTATATTATTATTATTATGAACTAGTGATTTATGTAGATGATTCAAGATTCTCATAGTAAGAATAATCATTGTGTGTTGCAAATGAGAGTAGTGGGAATATTTCCTAATTGTTGAACAAGTAACTTATGTACATGATTAAAGATTCTCGCAGAAAAAATAATCATTGTGTGTTGCAAATGAGAGTAGCAATGTTTCCAATTTGTTGAACTAGTCATTTATGTAGATGATGATTAAAGATTCTCACAGAAAGAATAATCATTGTGTGTTGCAAATGAGAGTAGCAATGTTTCCTAATGGTTGAACTAGTAATTTATGTAGACGATGATGAAAGATTCTCACAGAAAGAATAATCATTGTGTGTTGCAAATGAGAGTAGCAATGTTTCCTAATTGTTGAACTAGTCATTTATGTAGACGATGATCAAAGAATCCCACAGAAAGAATAATCATTGTGTGTTGCAAATGAGAGTACCAATATTTCCTATTTGTTGAACTAGTAATTTATGTAGATGATGATTAAAGATTCTCACAGAAAGAATAATCATTGTGTGTTGCAAATGAGAGTAGCAATATTTCCTAATGGTTGAACTAGTAATTTATGTACACGATGATGAAAGATTCTCACACAAAGAATAATCATTGTGTGTTGCAAATGAGAGTAGTGGAAATATTTCCTAATTGTTGAACAATTGACTTATGTACATGATTTAAGATGAATCTCATGGTAGGAATAATCATTGCTGTGTGATGCAAATAGAGTAGGAATATTTCCTAATTGTTGAACAAGTAACTTATGTACATGATTAAAGATTCTCACAGAAAGAATAATCATTGTGTGTTGCAAATGAGAGTAGGATTATTTCCAATTTGTTGAACTAGTAATTTATGTAGATGATGATGAAAGATTCTCACAGAAAGAATAATCATTGTGTGTTGCAAATGAGAGTAGCAATGTTTCCTAATTGTTGAACTAGTTATTTATGTAGACGATGATCAAAGATTCCCACAGAAAGAATAATCATTGTGTGTTGCAAATGAGAGTAGTGGGAATATTTCCTAATGGTTGAACAAGTAATTTATGTAGACGATGATTAAAGATTCTCACAGAAAGAATAATCATTGTGTGTTGCAAATGAGAGTAGCAATATTTCCTAATTGTTGAACTAGTAATTGATGTAGATGATGATGAAAGATTCTCACAGAAAGAATAGTCATTGTGTGTTGCAAATGAGAGTAGCAATGTTTCCTAATTGTTGAACTAATAATTTATGTAGACAATGATCAAAGATTCTCACAGAAAGTATAGTCATTATGTGTTGCAAATGAGAGTAGTGGGAATATTTCCTAATTGTTGAACAAGTAACTTATGTACATGATTTAAGATGAATCTCATGGTAAGAGTAATCATTGCTGTGTGTTGCAAATGAGAGTACCAATATTCCCTAATTGTTGAACTAGTAATTTATGAAGATGATGATGAAAGATTCTCGCAGAAAGAATAATCATTGTGTGTTGCAAATGAGAGTAGCAATGTTTCCTAATGGTTGAACTAGTAATTTATGTAGACGATGATGAAAGATTCTCACAGAAAGAATAATCATTGTGTGTTGCAAATGAGAGTAGCAATGTTTCCTAATTGTTGAACTAGTAATTTATGTAGTAGATGATGAAAGATTCTCACAGAAAGAATAATCATTGCTCGTGTGATGCAAATGAGAGGAGGAATAGTTCCTAATTGTTGAACAAGTAACTTATGTACATGATTACAGATTATCACAGAAAAAATAATCATTGTGTGTTGCAAATGAGAGTAGGATTATTTCCAATTTGTTGAACTAGTAATTTATGTAGATGATGATGAAACATTCTCACAGAAAGTATAGTCATTATGTGTTGCAAATGAGAGTAGTGGGAATATTTCCTAATTGTTGAACAAGTAACTTATGTACATGATTTAAGATGAATCTCATGGTAAGAATAATCATTGCTGTGTGTTGCAAATGAGAGTACCAATATTCCCTAATTGTTGAACTAGTAATTTATGAAGATGATGATGAAAGATTCTCACAGAAAGAATAATCATTGTGTGTTGC
Organism: Pseudo-nitzschia multiseries; assembly: GCA_037355745.1. NCBI lineage: Eukaryota > Bacillariophyta > Bacillariophyceae > Bacillariales > Bacillariaceae > Pseudo-nitzschia > Pseudo-nitzschia multiseries. The sequence continues at coordinate 19,423,669 of CM074782.1, read as the reverse complement.
AAATGAGAGTAGTGGGAATATTTCCTAATTGTTGAACAAGTAACAGATGTGCATGATTAAAGATTCTCACAGAAAGAATAATCATTGTGTGATGCAAATGAGAGTAGTGGGAATATTTCCTAATTGTTGAACAAGTAATTTATGTACATGATCAAAGATTCTCACAGAAAGAATAATCATTGTGTGTTGCAAATGAGAGGAGGAATATTTCCAATTTGTTGAACTAGTAATTGATGTAGATGATGATGAAAGATTCTCACAGAAAGAATAATCATTGTGTGTTGCAAATGAGAGTAGTGGGAATATTTCCTAATTGTTGAACAAGTAACAGATGTACATGATTAAAGATTCTCACAGAAAGAGTAATCATTGTGTGTTGGAAATGATAGTAGCAATATTTTCTTGTTGTCGAACTAGTAATTTATGTACATGATTGAAGATTCTCACAGGAAGAAGAATCATTTTGTGTTGCAAACGAGAGTAGCAATATTCCCTAGTTGTCAAACTAGTAATTTATGTACATGATTAAAGACTCTCACAGTAAGAATAATATTTGTGTGTTGCAAACAACAGGAGGAAAATTTAAAGACTGTTCTTTTTTTTTAATAGGAATACACAAATTAGTTTTAGTAAGAAGTTATGGTTATAAGAATAGTAGTGATATGGGTACTGTTTTTACTTGATTATTACTAACAATGATCTAATTTTTGTTATAAACAAATGTCTGTTACCACATATTATTACTATTATACTATTACTTTCCTACATTCATTTCATCTCATGGAGTGATAAATGTTTATGAATACTGCTTGTCCTCTTCTTGAACTTCAGTATTGCCGTCATTGTCCAGATCATATTTCAAGCCTTTCTCATTGTCAGGCATGCTGTTTGAGTCAGAAGAGGAGTTGGAATACTCATGCCGTAACAAGTTCCCTTTGTTCTTGGGCTGTGCCTTACCAGAGTTTCCATGTTTCTGACCATAACATTGTACTAAATCAGATATTCTATTAATGAGACAATCTTCTTGTTCACTCTCAGGTGCCACTTTAAAAAAAGGGAGCCCCTCAAACATACCCATCTCATCATCAGATTGGAAAAAACTTTGTAACCAGGATATGCATCAAAAAATTGTATCATTTGGAAGCATATTCATCAACCAATCAGGTGCGACTAGTATCACCAACGTACACAACTGCCTGACTGATTTGGTAAAAGGGATATAAGATCTCCGGATCTGATTCTTTCAACATGACCTCTATGTCATGCAATGCAAAGCCCCGTCCAACTTTCAAAGGAGACTTTGGCACGGTTACATCCAGACTATAATTCAATGATTGATATTGTGCCTTTGTATGCCTCCAATCTTTGGGAGCCAGTTCAATATCTTTGACCACCGATGACTTTGCACCCACCATTTTGGCAGTATTTCCAGATTCATTCAAATTGTTTTTCTCGCCGGGTTCTTTCAACGTTGTTACCTTGGCTGAGGGTTTCAAATCACCATCGTTTCCAATTTTGCATCTTTGTTGCTTCCCTCATCACTCTTATTGCTCTTGTCCTACGTCTGCTCACTAACATTGTCACGGGGAGGGACCGTGTCCTTGGTTTTATACCCAGCCAACCATAGGAGTCTCAAGCCACAGTACAAATAATCTGCAGGTCTGGAAGTGAACATTACCCATCCTACCGCATACGAACCGGTGTAGGATTTCTTGAAAATTTTCAATTTGTCTTTGCTGTTATCAAAACAATCCCAAGTCTTGAACTCCAACAATGTGTGGTATTTAAAGTTGTAGCCCTTGAGGTGTTTGAACATACCACTCAAATATAGCTCGTTACCCTTGCCAAAATGTGCATTGATATTTTGCACCTCAGTTCTGGAGAGAAATATAACTTCAAGCTTTGCCATGAATAGTTCATCCGACTGATCCACCAAAGTTTCTGCAAGACTTTGTGTCAACAGGGTGAATGATTTTCCGCTTTCTGGCAGATAACTGTACTGAATGAGTGTTGACAGCCATTCATCGAGAAAATCTTGGTTGTTTCAAAACAATTGGAATTTTGATTGTGAAAAAAAGGCAATCCATTATGAACAAATATTCTATTGGTAAATCATTCAAAAACTTACAACCCATTAAAACCGGCGACAAAACCTAACCAGACAAGAATGATAGGAAACAAGGGAAAACCCGCATCTCAAAAAGCAGCAACGCTTAACGGAAATGGAAACAGGAAACTGAGTTTGGAAAGAAAACCTGGAATGTTGAAGGGTTTTTTTGTTCTTGCAATGCCGTTGCAGGTATTGAGATTTGTCGGTTTTGAGATGAATTACTATGGATTAAGAAAACCACCCACTAGCGGGGTTTTCTACGGTACAAGTAGTACCATTTGAAGTATGGTATAAGTAGTACTACATGGGGATGTCAAAAGGGGATTGCCGGTTACAAATAATGAATATTGCTTAATTTGATTGCAGAAACTGTTGAAAAAAACACTTCGTTGGTCCAAAAGTTCCATTCCTGCAACGCCATTGCAGGATTTACTAGTACTTTGTATTTATCAATTTCCACGTATAATGTTCTGGTCCGCACCAAAATTTTTAGGACATCACATTCCTGAAGATCAGGGCACGCACAAACAAAAGATAGGCAGGCATCAGTACAACCACCCTCACACCTGCAACAATACAAGAAATGATAAGAGTGATGCATCACTCCTCGGGACACAGTAAATCAAGCACATACAGCTCGTAATAATTTCACCACAGCTATTTACAACAGTATGGATGAAAAAAATCCAAATACTTACTCCAAAACAACTCTATTCCCATAAAACTAGCGTGCCAAAACAATCAAAAGCAAACATGGTAAGTTTCTGTTCACAATTTAACAAAGAAATAATGATCCAACAAAGTCGCACACCGGTGCAGGGTGCCACCGTTGTTACACATACAACAAACAGCCTGACGAGCAGTGTCTTGGGTAGTGAGCAAACAAACACTAATGATAGCCAAACATATACAACCACCAACAGTATCAACAGCGATACTCTACTGACAACAAAACAGACCAATGACCATAGCATGAAACAAAACATATACCTGGTACATCAAAGAAACATCATCCAGGAATAAAATATATCACACAAATTTGATGCAAGCATGAGCATCGTTTAAGTGACGAACTTGTTCGTGAAGTTAGAGTAGTGTTATTGATAAGATTATGCACTGAATATTCCTCTGGCCGTATTTTCATCCAATTTCTGATTCTTTATTGATTCTCTGTGGGGGGACATTCAGTATGAATTCGTTCCAGTATCCGTACCTGTAGTAGTAGCATGTATCTTGCTACCATACTTGTACCATAGTAGCATGTATCTTGCTACCATACTCATACCATATTTAACCGTTTATGATTGTACCCTTGGCATTTGCTTACTGCTTCATATGCGTGATTCCATTACACATCTATTCATTTATTCTTCTGGGGATCATAAGTAAAATTATTTACATATGCTCCTCTCATACTGTTAGTTTTCAATGCGCGCTCTTTCATCCGCGCGCATTGGGCTTCACGCTTATGTATCTATGTTACCTTCACGGGATTTAGTAATTCAATAGTTTTGTCATCAGCGTCTACTGAACGTAGACTCATGGCCATTACACTGCTATATTTTCAGAGATAAAAGATGCTTGAGACACTCAAAGAAGAAATGGTTCAGCCAAGTTTCAGATAGATAAAGGAAACCAGGCAGCTTAATGCACACAGTTGTAGGTGGAAATGAATCAAAAGTCACAGTGATTTGCTAGTTTGCACTGTTAGAGACTACAAATCAATGAATGAAAAGGGTGTCTGCAACTTAGCGGCAGATGTGTGTATGCCAGTCACAAGAACACAAAAGACTACTTATATAAGCATAAATGATCTCAGTTGGTTGTCAGGGCAGCAAACTCCATTGAGACTTAAATTGTTATCCTCATTTCTTCCACCACTGAGAAAATTGTTGTGGATGTGAAGGTAAGGGCACTTGTTCCAGCTAATATGTTGGTATTATTATAAGCTTAAGAGAAAATTCATTGTACTAGAAAAAGAAATAGTAGTATTCTCTGTACATCGCGCAATGGATAGACCTGATACAAAGAATCTGTGTGACAAAACTCCAAAGACACAAGGATACTCAGGCAGATTGTTGCTTGAGCTCATTTGTCATATTGAGACTTGCTATATTGTTAGTAGAATACTACGTCATACGCCAATTCTTGTTGGTGAAAAGAATTCACCATGTATATATGCATGAATACATAAGTATGATTACATACCAAGCGCACTGGACATACGAGGGACAGAAGACAATAATCTTATTCGTAAAATTATTAACCTGACGGATAATCGTCACCGGCCTTTCTTAAAAAGTGGATTTCCCTGTTAGCTCACTTTCTGAAGAATTAACCTCTTTAAAACACTATCATGCCCTTATATACATACAGCCTACGTCCGAGAACTGTTTTGCGGGGTTCGAATTTACTTCTCGTGCACAAATTTTGTGCGTCATTTTAACACAGCAATATTTCTGGACACCCTGAAATTCCCACCCCTGCGCGACCATAGTTATTGCCTTAAAATCACACAAAGAATAATTCTGTGCGCGTGATGCACATTACTCTACTCTTGAATAAAAATAATTTATTTTAGTCTCTAGCAGAACCCAATTATTATTCCATACCAACAACACTTACTTCTATTAACGAATAAAAAAGAAATTTTGACTCAGTATTAATTCCAAAATATTAATCTCCCAAATAACAATTTGATTCTGCTCTCCTAATTGTGAATTCTATTTCTTGACTACAATATTCCCTTTTTAAAATGTAGATTCTATTATGCTTGATTTATTCCTATTGCAACGTATTACGAATCCTCCATAATTTCTAATATTCTCAATATTAAGTTCATGATTAGTAGTAGTTTTGTATTATGTATGTACTGTTATTTTCTACATTAGTTCACCAATAGATAAACTTGCATTCATCGATGCTGTTATTTCCGGATCAATATAGACGTTTCTTTTCTTTTTCTTTTTTGGTCCACTACAACTAGTGGAGCTGCTACTAGTAATATTTGCATCGCCATGCTTATTTTTCTTGGTGTAATCTGTCGAACTTTTGTTCCTAAATCTCTCCCTCATCATTTTTTCCAATTCCCTTCCTGTTTCTGGGTGTTTTCGCATCTCGCCAATTTCGTCGCGCAAATCACTGAACAACTCTCGTCCTTCCTCCATCCAACCATTTTTTGTCGCGGAATCGTAGCATCACTCTTTCGTTGCTGCTGGTTCACCCATACATGATGCTCATTGTAGATCACTATCAATGCAAATGCTTCATCCGCTACAGAAAATATATCACTCAGCAAGTGCTTCTCCTTCCGTTGTTTGAAATTGGATTTTGTCGGATTGATTGCCAACATGATTCTTGTAACCAAATAATAAAAATCTTCATTTTCCGCGTCGTTGTATTTCCTGTATTGAGGGTTTAAAATACCTGTGTCCTCTTTTTCTGTGTCTTGAATAACTCCAACAGTACCAGGGAAGGTGATAGGGACTCGACCTTTGCTGTAATCGGTTGTATGGAAGTATCATCAGTATCAACGGGCAGCATGTTAGTGTTGTCAGACCAAAAATAGATTCCAAAATTCCTAATTTCAACAACCAATTCCCCAACCTGTATTTACCTATCCAGTTTTTTCTCGCTAATGTTTGTGAGTTGTGCCTCAATGCAGTCAGTACTGTCCCTACTCGTTTCCGATAAAAGAAAGAGAATGACGCCATTGGAATATTTGGTGGCACCATAACCACATTTGATTTAACAGCCTTTTGTATTACATGCGCCATTATGTCATCACCCATAGGGAACTTCATGTTGTAGTGCCAATGTTTTTTATGTAATCTCTTAGCTGCTTGTCCAGTGTTTCAGTCATATCACTCAAAGTCTTAAGCAAATCATTGTCTGTTATAAGCCCACATTCCCCTGTAATTGTACTTACTGCTCGTTCTCTTGTGTTGCCGGCATTGTAAGTCCCCTCTCCCTGCATGGTTGCCTCCATTTGTTTATGTACCATTACTACCTTTCCCACCCCTATATGTGGTTCCCTCTCTAGTTGCCGTAAGTGTTTTGCCACTTCCTGTTCCACTATGTCAGTGATTTTTTTCATGACACGTTCCACAACATCCTCTAAATTGCAGCATTCTCCGTTAGATATTTTCTCTACCACATTGGTTTTTGTTCCTTCTTTCTGTTGGTTCATTACTGTAGTGGTGGTTGTGGTGGTAATGCTCAGTGCTGCTTCGTTACTCTGGTTGATGGTGTTGTGTTCTTCCATGTTTGTAGTAGTACAACTTGTGTTGTCGGTACCATTTTTTTTACTGTTGCCCTTTGTTGCGTTCATAGTTGTGGTATTACTGTTACACACTTTGTTAGTAATTGCCGTGTTTGTTTTAACTCTTCTTTTTTTCTTACCGTTGTTGTCCCCTGTAGTTTGATGATCTTCAATCCATTAGTATTACATAGCTGTTCGAATCCCAAATTCGAAGGGTTTTATATTATGAGTGCGTATGTATCTCGCAAAACTGTGCTTAGAGCTAAGCCTCTATAATAATATTAAACAACAATTTAAAGTTAGCCGTTACATTAACCCTTGCTACTCAATCGGAACTGCTGTCCAAACTATCGCTCTCTGAACTGGATAGCAAATCATTGGATTCGTTATCATTCAATGCCATCTCAAACAGTTCCAACTGGATGTCGTCCTGTAGTGTGCATGCAGTTGTACAAACATTCGTAAGACGGTGGTGTAGCAGCATTTTTGCTTTCAAAGAAATCAAGCCACGAGATACGATTCGATATCACGGGCCAATCACAATTGGTTATGCAGCCATTGTTTCCTTGCTCTGGGACAACTGCCAGCTCAGAATGGATGGTGTCGACATGAAATAGGTAGAGAGAATTCATCAGGCGCCCACGTTTGACAATTTCAGAAGCTGTTTTCTTTGGCTCATCTTGAAACCGGCAAGCCACAGCATACATTCCGTTTGTATCAATTGGATAGCCACCAATACTACTGTATGGCTGCTTCAAATTCTGTACAGTTAAAAAGCATAGCAGATGGCACGGTATGAGCTTTGGATTGTTATTCAAATCAAAGTCCAATTTCGTCAATGGAGTTCAGCAGAGAACTATCCGATCTATATGAAGGATGCGAGCGAAATATTAAATTAGAACCACAAGCAACATTGTAACGATTGTGCTCTGTAACTCCACAAATGTGCAAAGGATTCTCCAATAAAGGTAGCACAGAATCACAAACAAAGTCAAGTATGTCAGAAGGAAAAAATGGTTTGCTTTTGTTCGTAGAATGAAGCCCACTTCATTGTTGATTCCCCATTCTCGGTTCTCATTAATTGAAAATGAGAACCGCCACCATCAGGACGTTCAATTGGAGGAGGGTCAGGCGGATTCAAGTTGTAGTGATATGTTGCCTGGTTTAGCATCATTTTCTCTGACTTTCGCTTGGCCGTTTGATTGATTACTGATGCAGCATTACCTTGTGTGTTCTTGGAAGGAGCTTTAATCTCAGTTTTATGGTGAGACTCATTCGGAGCACTATCCCAGCCTGCAGGGCTTCCCCATAAAGAGATATAATCTGGTAGGTGAAAGTACAGGTGATTCTTGATTAGTTTTGTTCCCATCCCTTTCCTGTGACATGTTGAGTTTATACAATTGATAAAGTGCACGATTGTTTTTGGGAGATTCTTTAAGGAACCATATTTCATCCAACCGTGTTTAGGAAATTCTTCCATCGATAGAATGAGCTGAATTACCTCTATCTGTTTCTTTACAAAACTGATGGTCACCAATAATGTCAGATCCAGGTTTGGAAACCATAGCAATCAGAAGAGAAATAAGCATTCCAGAGAAATCATGTCCTTCTTTCTTTGTTGTTGATAGAAGCTGAGTCCCAAATTTGGTGCGAGGAAAATCTCTATCAGACTGGCGTGATAACAAACCACCGTACCGTTGTGCTAAATGGCCAATACTGTTAGCAACAGCCACGCCGTGCTTCAAATTGGGGGCATAAACACATGGTACACTTCCGCGGAGCAACAATTCAATTGACTCCACAGCATGTTTGGCAGTACCAAGCTGGTGCATGTGCAAACATTCACCGGGAGTTGCAAAATGAATGTTGTTCTGATTCGTACCAAAGCATAAATCATGAAATACATTCCTGATGTTATGATGAGAGTTGTTTTTGAAGTTCTTATTGATATCGTTTAGATCAGTGCCGGGAAAACAATGGAAATCAACAGGCGACCAATTCTTTGTTGCAGGTTGAACAGAAGGAATGTTTATGTTCAGAGAATAACAGTTGCAGTGATGGCACATCCACATGACACCCTTATTGAAGGAGTCATATTTTCCACACAATTTATCATGAAGTTCTGTGTCACCAATAACATAGGCAATGGCAAATTTCATTTTTACCTTCCACTGTTGATTTGCGTATGGAAGATAATTCCATTCGATACCACCGTCTTCGTTACACGCGGCTTTGAAGGAACGAAACGCTACTTCCAAACCATTGTGAAGATTCTGAATTTTTTCCTTTGAAGTGGCAGGACGAGAGTGTCTGGTTGACTCCCATTCGGGGTCAGGGATGGAAGTAAATAGTTGTCCATGCTTCAGGTAGAGCGCCGGTCTCCACATTAAAGATACCGAGTGTCATGTTCAACGGCGTAAGCGTAAGTCGTCCGTGTGCATCCAATGATATGCCGTCCATGTAAAATATAATAGGAACAAGAATTTCTTGCAAATTGGGATTGCAAATTTCTTTCCAAGAAGATTTCCACCACGAGCCGTGATGCAATTCCGAGATTACAGAATGAGGATTCAACTCAGGATTATTGTCGGGAGATAGAGGGGTGGAATAGTTGGGAAAGGAGAGGTTTTCTTCTATCATTAGCTGCTGGTCAGAAAGAAGAGAATAAATGGCATCCTTAAAAGAACGGACATACACCTGAGTGAGCTTATTATCAGTGTTGTCGGTCAAAAATACACGTACTCTACTTACGTACATTCTACGGGAATAATATCCATTCTACACTTGTAAAGTTACTTATACTCCTACAGAGATAAAATGACTTCAAGTATCAAGATATCTACGTCACATCATGTGTTCTCTGTCTTATGACGAATTACACATGATCGATGACCGGTTTAGACATCCCTACATACAACACTAATACAGGGATACCGGTCAAACACAGTAAAATACCAGTAACAGAGCAATCTCACGATATGCTCACTTCTCTTTAAATTTTAACATCATATACCTTTGGTCGATTTTTAGAGTAACAACAATCAGGTAACCAATTCAGTATATGAGGATGAAATTTCATATCGGAGAGACCCAGATTGGATTGGAGATTGTCAAAAATTGCTTCCCGAGATCTAATTTTGGCATCGCAAAAATCAAACCCGGTCTCATTTGACTTTTCTTTGCCCACTGGAAAATGGATTTGAATGTGTTCAGTGGCAATTTATGTCTGGCCATTAAATTCATGAGCTCCAATTCTGCAAGAAGATGATGGGGCGGCGGTAGTTTTGTGTGGCTTTGAAATGCCTCCTCTCTTTCGTTCAGATTAATGATTTCATGCAAAGATGGTGGTGGAGAGGCTGGCTGAGCAGTAGCAACGTTAACATAAGAACCATTAGTGTGATCTTCTTCGTTGTCTCCACAATCTATGTTGTTGGTAGAATTGTTGTCGTTATTTTTGTTTATGTCATTGACATCGTCATCCTCGTCATCGGAATTGTCGATATCATTATTCAGCGGGAATGCATCTTCATCTTGAACAGCAGAAACAGCCATGTGAGATTCAATGGCATTCCGATCCATTGGCGGTAAAAAGACATCGTGTACAATCTGTCGGTTTAGAACAGAATGAAGACCCGTGGCTGATTGACTTGTGACGGTGTGGTGGGAGAGATGGGAAGGGGGAACAGATTGGCCATTTTGTGTCATAGTCATCCCAAAATCTGAAGGAGAATGTTGGACAGACGGCAAGGTAGGCTGCACTTTGACAGAGGTGGAGAAGTTAGAGATCTTTCATTTAATTAGACCATCACTTTTGTATAAGTTGTAGCATTGAATATTGTCGTTGAGATGGTTTCTTAGGCCGTACGAGACATATTTCAAGGTATTGCACTCTTTTGACCCAGATTTGTATCCTTTAAAACTCTTGGATTTTTTCCCTTTCTTATCCCAGCAACCACGGCAGTAGAATAGAAGAGGGGTTTTGATAACAGGAGGCATGATGTTGCGGAGTTGTTTGAAGGAAAATATCAGTAGAATGGGTCGAAAAGGAAGGAGGTCAGAAAGATTAATTCGTTGAAAGGAAAAAATGAAATGTATTACTTTGTGTGGGTTGTGTTTTCTTGCACGATAGATTTCCTTACTACCATACTTCGATTGCAAAAATGGTCCGTACAGTAAATGCATTACTACTTAGTGATGATTGCAACATTCCTCATACAATATGTTTAGTAGTGCACAGTACAGTCAACAGAAAAGTTGAGAAGATGAAAATAGTCATTCGTGCATAAGTTTTACACAAAATAGTGCTTGTCACGAAAAGAATATGATATCCTTAACCCTAAAATAGTTATTTTATTTGAGGAGTGACGAGACATTGTCTCAAAAGTAAAGGTAGTGCGACGCGCGAGGTTTTTTAGCCGACACGCGACCTAAAAAGATAGGAAATTTTAAAAATAGGGTCGAGAATTTTAAAAATACCGCGCGATAGCCCGCGGAGGGTAGAGAAACAGTTCTCGGACGTAGTACTAAAGAAAGCGTGTCATAACAAACAAATAAACGCAATCGTTCTTACAATTGATTGATTTAGTGAGTAAGAGTAAGAGTAATCGTCTTAGATGCAGTCGGACTTAGCGGACGACAGGTTAATTACTCATCGTATCGTCGTGTCGATTTACAGCATATTACCGTGTAATTCTTAGCATACAAAGCACACGTAAATAAGACACGAAACACACGCAAACCATCTTCGATCGGTCTTCCGTTTTACCGTATAATTCACCGTGATATTCTCATTGGAATATCACAGTATTGTACCTTATCATGTAGAATTAGTACTAGATTGTACGCAGGTTTTAGGGCATGATAGTGTTTTAGAGTTGTTAATTCTTCAAAGAGTGAGCTGATGGGGAAATCCGGTAAAGAGACAATCCACATGAAAGCGCCGACGATTATTCACTCAAGTTAAATAACCTTACGAATAAGGTTATTTGCCCTTATGACTTTTCGTACAATACGCCCGCTACGTACGAATACAGCGTCTACACGGTGAATTCTTTTCAGTCCCCTTCAGTCATAAATCCTCCAACCGTTAAGCGGCTGGATTCTATGACTTAATATGTTCATCGTGAGTCATTCGTGTGTTGAATACCAAACTGTATCCAGTCTACCATCAGAGGCCCTATCAAAAGAAAATGGGGAGGCTTTTTGCCATTCATTCTGGCTTGTATCATGGCATTTTGCCCTGATCCTTGCCGGTTTGATATATTGTATTCATGGATCAAATTATCCATTGCTTTCGAAATGCTCATTGCAGAACGATTTGTTTATTCCATGATCGAACGTAAATCAACTTGTTGCTTCGGTCGAACGATCGATCGAACATTCCATCGAACGATTGATTTTTTACTTTACCACATGCAACGAGAACAATGTTCTCTGAAAACAGCGCCACTCATTAGCTTTGTAAACAAATCAGCAATATTTGTTGAACCTGGTTCCTTTGCAACTCTGATAATTCCTGCTGCAATAGATTCGCGTGCTTTGTGGTATGCAATGCTGTTGTTCTTCTTCTTACATGGGCTTTCGGGTCGTGTAACATTTGTGACAACAGAATCATTATCACAATACACATTGGTGCTTCCATCAATTGGAACACCCATCATTCTCAACTTGTACCTTAGACCTTCAACCAATTCGATTGCAATTTTCAAAGCAATGATTTCAGATCCAAAAGTTGACGTTTCAACTGTTGTTTGCCTTTTGGAAAACCAAATGATCGGTGCATTATTAATGAAGATAATAACACCGGTATGAGACCTTCTCGTTGCCTTGCATTCCAGCATGGTCAGCATCAACAAAACAGCTCATCGTCACATGTTTTCCCAAAGCTTCAGGCATATCTGCTGGTAATGACTTCAGCAGCACCAGGATAAAATTCAGACCAGTCACATTTTTGAAATTTACTCTCATCGATGCTTGGTACTGTATCATCAAAGACCAATTTTGACCTGTTGTACTTTTTCAAATATGCAAATATATGAAACAACTGGTTCAAGTGTCCTTTTCTTGCTTGTGCCAGATACCTTGACATCAGCGAGACTGGTATTACAATGTCAAGCCTTCCAAGTTCACAAATCCATCGGAGAACTCCAATCAAACCTTGATAGTAGTTTTGTAATTCGGGATTCAGTTCCTCTGATATATCAATTTCCGGTCGATAATCATGTGACAGTGGACTGGATGCTGATTTTGGTAGATACTTGTAGCCATATTTTTCAGTTCCTAACTCTTGTTCGACTGCTGCAACAGCTTTTGTCAGTATACTTGGTGCTTGATAATGACCATCTTGGCTTTGAATCACCCTCAAAGTAGAACTTTCCAATATCTGCTCCCAAATACAGAGTTGGCTCTTCAATGGTATCATCCTTCAATTTGAACTTCCGCTCAATGTTTTCAAGCTGGAACTTTGGATCTTCACCAGAACATAATATGTCGTCTACATATGCAATCAGCATTGCCCAGTATCTGGATCCATCTTTTCTGGTTTCAATTCGTAAGTGCACGTCCGGGTCTGCTTTGCATGGTGAATATCCAAGATCTCTCAAATGCTGTGTGAGATATGACCTGAAAGATGCACCTGCAACCGGCAGTCCATACAATTGCAGGACTATCTTGCAAGGCCTTCCTGCAAGATGTGGTGGAAAACCATCTTCAGCTCTTGCTTTTAGAAAGTATTTCTCTTTAATCGGGGCTGTCAAATATGCATTTTGAATATCTGCTGAGAGAACCTTCAGATCATTCAGCGCTGCCAGCAAGGAAGAATATTCTTACTGAGTCGCGACTGGGGACAGATGAGTAAGTATTTTCTTTTGCCACTGCAGGGACTTTATGACCATCCCCTACCAATCTAGCCTTCCTTGTTAGGGACCCAAGCTTGATGTCAAATATCATGTGGGTTGTTATTTGTTTATGACCGACTGGAATAACATCATCATCAGAAAATTCAAACGCTGCTATATTGTTGGTCATTTCTTTGTGAATTGCCCTTTCCCAGTGATCAGTGCCTGTTTTCTTATCAATAGCCAGCGCTTGTTTGATTGAATGTGGCAATTCAACACCATATTTGTGAGTCTTCAGCCAATACTTGGCTGTTTTGGCTGCCTTAAGGATCCGTTCCTTCCTTCTCAAAATTTTGTGCACCCACCATCTGAATGCTGGTGATTTCTCAAGATTATTGTTGACAGCATACTCAGCTAATTGCACTGGAAATGATTCTTTCACATCAGCTTAACTTACACCATGATTCAGTGCCATCTTTCCAACTGGCGAGAATCCTCCAACCCCTAGTTGTCGGCTTATGGGTTTTCCTGCCATTTTTTGCTATGGTCGTGGCTTCATCATCAGTTAGTGCAGTGTTGTCGCATTCATGGTCAATGAGCTCATCTAGTAGAGTGAACATCCTTCCGTCATCATCAACAGAACTGTACAGACTCTCTGCAACAATATTTGTCGTGTATTCCTCCATGGTGCCATCAGGTAGTTGCAATTTGTACAGCCTCGTGTCTAGTATGGGATTCTCATTTCTAAGTCCAATTGGTCTGTTTTGCAAGTCTCGCACTCTATCCTTAACAATGCACCTGAGTCTTTCATCATTTCTTTCAATGATCACTTCATTGCCCAGATATTCATCTGGTTCATCAATATCTTCTACTGACGCTTCTGGTTCAGCCATTTCAAGTTTCAAATCAGGTGATTCTACTGGTTGATCCTCAAATAGCTCCATTTGAGGCTCCGGGTAGTTTTCCTGGAAAAAAGATGCGCTATCCTTCACTTCATCACCAATCTTGGATTCAATTGATTTGTCAATTGCTTCCATTCTTCTGAGGATATCTCTATCTCTCCATTCGAATTCTTTGACAGGCCTTATTGAATTTGTAGATATTGGTATTGCTGATTCAGTCAGGAGCCAGAAACAATCACCCCCACCTAACTTATTGCCACAGGAACCCAACCATCGTCCCAGCCTTTCAGCGCCTCGAGTAGAAGAATCACCTTTATCATAGTAAAACACAAAATCATACCATTCTGATGAAGTATATAGTGTAATATTGGGCCTATAGCCATGGACCAATTCAAATGGAGTTCGCCCCATTGAAGAGGGGTTGCTTGATGCGGTTCTATGCCTGATATTTGCACATAATTCACCACAAAATGACCATAATCGCCTAGGTGATTTCTTCTTTGCTGACTTGGTTGTGATAGCACTCCCAAGATGTCCAATCGCTTGTTCTGCTCGATTTTGAAATGGGCAATGAGGTTGTATGAATCTCTGGTGAATATGATTTCGCTTTACAATTGAATTCCAGTGCGTCTTGTAAGTTCTTGGAGATCCTTGTTCTGGTGCACCGTCAGAAATCAAATGCTCTGGGATTCCAACTTCATGAATGAATGTTTTCAATCCTTGATGCGCCTGGGATTTGTCCTGTATTGGTATAAATACTTCAAACCCATTTCCATTTGTGAAGATCTGTGCACATTTCTCCTGTCTCATAATACTGGTCGTTCTAGCATGCCACGTATCAGTGTACCAGGTTCCTTGTGCAACTCTCTTGTTCCTGAAGCGCTGTGTAGGCAGCCTCTTCATCAATGGTAATTGAAAATTCCTGAGCGCCTTCTGAGTCGTGACTTTCAGTGTCTATTCAGCTTTCTTGAAACTAATATTCCAAGTCTTGGCTAATCGTTCACAGTCAACTTTGTTAGGACCTTCAATTGTTATCACTGATGGCCCCCATTGATTTCTTCTATCAAGAGTCCTTCTCTCAAGTGTATTGTCAATTTCTTGCAAGCTAGGGGCCTGTTTTGATTCTTCTTCAGGAGCTTCCATAAAGTCAAATTCTGTATCATCAAACAAGAATTGGTCTACCCTTCGCGCGCTTGAAATATTCCTTACTGAAGAAATTCGATGAGCAATATTTCCATCTGTTGCAATTTGGCATTCAGTTAGCATTCTCCTTGTTGATACCTGGTGCACCCTCATCAATTTGCATTGCTGCATGACACTTGGATGCCTGTTCTCTAAGCTGGTCTTGGAGAGCATATCCGTAACATTGCTTGTAGGTTCTGTTACAATCGAACTTGTATCCATGTCCTGATCCTCTTTGGTCGACATGGCTTGAAGGCTAAACTGGTCCCCTGAAATTGGATCTCCATTGTCAATGGCTAACTCGGCCATCCTGAACTTCAGTGAATGTGGATCCCAAGGGGTATCATTTGTTGCAATCAAATGTTGACATTCATCAAGCTCCATTCTTGTTGGCTTTCTAGTGGGAAAATATGAGATCACATTTCTCATACTCAGTTTGATAAAAACTTTCTTCGGATCATCATCTTCCATAGGCGTTTGAATTGTAATTCCATGCTTGGATCTTGGATCAAATTGACGCGGTGTCTCTTCAACAGAATTGAAATTGCAGTCTCTCACCTGATTTGGGCATATCAAGCTGTTCTTCAATTTGTTCCCAAAGTACAGTGCTTGATGGAACACTATGATATATACTTGGCCTGATGTTGGATTTGTCCATGCCGTAGCACAGCTTCCAATCGGGATCTTCTTGATGGGCTTGTACTCTTCAGAAAAGGGTGCAACATCAACATGTGTTGTGATCTGGTCAGGATTCAGCAATACCATATTGCTTCCTGCCGCAGTAGTGTCTGCATGTGAATCTAGTTCGCAGCATCCTTCTTCATTTTCACCATCATCAAAATCTACAGGAACATTCATCTTGTATAATGACAAGCTCACCATTTTTAACAATTTGTGTTCTAGTGATAGTGTCTGGTTATTATGTCATTTCTTAGATTTTGAGCCAAAACTGTCACCCGCGCCTTCATTCTCAGCTTCTTTCTTTTTAGTCTCAGCAGCCTTGAGATTTTGTTTCTTCTTAGCCTGTCTCATCTGGTAAAGCTCCTGACGCTGTTCTTTTGACAATGTTTTATAAACACTTGTTGGGTAGGGCTTGCACTCAACTTTTCCTGTAAAAGTTCCAGTTGTTTTTTGCTTTTTATTGCTTGATGTGCCCACAGAATACACACTTCTGGAACCCCTTTTATGCTTCCCATTTGCAAGCTTCTTCAATCCAAGGCGATTGGTGAATAGGATAAGACATTCATTGAAATTGTCCCGGTAGTCTTTGCTCTCATCAATTGCATTGGCCTTGGCAGCGTCAAGTCTCTCATCACTGATTGAATTGATAAAATCCCAAACAAATCTCCTTTCGTTGTGGTTCTTTTCAAATCTCAGAATTGTTCCATGAAAAGCAGTCCAGTTTTGCTTGTGCTTGTTCCAGTCATAATTCTTAGCATCGCCAGTGTAATGTGAATCTTTCATTTCCTGATAGGTTTTGTTCAGAACCATAGTGATATTGGTATCAGTGTAAGCATGTTGCATCAATGAAATGAAAGCATTTCTGGAATTACCAGAGTTCAGAGCAGTGTTTTGGAAATGTGCCACATATTCCCAACCAGGACCTTTTCTCGTTGCATCACATAACAGCCTCCAGACGACGTTGTTATCTTCATCATACTGGTGACCTGACAGGACGCCACACCTCTCGTTGTAGTCACTCCAAGTTGGGTAGGTATCTGTTGGACTTTGCCCGACTGTTCCAGCCCTGGCTTTGTCAGTAACATCTTCCTTCTCTTGGGGTCTTATGACATACAAGATTGGGAATCCCTCAGAATTGAATCTGTATCTCAAGTTTTGTCGAAAGCCTTCCTCCCATTCTCTAAACTTTGTAAGGTCCTTTAGCTCAGGTGGAGTTGACTTTTCCTGTGATTTCACACTCGATTCCATCATCTTGATTCTGAATTGCTGCAGTTCCAGGTTGTTTGGGTTTGCTTTCCAGTCGATAGCCCTTGGCTTGACTCCAATCAATGGTTGATACCGGGCCCAATTTGCCCAAGTGAGGAGCCTCGATGATAGTCTGTTACCATAGTGGATACGTTTTGGGTTAGGACAGTCTGGACTGATAGATTTCAATCCATGCATGAACGATTTGATGCTTTCCTTGTTGAGGTCTGTAATTTCACGAATATTAGACATCCCTCCCCTCATAATTTCTTCAGCTGATTCATAGTTGATACCAAAATCCATTAGGCTGCTCCTGAAAGCAAGCTGTTCTGGGTTCAGAAATCTACCATTGTTGAATCCCCTGATTTTTATCCTGGGTTGGGACGACCTTCTTCCCAGTTGTTCTGCTCTTGCATCATCGGCATTTTGGTTAGCATCGTTTCCCTCGTCATTGTCACTATCCGCGTCATCTGGGTTCTCACCCCTCCTTTCTGCATCTCTTATTGCTCTGATTCTCTTCTTTACTTCTTGGTCGATGATTCTCTTCATGGTTGAGTTTGTTTCTGGGTCGCCAAGGGCCCTTTCCATTACTTGCATGATTTTATCTTCAAACTCTTCATCATCTCCCCTACCTCCTCCTCCGTTGTTTTCACCAGAATCCTGTGGATCGTCCACTTCCATTTTTTCTTCTTCACTGTTGTCGTATGCTCTAGTTCAGACCATGGTGGAGAGAATACGTCAAATTAAGTTTCGAATTGTTCGGCGGAGTATGGATGGTCGATTCGTAGGATGGTATTTGATGGGCGATCTGACGATTATCGTTTTCGTTGGTGTTGTGATCGACTTATTCAATCGGAGGTGGTATGCGTGGAAAGAGAGTGTAATCGAATCGAGGGTTTGGATGTGAGATATGGGTGGTAAATGTTGACTGCTGTCAAGTGTGATTTGCTTATCTATTCGTATATCCGGATCGAATTTCGTTCCGGTTTGTCTGTATTTGTGTGAGCTTTTGCTTTTGTCACAATTTAAGATTGTGAGCTTTCCTATCCTTTCTTGGGATTTTGCTCATTTTGTATTTCTGTGGTGAAAGATTGAAAGATTGTTTCCTGAGAATTTAGTGTTCTCCTTTTCGTTTTGGATCTTTCCGTGTTCTCGTAACTTTGGATTTTTGTTTTCGTGTGGGCAGATGCTTTTTACAATCTGTTCCTTCCGGGCAGATGCTCTTTACAATCTGTTCCTTCCAATCTGTTTCACCACAGAATACTTCAGGCTCAATCTTCTGGCTCACTCATTCTTGTTTTCAGTGAAAGATCAGTGTTCTCGGATTGGATATTGATTCCTTTCAACTGATGCCAACCTGGGCGACTCTTTCATCTGAATCGTCCAGCCCTTTTCCCTTGCTTGTTTGCTGGATCTTGAAACCCGGTGGAGCCACCACCTTGGTTCGGTTCTCTGGTCTCTTCTTTCAGGGAGACCGCCCTGGTGTTGGTCTATTCCAGGGCTCCACAAGCAACTGCCTCTTTTACATCCTTGAGGGTTGATGCCGGTAGCTGATCAGGCTATTCCGGACTAGTCTTCGAGCTCAACTGCGTTTCTCGTTGAAACGCCGTCCTCAGCATTGTAGGATGCTGGCCACAGCCCGTAGACGCTGTGGGTCTGATAAACTAAAGAAAGCGTGTCATAACAAACAAATAAACGCAATCGTTCTTACAATCGATTGATTTAGTGAGTAAGAGTAAGAGTAATCGCCTTAGATGCAGTCGGACTTAGCGGACGACAGGTTAATTACTCATCGTATCGTCGTGTCGATTTACAGCATATTACCGTGTAATTCTTAGCATACAAAGCACACGTAAATAAGACACGAAACACACGCAAACCATCTTCGATCGGTCTTCCGTTTTACCGTATAATTCACCGTGATATTCTCATTGGAATATCACAGTATTGTACCTTATCATGTAGAATTAGTACTAGATTGTACGCAGGTTTTAGGGCATGATAGTGTTTTAGAGTTGTTAATTCTTCAAAGAGTGAGCTGATGGGGAAATCCGGTAAAGAGACAATCCACATGAAAGCGCCGACGATTATTCACTCAAGTTAAATAACCTTACGAATAAGGTTATTTGCCCTTATGACTTTTCGTACAATACGCCCGTTACGTACGAATACGCGTCTAGACGGTGAATTCTTTTCAGTACTAGTCCTACATGCAAAGTAAATATGTGTTATCTCAAATAACACGGTGATTATTTGTAATAAGATGATGATGATTATTATTGTTATTACAGGAATAATTAACCGGTTGACCATGGAGTTATTATTATTATTTCTAATAATGGAACAACTTGCTGAGTCGATCGTTCGTAAAGATCGATCGCGCTTATTGCTTAATCGTTAGATACGACACAGTTTTTCTAGTTTATCAGACCCAACATCTCTACAATGCTGAGCGTCACAACCAAACGCCGTTTCCGACAAAACACAGTTGAGCTTGAAGACCCGAAATCCGGATTAGCCTGATCAGCAACCGGCATCAACCTCCAAGGATGTAAAAGGGGCAACAAGTTGCTTGTGGAGCCCTGGAACAGACCAACACTAGGGCAGCCATCTCCTGAAAGAGGAAGGCCAAAGACACGGACCAAGGTGGTAGGCTCCACCGGGTTTCAAGATCCACCAGAAAAACAAGCAAGGGAAGAAGGAAGGACGATTGGAAAATCGCCCAAGTTGGCATCAGCTGAAAGGAATCAAAATCCGAGAACACTGATCTTTCACTGAAAATAAGAACATGAGAGCGAAAAGATTGAGCCTAACGTAATGTATTTCCAGATTTTTGCAAAAACTGATCGCGAAAACTGATCGCGAAAACTGAACAGATTGTGAAAACTCTATTTTTTCTCTCTTCACTAACGCGTTTACACGTGTAGTCCGCTAGATATTCTTACTAGTGGTATTCAGTGATTTCAAGTATTAGTATTTAGATTTGTGAGCATTTACATGTAAGATGACTTCTGAGATCGAACCTCTATCGGTGCTCTATTACTGTTAGCGATTCAGCGAGTCGGCTCGCTTATTTGCCTGTTAGTCATACGTGTGTTATCTCATTCGTGTGTATTCCCGAATGTTCGTACGTCTGTACGTTTGCTACCGGCGCTTTTCTAGAGTCCCCGTGTCTTCGTACTCGTACTGTTAAGTACTTGTAGAAGATACCTTAAGGGTCGGTTTCTTATTTGCACCGCCACATACATCTCCTACATAAGGAGAATAGCTTTACCCCACCCATAAGCTTAGTGAGTAGATCTGCAATATTAGTTTCACCGGGTTCCTTTCCAATCCGGATAATCTTTCCTGCAATGCATTCGCGTGCCTTATGGTAAGCAATGCTGTTATGCTTCTTCTTACAAGGGCTTTCCGGGTGTGTTACATTCTTAACAGCCGAGTCATTGTCACAATACATGTTGGTTGGTCCTTCTATAGGTATGCCCATCATTCTGAGCTTATACCGTAGGCCTTCTACCATTTCGATTGCGATCTTGAGTGCCACAACAACAATCTCTGAGCCAAACGTGGATGTTTCAACAGTTGTTTGTCTCTTAGAGAACCATAGGATTGGTGCCCTGTTAACAAAGATGATGATTCCCGTATGAGACCTCCTAGTAGCCTTGCAACCAGCATGGTCGGCGTCCACGAAACATGTGGTAGTTACGGAGTTTCCTCGTGGCTCGGGCATATCCGGAGGAATTAGTTCCCCCGCTTCCGGATAGAATTCGGCCCAGTCACATTCATGGAAAACTGATTCATCAAGTTCTGGGATGGAACAGTCAAACACCAACTTTGATTTGCTGTAATTCTTTAAGTATGCAAACAAATGAAACAATAGGTTTAGATGTCCTTGTCGGGCCTGTGCAAGATACCGGGCCATAAGTGAAACAGGCATTACAATATCTAGCCTTCCGAGTTCACATATCCAACGGAGTATACCTATTAAACCCTGGTAATTGTTCTGTTTCACCGGACCAAGTTCTGGTGAGGCATCGATTTCGGGCCTATATCCAGTTGCCAATGGTGATTTTGCGGATTTTGGGAGTACCTTGAAGGCATATTGCCCCCTACTCAATTCCTCTTCAACAGACTTAACGGCTTTGGAGGTATACTTTGTTGAAGACATGGACCAGTACTCAGCCCCATCAACAGATGTGTTACCAATATCCGCCCCTAGATAGAAAGTGGGTGGTTCAACAGTCCCATCCTTCAGTTTGAACTGTCTTTCGATTGCATCCATTTGGAACTTTGGATCCATCCCACATACAAGGATGTCATCCACATATGTCCACGCAATATTCGTAATATACTGAGCCTTCTTTCTTTACAGCCGGCCGCATATATACATCTGGATCCGCCTTGCAAGACTTATATCCAAGTCCCCTTAAGTGCTCAGACAGATGAGATCGAAATGATGCGCCCGCTACTGGTAATCCATACAGAGCTCTTACAATTTTGCAGGGCCTTCCACATAACTCCGGTGCAAATCCTTGTTCCAGTGTAGCCACTGTGTAGTACTTTTCCTTAATTGGTGCGGTTAAGTATGCATTTTGGATGTCAGCACTTAAGACCTCAAGGTCATTAAGTGCAGCAACTAAGAAGAACATCCGAACCGAATCCCTGCTGGGCACGCTTGAGTATGTATACTCCCGTGATATTTCGGGCACTTTATGCCCATCCCCAACGATCTGGGCCTTCCGAGTTAAGTCTATCTTCACGTCAAATACCATGTGCATAGTGATTTTTGTATGTGCCACCGGTACTTTGTCCTCATCATTGAACTCAAAAGCTATGAAATTGTTCTTCATTTCTTTTGCAATAGCCCGGGCCCAATAGTCACTGCCGGATTCCTCATCTATCCTTCTTGCTTCAGCAATCGTTTTCGGTAGTCTAACCCCATACTTATGGGATTTGGTCCAATATTTGGTCTTGGCGCTGGAGATAATCCGGTCTTTCTTCCGAATTACCCGATAGGCCCACCACTTGAAGGCTGGCTCGTCTATTATGCCTTGATCCTTGGCAAACAGGGCCGTTTCGACGGGGAAACTTTCCTTCATGTCACTTAACTTTGCCCAAGAGGAAGTTCCATCTTTCCAACTGACCAGGATTCTCCACCCTTTGGTTGTCAGCTTAGTCCGAGTTTGTCCGGACTTAGTAGTGATAGTTGCCTGCTGTACTGTCAGAGCCCCTTTATCCTTTTCATAGTCAAGTAGCTCGTTCAGAAGACAGTACATGCGCCCCTCATCGTCCACGGAGGAATAGAGATTCTCTGCGAGCACATTTGCTGTGTAGATCTCAATGGATCCGTCCGGCATAGAAACCTCGTAGAACCTTGTATCTAGGAGTGGATTGTTATTCTTTTCTCCGACTAGGATTCCGCTTGCGTCCCTGTACCGGTTATTAACCGTACCGCGAATCCGTTGGTCCCCTATCTGCAGTAGCACTTGGCTTCCGAGGTACTCGTCAAGATTGTCGGTTAAATCATCGATGTCCGGGGAAGACGCCTCTGGCTCAGCCATAAGTACCTCGTCCTCACCCTCATATTTGCCATCAAATAGGCCCAAGGGTGGTTCCCCTAACTTGTTTTCCAGATAAGTATCCGAGGGCTTTGCCTCATCGCCAATCCTTTCATTAAGTAGCTTGTTGTGTTCCTCTAACTGCAGGATAGTGTCTGGGTGTTTCCATTCCACTTCAGATATAGGCCGTGTGCCGTTTGTTATGTGTACCTTTCCGGTCTTATACAATACATAGTGACAATCGCCACCTCCATAAGTATCTCCACATGGTCCCAGCCATCGTCCGTATTTCTCCGACTTATCCTGTAGGTCGTACCACCGGATGAAATCGTACCAGTCGTGTATCATGTATGGGGTTATATCCGGAGTATATCCATGGACTAACTCAAACCCCATTCTTCCCATCGCAGATGGGTGACCAGATGCGGTGTTACTTAACCTTCCGGCCGCCAACATTCCACAAAAAGCCCAGCACCTCCTCGGGCTTCCTTTCTTAGAAGTCAATAATCGGATTGATCTCCTTAGGTCCCCTGCACTGTGTTCTGCCGTATTCTGCCACCAACAGTGGGGCTGTATGTAGGTTTGGCGAATGCGATACTCCGATCGAAGTTTAGTCCATCCGGTGCTGTGTGTCTCATGATTTCCTTGGGCCTTTGCCCCATCGGTGACAAGATGTTCCGGTATTCCTACCTCATTTATGAAGCAAGATAGTCCGTCGTGGCATCGTTTCTCCCCTCTTACTGGATAGAACGCCACATATCCTTTCCCATTGGTAAAGATCTGTGCATCAGTATCGTTTCTAATGATGCTCGGTACTTTGAACTTCATAGTATCAGCAAACCATCAACCCTTAAGTACTTTCCTGTTTCTCCACTTTTGGGTCTTTAGCCTTCGGGTGATTGGTTGTGTAAGGTTTCTTATGCCTTCCTGGGTAGTGACCTTAATCATTTCTTCGGCCCTCTTAACACTGATGTTCCACATCTTTGCAATGGCCTCTGAATCATATCTGTCCACTTTCTCCGGAATCCTTATCGGAGGTCCCCATTGTCCGCGGCGGATAAATGATCTCTTCTCTAGGGAAGTTTCCTTATCTATCACATCTTGCTGGCGTCGGAGTAATTTCCTTTCTTTTGTTTGAGCTTTTGCTTCCTTTTGGATGGCAAGCTCTTCCTCTGTCAGTGAAATCGAAGTTTTGGTTGAAGTAGCTGAAATTTGGAGTATCTCCGAGCTTTCTCTGTCCCCGGTACTCTTAACAAAAGCTGAGTGTAACCGGTCACCAATCTCTTGTTGAGTATACCCCGGCCTGTTGAGTACGGGTTGTACAGATCTTCTGTAGGTACCTGAGACGATAATCCTTGTGTTTTACATTGATGAGTATAGGGTTGTCTGTGGATCGTATCCAAGACTCAGTTGTCCCAGTCGGTCCTCCTCCGGAGAGGGCGGCCACTACTCGTGGGAACGACGCGTTGGCTGCTTCTTCATCTTCTCTGAAGTGGGGAGCGTATGGGTCCCAGGTATGAGTGTCGGTTGCAAGGACTTGATCACATGTATCAATTTCCTGGCGTGTCTGCTTCCGCGTGTCAAAGTATGACAGAACGCCATCAACTAACAATGGTATTGCCAATTCGAAGCCGTCGGCCCGAAAGATAAGACTGTGACTGGAAGAACTGCAGTATCTTCGTGGTATGTCTTCGACCACATTCAAATTGCATTCTCTGATTTGGTTTCGGGCATATCAGACTGTGCTGCAGTGATTCTCCGAAATAGAGGGCCTGTCCGAATACCAATATGTATGTGATACCGTCCGTTGGGTCTGTCCAAGCAGTAGCACAACGGGCAATAGGAACATCTTTCATTGGTGAGTACACATCTGAAAATGGAGCAACATCAGCAAATGTCATGATAGAATCCAGTGAATTGAGTAATACCATGTTAGATCCAGCTGCAGTCGTGTCTGCATGGCTATCCAGCTCGCATCGTCCTGGCTTAACACTGGATGACTGGGTCATCTCTTTGAGATGGACTATCGGCCGGCCTACCCGAGGTTCTATCTTAAGGCCCCGGCCGGCGAATCAATTTCCATTCCCGTTTCCAATGTGGCTGTGACAGCCAAACTGGTTTCCAGCTGAACTGGTGTTATTGGGAGGGTTTGCAGCTGTGGTTGCTGCGACTTTCAATTGTTGGTTGCCCCCCCCCCCGCTATTGCTTGCATTTCCGTGCTTGTTTTAGCGCTCGGACTCTTTGTTGCTGTTCTTGGGACATGCTTAACCATACTTCTCGTGGATAGAACTTGCATTCAACGGGCCCTTTATAGGTCCCTGGTTGTGCTTTTGAGCCACCACTATTGTTGTTGTTGTTGTTGTTGTTGCCTTGTGGCTTGTTGGAAGAGAAGTTGCCGCGTTTGTTGTCACCTTTCCTCTTTTTGTTGTTAGTGAAGGCTGACACATTCCTACCCCTCTTTTGTGGTTGATTCTGGAGTTTCTTTACTCCGAGCATTCGAGTAAGATACGCCGAGGCTTTCTCAAAATTTGCGTAATAGTCCGACTCTTCTGTTATTACATTTGGGATGGATTGCTCGAGTCGTACATCCTGTAGGGATCGTACGAAGTCGTACACAAACTGGTCCTCAGGTGGGAATGCGCCGTATCTTATCAAGGTCTGCTTTGCATCATGCCATAGCCTTTTGTGCCTGTCAAAATTGTAGTGTTTGGAATCCCCTGTGTACACCGATTCCCGGATAAACTGCCTTTTTGCTTCGACAATTAGCTTTACGTTGGTTGCTTCATATGCTTGAGAGTAGAGGGCGAAGTATGCCTTTCGGCCGTCACCCCCTACCCCGTTTTTGGTCCCAAAGCTTTGTATATAGGACCAACCGGGTCCGGATCCTACCAGCTTAAACAATACCCCCCAGAGAGTATTGTTGTCTTTAGACCAATGAGAGTTGGCGTGAATCGTGCATCTTATTGCATACTCAGTCCAGTCAGGGTATGTGTCATCTGGGCCCGAGCCGACCGTTCCGCACCTGTCGGTTTCTCCGACTGCAGATTGTTGTCTTATCAGTGTAAAGTAGGGATGTCTTGGTGACACCCCTCTTATGCCTGTAGGTATTCACGTAAGTTCTCATCAAATTCCCTGAACTTTGACATCGTAGTCAGTTTGTCGGGTAGTGTTAATCCTTAACGGCCGTATTTTCATCGTCCTCCTTTGTAGATCTCAAACGTTCCCTTGTATCCATCTCGGCCGTTGGGTCCTTGATCCAGTCCACTTCGGTGGTCGTTGCGCCTATCATAGGCTGGAATTTGATCCAAGCCACGAACAGCTTCAGTCGATTGCCAAATGCCCTTCCAATAAAGACTTCCTGTGGATCCGGGCATAGATGGTGTTTTGCCTTGGTTAGCGACCCTAGAGTGGACTTGATCCCTTCTGAATCGAGATCTGCGATGGCCTTCATGTTAGAATATCCATGTCTGAATATTTCATTTGCCGTAGGCCTGTTGACCCCAAAGGACTCGAGGATCTTCCTGAAACAAACCTCGGCTGAGGTCAGCGCCCGTTCTCCTTTGTAGCCAGGGATGTCATGATTGGCCTCTGCCCTTTCTTTGGCTTCTCTTGCTGTCGTTGATAGAGATATGTCCCTGCTTGATAGTCTTGCAACCAGAGTCACCGTGAGTTGCTCAAGCTGTTCCGGGTCCAACCTTGTTGTTACCGATGGGGGTAGTAAGCCCATCAGGTTGCCTGCCGCCTCTGTTGCCGCCGCGTCCGCTGCTTCTGCTTCTGCTACTGCTGCTGCCGCGGTTGCAGCTAGTTGAGCTCTGGTTGGTGGCGCCATGGTGTGTTGTTTCGGAGTATGCTGTAGGAATTAGGCTTGTAATAAGGGGTTTGTTAGCTTTTGTTTTCATGAGGAAGCTGTGATTGTGATTTTCTGAGTTCTGAAGCAACTTGTGGAGTATTTTCCTTTCCACGTGCTTTTGCTAGTAAACAGGTTCATATCCACGGTATGAGAATTGATTCCTATCTGAACCCCAATTTTTTCAGTTCCTCTATACTTAAGCTCAACAGTTGTTTCCCTTTTTTCGAAACGGTATCGAATATTCGTTTGTCTCTTATTAAATATTTGGTTCAGCATTTTTTCGTCATTTCTATTTTTTGTGTATGTGTTTATCCAATACTGGGTATGTATATTACCTCGGCTGGTTTTGTTATCATATCATTTGTATACGAGCGAGTATACTTGGGCTCTTTTCTGTAGGAATTGAATTTGATTCCCATTTGTTTTGTTTTCGAGGTCACCTTCCCGAGGTCGCGTGCCTCTCCTTATTAACGGTTCTTTTGTAGCCGTTATGGGATTCGTAGTACTGAACACACGTACATCACGTTATTCCGGCCGTTATTTTCCGTTATATTTTCGACACATCTTTTTGCTGTTCCCATCGTTGGGGACTCCATCATTGAGGACTTCTTGCAAGTGTCTATTTTTGGTGGATAACAAGCTTTTTGGTGTTCTTTCCTCCCCTACAAACCTCAGTAGAAGCCACAGGTATTAGCCTGGTGTGCTCTGCTGCGCTAGTGTTGTTAATCTTCTAAGCGCCTGAGTCTCTTCTGTTGGGGAGGGTCTTTAACGTCCAGCCTTTTGGCTTCAGACGGCAATTAACCGGTGATCAGTCGGCAATCAGCTTTCATTTTTTGTTACCCAGACTCTATGAGTCCATTTGGGTCTGATAAACTCTATTTTTTCTCTCTTCACTAACGCGTTTACACGTGTAGTCCGCTAGATATTCTTACTAGTGGTATTCAGTGATTTCAAGTATTAGTATTTAGATTTGTGAGCATTTACATGTAAGATGACTTCTGAGATCGAACCTCTATCGGTGCTCTATTACTGTTAGCGATTCAGCGAGTCGGCTCGCTTATTTGCCTGTTAGTCATACGTGTGTTATCTCATTCGTGTGTATTCCCGAATGTTCGTACGTCTGTACGTTTGCTACCGGCGCTTTTCTAGAAAACTGAACAGATTTTGCGAAAACTGAAAAGTGCAGCACTGCAAATATTAGAAATATGAGAACACTAAATTCTCAGAAACAGATGACCGATGAATAATTCATCAGGTTTACTACAGAAATACAGAAATGAGCAAATCCTAGAGATTGGATATGGAAAGCTCACAATCCTAAATTGCAACCAATTGCAAAAAAGCTCAACCAAACCAGACCAGACCAGTAAATAACCGACTCGCAAATGCGATCCAGAAATATATAATACAACAGATAAGAAACAGAACACAACCAAAACATCAACACTTAACCAAACCATCTCACGAACCAAGTCTCCAACTTCACACACTCTCTTTCACTTTACCTACCACCGGCTTACCACATATTAACTTTGATTAATATAATCCAAACAGTATAATCTCCGAAAACAACCTTTGATCGAAACTTCTTTTCGAATATCTTCCGATTAATATTCCAATAATCCTGACTTAATATTTGAATAACAATATTCCGATAATCCCGGCTACGACTATTATGGCTCCTGGAAAAGGAAGACAAAAGCAAAGCCTAAAGATGATGGTGACTGCCAAGAAGATATTATCATGGAAGACAGTGATCCAGATCTCTTGTACCTTGACATCAATGATCTCAGGGAAGTGAAAGTGGAAGAGGAAGAAAAGCAACTGGAAGCAAGGGGACGCCGACACAGTGGGCAGTACATCAAAGCAAAGAAGAAGCCTCCGCCGGGGAAGCTAAAAGGAATGGAGAGAGTGAAGAAATGGAGATAGAAGGAGAGGATGAAGCTCAGAGCAATACTGATCTTCTGGGCTCTGTCTTAAACAAAGGAGAGTTCATTAAAATGATGGAACAAGCATTGATTGATCCAGATATGAATTCAACTTGGAAGCAGGTAATCGACCACCAAGTAAGAGAAAGAATCAAAGAGTTGCAAATGTTGCAACAAGGAAACCCAGGTCCAGACAATGATGGAAGTAGTGGCGATGATGATCATGAGGATGATCCAATGGATGATAGCTCAAGAACAAGACGTTATAATAGGTGTTCTTTGCACCCAAAGATAACAATCAAAGGATTCAACAATGAAAGAATTCTAAATCCAGAGCAGTTAGCGTTCAGAAACAGTCTGATGGATTTTGGAATCAACCAAGAATCTGCCAATGAAATCATGAGGGGAGGAATGTCACACATTTGTGAGGTGGCAGACCTAAATAAAGAACGCGTCAAGTCATTCATGCTAGGATTGAAGTCAATCAGTCCAATGTGCCCTCACCCAAATCCATTATGGAAACAGTTGCTTATCTTCAAGGTTATTAACATGGGCAAGCTTGGTGAGATACCAATCATTGATTGGAGTCAAACCTAAGGCCATTGATTGGAATTTGAACCCAGACAATCTGGAGTTACAGCAATTCAGAATCAAGATGATGGAATCCAGTGAAAGAATGCAAGAGAAAACAACCCACCAGAATTAAAGGATCTCTCTAAATTCAGGGAGTGGGAAGAAGGATTCCGGCAAAACTTGAGATACAGATTTAATTCTGAAGAATTTCAAATATTATATGTGATAAGGCCAAAAGAAAAAGAATCTGTTGATGATGGCACATGCAGCAGAACAGTTGGACAATCTTCAACAGACATGTTCCAACTTGGAGTGACTACAATGGACGTTGTGGGGTACTATCAGGATCACAATATGATGAAGATAACAATGAGGTTTGGACACTGCTGTGTGACGCAACAAGAAAAGGTCCTGAATGGGAATATGTCGCCCACTTCCAGAACAGTGAGCTGAACTCAGGCAATGCCAGAAATGCGTTCTTATCTCTGATACAACATGCATGCATGGATGCAAACATCATGATGGTCTTAAAACAAGACCTACGAGGACATGAAAGAGTCTCACTATCCCTTAATACGTCGTAGCGCGTACGAACTTTTTTCGAATTTTTGGGGGTTTTTTGGTACCCGATGACACAATCGTCGTCCGATTTCTTGCAAGTGGAGTCAATAAAATGGCATCATTCTCAACTAAAGTAACAATCTATCACTCATACTAGTGTGAAAGAACACAGAGAAGGGGTTTTTTATTACTTAAGTTGGATATTTTTGGCTAATTTTGTCAGAAATCGGCCAATTTTCATACATCAGGTCCAGTTCGTTGTCGTCGTTGTTGTCACCCCCACCTAGAAAACACCAAAGACTCCAACAATATCCCACGCTGTTTCCACACAAATAACAAGGAGTGGTAAATTTGAAGCAATAGATGCTGTCGTCGAGGTCAAGGTTTCGTTCGCAATCCGCGTCTTGCCCAGCAACAAGAACAAGAACAAGAACGACGATGACGACCGTCGTCCGCCCCGGCCTAGAAAACACCAAAGACTCCAACAAAATCCCATGCCGTTTCCACAAAAATAGAAAGGAGTGGTGAATTTGAAGCAATACTTGCTGTCGTCGAGGTCAAGGTTTCGTTCGCAATCCGCATCGACCGTCGGATGGAAAGAACAAGAACAAGAACAACAAGAACAACAGCAAAGACGACAACGATAACAGCAACTCCATTGACAGCAACGCCACCGGGAGCTACTTGTTCTTCTTTTATCTCTTTGCTTCCTTTTTGTAGTTGTTCTTCAGCATCACCTTCTGTGATAATAGATCAGCAGACTGGTGGAAAGGACCATAGCAATCAAGACACAAATGGACATTGCAAGTAGCACACTTCAACAGCGGCCCATCCTTTCTAAGTCCAAGCCATTTATGCATAGCACACTGCGTCCACTTCTTCACCTTGAAAGGAAAGTGGTCTAAGTTACTCTGCAATCTACATCCCAAAGCCCCTCCATCTATGAGTGTCGCGTCAATAATCCTAGCAGACTTTTGACTGGTGGTGTCGTCATCAGTTTGTTGATGTTGCTGTTGCTGTTGTTGTTGTCAATGGAGATACATCTAACTGATCAGCAGTGGAGGAGATAAAGAACATTCGGGCTTCTGCTTCCACCTCAACTGTTTCAGGATCTACCCAGTACTCGCCAATAGCTCTTCTGAAGTTGTAATGAGCTTTATAACGGGGGTTCTTAACACCTTCTTGTTCGCACACACTCAAGTACAGCTTGTAGGCATTTGTAAGGAGCACTCCAATAGTCCAAAACATAACAGACCACCACTACTTTCGATTCTGGACCCATCTATCCAACCTGTACACTCCTCTAAGCTGATCAGCAATATCAACGTCCCCCATTCCATTATTGTAGGTGTCAAGTTGGTTCAATTGTAAGAATTTCATCTTTTCCTTCTTATTGGTCTCCACGTTGTAAACTACTTTTCCTTTCTCCACCCACTCGGTCACACTAGTCACCATACTCAAATAGTGAACAGGCTTGGTATCATACACACTGGAAGCAATGAGAAACAAACACTCTGGATCACCTTCAAGGACAGCAGCTTTCACAGTACTGCGCACTGCCCGCTGAGCGCGTATGTTCTTCAGCTCCTGTTGGAAAACACAGTCAGGGATGCCACGATTTGCTTTGCGCGTTACTCCATGACACAGGACTCGTTTTGAATGCCTAAAGGCAGCCTTGTAGAACATAACTGAGTTGTAGAGGTTGTCCATTCCAACATGATGATGCTCATCCTTGAGGGAGTCAAACAGCCACATGGTACGCAAATGAAGAGGTGAAAGTCCCATGTCAACATACTTCTTTGGAGCAGGATCATTCCTCATGTGCACTTGGTAGCAGTAGCCATTATCACACAAAGTGTCCGCCTGAAAACCATCACCCTCCCTCTTATATGTGATTTGACGTTTATCAATGAGTTGACCCTTAAAGCGCATAGTCATTTCATCCACTGCAATGCTTCGGAATAGCATCCAAGCGCGCGGGCACTGCAAATTCATCCACTTAATCAACGGACGGATCTTCCAGTTTGGATAATCCTTCCTTGGAGGAGTAGGGACATGAGGATCTTGGCAGGCAAGGAAGGCCTTGAAGTGCTTGTGTCTCTTCATTGGATTGCCCACTCTGTTTGCATCAGTGCTACTATCACCTTGGCGCCTTGGCTTTGTGAAGGCGTTGTGAATGAAATTGTTGCCAGCAATGCAATCACTTCTTGTAGATCCGAGCTTGTATTTGACGCGAGCTGTAGGGCAGAGACCATGCAAGACATAGAGCCCAAAGAATTGCCTGAGTTCTTTGCTTTCAAATGGTTCAAAGTCCTTGTACATCTTCTCCCCTGCACCTGCAAGGGATTCCTTCCAATTTGTCCAGTTCTTCATATCTTCAAATGAAAAGGATTTCTTCTTGTCTTTTGCATCATTGTAAAGGGGAAGAAACACCTCTGCAAATTCCCAAGGATGTGATGTAGATGACAGGCCATGCTTTTTCTGGAAGTCTGGATCAACACAACCCTTCTCCCTTGGTGTACACTTAGTAATGGGGATTCCAGCTGCATCCTTCCAAATGTTCCCCCGACGGTCAAATTTGTACTCTGTCTTCACTGCTTTGAACTCAGGGATATCAAATACTTCAGTGAAGTTGTACTTCTTGGGAGGGGGCGCGAGCCTACCCTCTACTTCAGAGATGGTGGGAGCTCAGGTAATCCTGAAGGTTGGATTAGCTGGCTCTTCAACAACCACACCCTCTGGATGGAGCTCTCTCCAGTGGATTGTATCAGGGAATAGTTGCATGGTATTAGGAGTACGGCGTTATGTCGGCTCGTCCTCCTCTTGCCGTTGTTGCTGGTGTCGTTGACGAGGACCCCGTTTGGGCCTGCTTTCATCTGCTTCCTCCACTGTATCAAATCAATTGATACCCCAGTCTATTGCTTTGGTTAAACGCCTTGCCAAAGCTGCTTTGTTCCCAGAGGTTGGCTGGCGCCGGAGCTTGAGCTCCTGTCGTAGCCAAACAACAGATTTCTTGGTGTGGTTGTTCTTGTTGCTGTTCTTGTTGCCGGCGTCTTCTTCGTCGCTATCATCCTCCGCCGGCGGCTCCCCCTTGTCTGTGTCCTCGTTTTTGGGTTGGGGAGGTGCTAAAGGACCAAAGTGGTGTTCCTGAGAGTGTTCCTTCTCTTGATCCCCCTCTTCATGGACAGCATCATAGAAGGAACCTTTTGCTCCATCACTATCATACCCAATTCCAAGGTAGCAAGGTGGCCAAGGTCCCTGATCTGTGGACTATTACTCTTATCGATGTTTTCTGTGGCGTTTGAGGCTGCTGGGGGGGGATCCCCATCACTTGTTACGTTTCCGGCCATGGTGGTGGGTGACGACAACGACGACAACGGGAGCAAAAATAGGAAATCAGTCCGTAAATCCTTTATTTTTGGTTAAATCAGTCCGCTCTTCTACTGGATTGTAGCTCTGTTGATGACGGGGACGGCGATGTGCTTGGATCCTGGATTGGTTGAGTGTAGTGGCCAGTCATAAATTATTTCCATGGTGATAAGGAATTTTGAGTTTGTACGCACACCAAAAAAATACCAAGTGTAATGGAGCTTCGACTGCCGATAGCTCAGACAAAATACCAAGTAGGGACCTGGGACAAAGTGTTTTCTAAGACGGTTTTTTACGAGGAATAAGAATATGAAGTCGGATTGGAAATCCGACAGAGTTAAGACTTTCGTTTGGCCCCTCAAAAATGAGCAATTTGTATGCCGCTCTGCGTACAGAACGATTAAGGGATAGTGGTGACCCCAGAAATTATGACTGGAACAAACATAAAAGAAATTGGACGACTTTCCATGGCACAGTGTTGAAATTTGAGAAAAATCACAATGAAAGGAGGATTGTTTGGGACTTCATAAACTCAATCAATGATGAGCAACTTGATGCAGCCAAAGCTGATGCAATAGATGAAAGCAAGAATTACAGGAACAACTTTAATGAATGCTTGATTCTATTTACCAACAGGCTTGGCCTTAAGAAGCTCGCAAATGGAAAGAATAAACGCAATTCCCGGAATGTCTCTTCTTATGGCACTAGCAGTAAGAAAAGAAAGACAACCGGCTCATTCACAGGGAAGCTAGAAAACAAGTCATATCTGACTAGTGTTTACGAAACAATGTCAAAAGCTTGGCGTCAAGAGCTATACCAAACGAGACAAGCAAATAAGAAAAAGAGGGCTCTAAAAGCAGCTGAGACAAAGAAGGAGAAAGAAGCTGAAAAATCAGGGGCTGGTGACAACTTTGGATCTAAATCTAAAAAGAAATGATATAATAGCCGGACACTAGAAAAATCTTTAAGCATGGTGAGCCAGTCATTATATAAAATGAACATTCCAGAAGCCTTTGATGATGGTGAAAATGAGGAAGGCTATTGCGAGCTTGATTCTCATGCTGACACCACAGCAGCTGGAAGTAACATGATATTGTTAAATCCGGACCAAGTAACAACACACGTTGATGTTGCACCCTTCTCAGAAGCCTACAAGCCCATCAAGAGAATACCAATAGACAGTTGTGCCATGTCCTGGACTAATCCTGCATCAGGAAAGGTCTATATCATAATTTTCCACCAAGCACTTTGTGTTGGAAACAAATTGAAAAATAGTTTGATATGTCCAAATCAAGTCAGGGATTGTAACTTCAATTCTGTTGAAGAAGCTCCTCGACAATTTGATCCCCAATCAAAGCATGCCATAACACTTCAAACTGTGAAGGACGATAACGACCCAGAAAAAGTCCTCATAAAATTGAGTATGAGAAATGTTATCTCATATTTTCCAGCAAGAAAACCTACAAAATTAGAGCTTGCTGAATGTAATTACTTGACAGCTACAAATGACGTTCCATGGGATCCTCACTCACTGAAGTTTAGGATGGCTGAGCTAGCCATTGATTCAGGGGATGCGATCAGCCTGCAAGCAATAGTCACAGAAGATGCAAATAATGCAGTGACAGAAATAGCTAGCAACGTCACTAGCAAGCTTGACAAGGCTAAGAAAGAAGTCAAGCATCCAAACGTTCAAGACCACTGCAAGCTTGCAAGACTGCATCAAGTATCCACCAGGAGGATGTTAACAGAATGCCAGGTAGCAACAGATGGAAAC
Source organism: Pseudo-nitzschia multiseries (assembly GCA_037355745.1). Classification (NCBI taxonomy): domain Eukaryota; phylum Bacillariophyta; class Bacillariophyceae; order Bacillariales; family Bacillariaceae; genus Pseudo-nitzschia; species Pseudo-nitzschia multiseries. Next base: position 19,388,839 of record CM074782.1, on the reverse strand, counting down.
ATAGCTCATAGGAGCTCATCAGTGACGTCAATATTTCAAGTAATTGATATTTCAAGCTTGCACAGAAAAGACCAATTTTTGTATGAGGATTCAGAATTTGAATTCAACAAAAGCCCCAAAACCTCAGAATCACTTCCTTGTTTGCAAGAAAATGACAATCCACTTGAAAGGAAATCACTTGATAGAAGAAATCAGTGGGGCCCAACAGTGACAACAATTGATGGTCCCAACAAAATGGACTGTGAACGTTTAGCTAAAACCTGGAACATCAGCTTGAAGAAAGCTGAGCAAACACTGAAGGTGACAACTCAAAAAGCTTTGAGAAAATTTCAATTACAATTTTGCTCTCGAGCAACTTTGTGTAACGTTCCAAATTTCCGATGTTCCAGTACTAAAATCACGTAGTTTTCTACACAAATCTCCCCTGCCATATCTTGCTCACTTGTACACCGCCACACACCGCACCAGGACCTACCTGTATGAACCAAGACCTGGCCTTTTCCATTTTGCTATCAGCTCAGTCTCTTGTTGCCTCTCTTGGTCCCTCTTTGTCTCCTTTTTCACCATTGTCGGTCGTCGTCATCGTCACGGTGGTCATTGGGCTTGCAAACCAACACTAATTTCCTACACTGAATCCAGTATCCCTTCTACCTACACTGGATCCTGTAGACGAGTACTAACCTCACAAAGCTACTTCTTTGATCTGTTTTTGCAAAGCGCTACAACTTTGATCTGTTTCCAAGCTTCTCCCCCAAGGCACTTAAGTATCTTTACTTATCCTGTTACACTCAACGTTCTTCATTCCTCAAGCTTCTTTTGAACTGTTTCCAAGCCCCCTAAGTGTTTTTCACTTAACGTTTTGGTTTCCGAACTTGACAAAAATCCGCATATCCCTCCCTTCTAGAAGGTTCCTTTATCCTGACCCTTAAGTATTTGCAATTGAGGTTGCGCTATACTTTATATACCCCTCTGGTTCTTCAAGTCTCTTTCCCTGCAAGATAAGAGAGGTCTCACAGGTTGAACTTCAAGTTCCCAACGCTCCTCCCGTGATCCTTAAGTGCGAATTCACTTATGGCCCCTGGTCTGTAAGTGTTTCCGCTTAAGGCCCCCATTCCCACATACATATTTCAGGTCTGCCCTACCGCTGGCATCTGGTTTCACACCTATAGCCCCCTTCCTAAGTGGTTTTGATTAGAGGCCGTTTCTACATAGGACCCGTCCAGTGTACTACCCGGCTCTTCAAGTCTCTTGTGAGATAAGAGAGGTCTCACAGGCGAACTTCAAGTTCCCTTCTGTTCCTTCCCTGACCTTTATGCAAGAATTCACTTATGGCCCCTGGTCCCTAAGTGTTTCCGCTTAAGGCCCTCCTTCCCACATATACCTTTCAGGTGTGCCCTACAGCTGGCATCTGTTTTCACACCTACAGTCCCTTGGTTCTTAAGTGGTTTGGATTAGAGGCCGATTCTACATAGGACCCTTCCAGTGTACCACCCGGTTCTTCAAGTCCCTCTCCTTCAAGTTAAGAGAGGTATCACAGGTCAAACTTCAAGTTGGCTCCTAAGAGGTTTTGATTAGAGACCGATTCTACATAGAACCCTCCTTAGTGTTCCACCCGGTTCTTCAAGTCCCTTCCCTGCGAGATAAGAGAGGTCTCGCGGGCCAAACTTCAAGTTCCCTTCTGTTCCTCCCCCCTCCAGTGCACAGCCCGCCTTGTTCTTCTTCCTCCAAGACCATGGCCCCTGTGCCCCTAGTGTTGTTCTTTTATGGTTCCCATCCTACATTGGACCTCTTGTGTACAGCCTGCCTTGTTCTTCTTCCTCCAAGACCATGGCCCCTGTGCCCCCCACTAACTGAATATCACGTAGGGGCTTCCATTTACTTACTGTAGGATATCTTGCTTCTTCCACCAAGCAAGCAGTGCGGAGCTATGCCCTTCCTATGTGTATCCCTTCCTATATGTATCCCTTCCTCGCTACCGTTGTTGGCTTTGATCAAAAAACTTGCTACTGTTGTCGGCGGCAAATTCGATCAAACAACTTGGCGGCAAATTTGATCAACGATCCTTCCTACTGTTGTCGGTTACGTTTGACATAGTGTATCCCCTTCCTACTGTATGATTGGTGGAGTTGCCTCCTGTTAGGCTTCTGCTTGGGGCATCAGTCATCAGTTTGTTCTTTGTATCCTCCCTTCCCGCCCGCCCTGTTCTTCTTCCTTCAAGACCATGGCCCCTGTCTTCTTCCATTTCACATACCGTAGGACCAGCCCGCCTGGGTGGTGCCATGTGGCGCTGCTCCTACTATGTGTATTCCCCTCCTACTGTATGATTGTTGGCAGCTGCCTCCTGTTAGGCTTCTGCTAGGGGCAGCATTCATCAGTTGGTTCTTTGTACCCTCACTGCTTGCTTTCACAATTCGCTTGAAAAAATTGTCGTTCTACAACTTGGGGCTTAAACTCTCTTTGATTGAGGCGACGTTAAAGTCTGGATACAGACTGAGTAGTTTAGATCCACCTTCGGTGGTTAAGGTTACTTAAACAAGTATATTAATTAATTAATTTGAGAAAATTTCAATTGCCTCTGATGAAGAGACTGCCAACCTAATGCTTTAGAAACAAACGTGTTGCACCAGGGAATTGGTATACCAATGAGTGATTCCCACCAGTGATAAAGTAATAAAAGTTTGCGACCAAACTAATAAATTTATTCTCAAAGTAATAGATTTATTCCATATTGAATATAATTTGGCAGTCGAGGCAGCCTCAACTGCCATATTTTACGACACAGAATAAACTCCAACCGAATCTTAGAATCATACTAAAATCAAATATTTCAGTCATCCAACGCACGAATCAATCATGTGCACCTCTTATTTTGAAATCATTAAGTGGTAAAAACGATTCCACTTAAGGCTACAACAGAAACAGGTTAAACTATTCAAACCAAGGCATCATTAAAGACCGGATCAATAAGTAAGCACTTGGAACCCATAAGTGCATTCAAAAGAGTACATCTGAAATGGGCCTCATTTATTCTATATATCACAATCAAGCAAAAGGCCCATTGAATAAAATACTTACCTCGCCAGCCAGCCTTGCTTGCCAAAAGAGGCAGGTAGGTGGCGCGGGTAGTGATTAAACAGACAGTTACTGTTTCTTATTTAGAGATTGTAAGTTCCAAAATAAAAATATTCTTCTGTTGGGTGCACCAAAAATCTATTCATCTATCCACTCGGGAATATATTTTTATTACTTTGGTCGTTTATTACTTTATCACTGGTGGAAATCACTCAATACCTGACATGCAAAGACTACAGGTATCATGAGACAGGACAAGTGTGCGCAAATCTTCACAAATGGCACAGGTTATGAAGAACTCATTCCTATCCTAGGAAAGTCACATGCACGCCAAGGACTGAAAGTATTCATAACTGAAGTTGGAATTCCAGAGCACTTGATATCTGATGGTGGCCCAGAACAAGGTGCACCAAGGACACACAAGACTCATTGGAATTCTATTGTAAAGCGCAATCACATCCACTAGACCTTCATCCAGCCTCACTGCCCATTACAGAATAGGGCTGAAGGTGCAATATGTCATCTGGGTAATGTGATTACAACCAGGACAGCGAAAAAGAAATTGCCAAAGAGACTATGGGCTTTCTGTGGCAAACTTTCTGCTAAGATTAGGCAGATGACTGCTTCCAGCAACCCCTCGTCAATGGGAAGGAGACCATTTGAATTGGCCCACGGCTACAGGCCAGATATCACACTATACACTACTAGTGAATGGTACAATTTTATATTCTGGTATGATAAAAGAGATGCCACAACCCATGGAGTTGAAAGGCTGGGTTGTTGGTTTGGACCTTGTGGTAATAGCATAGGCGGAGGTGACTACTTCTGGATATTGACAGAGTCAGCTATTCCAATGTCGAAGAATTCAATAAGACCTGTTAAGGAATTTGAATGGAGAGACCGCGATGTGCTCCGGAAAATAGAAATGATAGATAAGTCTATTGAGTCCAAAATTGGAGACAAGGTAAAAGATGTTGTCGGCGAAAAAAATACGGACTTTGTCGGCATCAAATCCGATCGAAAAAGATGACGACCGAGGTGCGGAATGCGAGACACGAATATTCCGCTGATAAAGCGTTAGAACCAAACGCACCTCCACTATGTGAAAATCCTTAAGTGGTAAAAACGATATCACCTAAGGCTACAAACAAAAGAGGATAATCGGTTAGAAACAAGAAATATCCAAAGACCTGAACAGTAAGTAAACACTTGGAACCCTTAAGTACATTCAAACTAATACACTTAATATCCCGTGAGGAAATTACTTATTGGAATCATGAAAATCAGTACCGATTCCGAATGGGCCTCCTCATCTACCTTAAGTACAACGAACAAGCATACGCCCCATCGGATAAAACACTTAACCTCACGAATGACCAATACCAAGAGAATGACCAATACAGCAAGACCGACACGACGCTAATACAGCAACAGCAACAGAAGTATCGGTACGAAGAAACCCCTACTAGTGAAAATACTGGGGAAGATCTCTACCATGTAAAATACAGCAGAGAGCCCCGATACAGTAAAAAATAAGAGCGTCTCTCCGAGCTCACATCTCTTTAAATTTCAATTATCCTATACCTTTCTGTCGATTTTTAGAGTAACAACAAAAGACAATGCAGTGTTCTTCAAAGAACACTACCCAGAACCTCCAGGACATCTATTTGAATAGCAACCACCAAGAATAGCCAATCTGAAGCTTGAAATGGCTGAACCTGAAGCATCCATTGAAGACACTGACAACCCTGATGAATACATTGGGAATGAAGTTATCATTGAAAGAAATGATGAAAGGCAAAGGTGTGTTGTTAAAGGCGGAGTAAGGGATTTGAAAAATCAGCCAATTGGAGTCAGAAATGACAATCCGATTCTAGACACGAGGCTATACAAGGTGCAGCTACCTGATGGCTCACTTGAAGAGTACATGGCAAATATTGTTGCTGAAAGCAATTATAGCTCTGTTGACAAAGATGGTTGAATGATCGCCCTATTGGATGAATTAATTGATCATGAGAAAGATGACACTGCTCTCAGCACTGACGAAGCTACCACTACTGCAGAAAATGGCCAAACAAGCAATAAGCCAACCACCAGAGGTTGGAGAATCCTTGCAAGTTGGAAGGATGGTAGCAATTCGTGGTGCAAACTCAGTGATGTCAAGGAATCTTTCCCTGTTCAACTTTCCAAATATGCAGTGAACAATCAACTTGATAAACAGCCTGTGTTTTGATGGTGGGTACATAAGGTTTTGAGAAGGAAAGAAAGAATACTAAAAGCAGCCAAATCTGCTAAGTATTGGTTGAAGTCTCATAAATATGGAGTTGAACTTCCCCATTTGATTACACAAGCTCTTGCGATTGATAAGAAGACAGGAACTGATCATTGGGAAAAGGTCATACACAAAGAGATGACCAACAATATGGCCGCCTTTGAATTTACTGAAGAAGGTACAATTCTGGTCGGTCACAAGGAAATTACAACACATATGATGATATTTGGCATCAACCTCAGATTCCTTACAAGAAAAGACAGGTTGGTAGGGGACGACCACAAAGTTCCTACCATAGCAAAAGAAAATACATACTCTTCTGTCCCCAGCAGAGACTCAGTAAGAATATTCTTCTTGCTTGCAGCACTGAACGATTTAAAGGTTCTATCAGCAGATATCCAAAATGCATATTTGACAGCCCCAATAAAAGAGAAGTACTTTTTGAGGGCCAACGCTGAAGATGGATTCCCGCCTCACTTGCCTGAAAGACCTTGCAAAATTGTACGGGCGCTTTATGTATTACCTGTTGCTGGCACATCTTTCAGATCATACCTCACAAAATATTTGAGTGATCTAGGGTATTCTCCATGCAAGGCTGACCCAGATGTGCATATGCGAGTTGAAAGCAGGAAAGATGGATCAAGGTATTGGGCAATGTTGATTGCTTATGTTGATGACATTTTATGTTCCGGGTGAAGATCCAAAGTTCCAGCTGGAAAACATTGAACAAAAGTTCAAGCTGAAAGATGACACCATTGAAGAGCCAACTTTGTACCTCAGTGCTGACATCGGAAAGTTTTACTTTGAAGATGACCCAAAACCAAGATGGTCATTATCCTCAACAAAATACACAGCAAAAGCAGTCACAGCTGTTGAGCAAGAACTTGGAACAGAAAAATATGGCTATCAATATTTACCAAAGATTCCATCAAGTCCTTTGACACACGACTACAGACCTGAAATCGATGTTTCAGAGGAGCTCAATCCAGAATTACAAAACTACTATCAAGGTTTGATTGGTGTATTGAGATGTATTTGTGAATTGGGAAGACTGGATATTGTCATGCCAGTTTCACTAATGTCAAGATATCTAGCGCAAGCTAGAGCAGGCCATTTGAATCAAATCAGTCGTTTCATATATTTGCATATTTGAAGAAATATAACAGATCAAAATTGATGTTTGACAATTCAATACCGAACGTTGATGAGAGCAAATTTCATAAATGTGACTGGTCTGAATTTTACCCCGGAGCAAAAGAAATTATCCCTCTGGATATGCCAGAAGCTCTGGGGAGACATATTCCAATGAGCTGTTTTGTCGATGCCAACCATGCCGGATGCAAGGCCACTAGAAGATCTCATACTGGTGTTATTATCTTCATTAATAATGCACCAATGATTTGGTTTTTCAAACAACAAACTACAGTGGAAACTTCAACTTTTGGATCTGAAATCATTGCATTGAAAATTTCAATTGAATTGGTTGAAGGTCTAAGGTACAAGTTGAGGATGATGGGTGTTCCAATTGATGGAAGCACAAATGTGTATTGTGATAATGACTCAGTTGTCGCAAATGTAACTCACCCCAAAAGCCCATGCAAAAAGAAGCACAACAGTATTGCATATCACAAGGCTCGCGAATCTATTGCAGCAGGAGTTATCAGGATTGCAAAAGAACCAGGTTCAGCAAATATTGCTGATTTGTTTACCAAGCTTATGAGTGGTGCTGTCTTCCAGGAACATTGTTCTCAATGTATGTGGTAATATTTCAATCAATTGATCGTCCGATCGAGGAACAAGTTGGTCTGCAGTGAGCATTTCAAAGTTAACAACAACAAGAAGTTGAGGTTAAGGAAAATGGATGATCATGATCCAGGAAGTATAATATATCAATCAGGCAAGGATTGGGACAAAACGTCCTGAAACGAGCCAGAATGAAAGGCAAAACGCCGCCCCCTTTTTGATAGGGTCTCTGATAGTAGACTGGATACAGCTTGGTATTCAACACACAACAAGAACACCAGATGAATAAATTAAGTTATAGAATCCAGCCGCCTAACGGTTGGAGGATTTATGACTGAAGGGGACTGAAAAGAATTCACCGTGTGTGTATGTATGTATGAATACAGAAGTATGAGTGCATACCAAGTGCACTGGGCGTACGAGGGACAGAAGGCAATAATCTTATTCGTAAGATTATTAACCTGATGGATAGTCACCGGCCTTTTTTTTAAAAGTGGATTTCCCCGTTAGCTCACTTTCTGAAGAATTAACCTCTTTAAAACACTATCATGCCCTAATATACATACAGCCTAGTACTAGTCCTACACGCAAAGTAAATATGTGTTATCTCAAATAACACGGTGATTATTCGTAATACAATGATGATGATTCTGATTACAGGAATAATCAACCAGTTGACCATGGAGTTATTATTATTATTTCTAATAATGGAACAACTCACTGAGTCGATTGTTACCTCAATCGTTTGTAAAGATCAATTGCGCTTATTTCTTAATCCTTAGGGCACAGTTTTTCTATTGGCTCACAAGCTATCAGCTATCCAACATGATCATGTTGCTGCTGATGCTATTCCCTGCCCATGAACAAAACTATTTCATTTCCAATTGGATTGCATATAACTGGATTCCAGTTATAACAATAAATATTGTTCTTATTAGAGCAATGCACCAGACGGCCACTAAAGTATGAAAAGAATTCACCGTGTAACGCGTACTGTACAAAAAGTCATAAGGGCAAATAACCTTATTCGTAAGGTTATTTAACTTGAGTGAATAATCGTCGGCGTTTCCATGTGGATTGTCTCTTTACCAGATTTCCCCATCAGCTCACTCTTTGAAGAATTAACAACTCTAAAACACTATCATGCCCTAAAACCTGTGTACAACCTAGTACTAATTCTACATAATAAGGTACAATCACATGCGATATTCAATGAGAATATCACGGTGAATTATACGGTAAAAGACCGATCGAAGATGGTTTTGCGTGTGTTTCTAGTGCCTTAATTACATGTGTTTTGTATGATTAGAATTACACGGTAATATGCTGTAAATCGACACGACAACGACGAGTAATTAACCTGTCGATCGGTAAAGACGATCGAACTGTAACAATGATCTTGCTCACTAAATCAATCGATTGTAAGACCGATTGCGTTTGTTTGTTTGTTACGACACGCTTTTTCTAGTTTATCAGACCCACAGCGTCTATGAGCTGTGGAGGACCCAATGGCGTTAACGAAACGCAGTTGAGCTCGAAGACTAATCCGGATTAGCCTGATCAGCAACCGGCATCAACCCTCAAGGATGTAAAAGGGGCAATTGCTCGTGGAGCCCCGGAATAGACCAACACCAGGGCGGCCTCCCTTGAAAGAAGAGGCCGAAGACTCGAACCAAGGTGGTGGCTCCACCGGGTTTCGAGATCCAGCAAAACAAGCAAGGGAAAAGGGCTGGACGATTCAGATGGAAGAGTCGCCCAGGTTGGCATCAGTTGAAAGGAATCAATATCCAATTCGAGAACACTGATCTTTCACTGAAAACAAGAATGACGTGAGCCAGAAGATTGAGCCTGAAGTATTCTGCGGTGAAATGGATTGCGAAGAACATCTGCTTGCAAAGGAACAGATTGCGCAAGAAACATCTGCTCGCAAGAGAACCGAGAACACCAAATCTCGAAGATCGGAAGATCGCAAAGATCCAAAAGGAAAAAGAGAACACTAAAATTCTCAGGAAACAATATTTCACCACAGAAATACAGAATGAGCAAATCCCAAGAAAGGATAGGAAAGCTCACAATCTTAAATTGCGACAAAAGCAAAAGCTCACACACACAAAACTAACCGGAACGAAAATTCGATCCGAATAGTCAGAAAGTATAAGCAAAACCGGAACGAAAATTCGATCCGGATATACAAATACAAACAGATAAACAAATCACACTCGACAGCAGTCAACATCTACCAATCATCTCACATACAATCCTCCGATTAAATTACACTCTCTTTACCCACATACCACCTTCGATTGAATATTTGACCACAACTTCCATCGAATACCATCCGTCCTCCGAATACACCGAAACTCTCTTCAAAGCGACCATCCGACCATTAGAATATCCTCTCCACCATGGTCCGAACTAGAGCAAACGACACCAGTGAGGAAGAAAAAATGGAAGTGGATGATCCACAAGATTCTGATGAGAACAATGGAGGAGGTAGGGGAGATAACGATGAGTTTGAAGATAGAATCATGCAAGTAATGGAAAGGGCCCTCGTTGACCCAGAAATGAACTCAACCATGAAGAGAATCATCGGCCAAGAAGTAAAGAAAAGGATCAGAGCGATAAGAGATGCCGAAAGTAGGGGTGAGAACCCAGATGATGAGAATAGTGACAATGAAGAGAGAGACCAAAACGCGGATGCAAGGGCTGACCGACTCGCAAGGAGGTTGTCCCAACCCAGAATAAAAATCAGGGGATTCAACAATGGGAGATTTCTGAACCCAGAACAGCTCGCTTTCAGAAGCAGCTTGATGGATTTTGGTATCAACTATGAATCAGCTGAAGAAATTATGAGGGGAGGAATGTCCAATATTCGTGAAATTACAGACCTCAGCAAGGAAAGCATAAAGTCATTCATGCATGGATTGAAATCGATCAGTCCAGACTGTCCTAATCCAAAAAGTATCCACTATGGTAAGAGGCATCGTCGAGGCTCCTCACATGGGCGAATTGGGCTAGGTATCAACCATTGATTGGAGTCAAACCAAGAGCTATTGACTGGAACGCGAACCCAAACAATCTGGAACTGCAACAATTCAGAATCAAGATGATGGAGTCAAGTGTGAAATCACAGGAAAAGTCAACCCCACCTGAGTTAAAGGACCTTACAAAATTCAGAGAATGGGAGGAAGGCTTTCGACAAAACTTGAGATACAGATTCAACTCTGAAGGTTTCCCAATCCTGTATGTCATGAGACCCCAAGAGAAGGAAGATGTTACTGATGAAGCCAGGTCTGGAACAGCCGGGCAAAGTCCAACAGATACCTATCCAACTTGGAGTGACTACAATGAAAGGTGCGGTGTTTTGTCAGGCCACCAGTATGATGAAGATAACAACGTTGTCTGGAGGTTGCTATGTGATGCAACAAGGAAAGGACCTGGTTGGGAATACGTGGCACATTTCCAACATACTGAGCTTAACTCAGGTAATGCTAGAAATGCATTCATTTCATTGATGCAGCATGCGTACACTGACACCAATATCACTATGGTTCTGAACAAAACCTACCAGGAAATGAAAGAATCACATTACACTGGCGATGCTAAGAATTATGATTGGAACAAACACAAGAGGAACTGGACTGCCTTCCATGGAACAATCCTGAGATTTGAAAAGAGCCATAATGAAAGAAGATTTGTTTGGGACTTTATCAATTCAATCAGTGATGAGCGACTTGATGCTGCCAAGGCCGATGCAATTGACGAGAGCAAAGACTATCGTGACAACTTTAATGAATGCTTGATTCTATTCACCAATCGGCTTGGATTGAAGAAGCTTGCAAATGGGAAGCATAAAAGGGGTTCCAGAAGTGTGTATTCTGTGGGCACATCAAGCAATAAGAAGCAGAAAACAACTGGAACGTTTACAGGAAAAGTTGAGTGCAAGCCCTATCCAACAAGTGTTTATAAAACAATGTCAAAAGAACAGCGTCAGGAGCTTTACCAGATGAGACAGGCAAAGAAGAAACGAAATCTCAAGGCTGCTGAGACCAAAAAGGCAAAAGATGCCGAAAAGGAAGGAGCAGGTGATAGCTTTGGATCAAAATCTAAGAAATGACATCATAACCGGACACTAGAAAACAAATTGTTAAAAATGGTGAGCCGGTCATTATACAAGATGAATATCCCTCTAGATTTTGATGATGGAGAAAATGAAGAAGGATACTGCAAGCTAGACTCACATGCAGATACCACTGCCGCTGAAAGCAACATGATATTGCTAAATCCTGATCAGATCACAACACATGTTGATGTTGCGCCCTTTTCTGAAGAGTACAAGCCAATCAAGAAGATCCCAATTGGAAGTTGTGCTACTGCTTGGACAAATCCAACATCAGGTCAAGTATACATCATAGTGTTCCGTCAAGCGCTGTACTTTGGGAATAAATTGAAGAACAGCTTGATATGCCCAAATCAAGTGAGGGGTTGCAATTTCAACTCTGTTGAAGAAACACCCCGTCAGTTTGACCCCAGATCCAAGCATGGAATTACAATCCAAACGCCAATGGAAGATGACGGCCCCAGGAAAGTTTTCATAAAACTGAGTATGAGAAATGTGATTTCATATTTCCCCACAAGGAAGCCAACAAGAATGGAGCTTGATGAATGCCAACATTTGATAGCAACAAATGACACCCCATGGGATCCTCATTCACTGAAGTTCAGAATGGCTGAAGTAGCAATCGACAATGGTGACCCAATTTCAGGGGACCAGTTTAGCATTCAAGCCGTGTCGACCGAAGATGATCAAGCCATGTCAACTGAGGATGCAAGCTCGATTGTAACGGAACCTACAAGTAATGTTACAGATATGCTCTCCAAGACTAGCTTAGAGAACAGGCATCCAAATCTCATGCAGCAATGCAAACTGATGAGATTGCATCAGGTATCAACCAGAAGAATGCTAACCGAATGTCAAATTGCAACAGATGGCAATATTTCTCATCGAATTTCTTCAATAACAAATATTTCAAGCGCGCGAATGGTAGACCAATTTTTGTTTGATGACACAGAATTTGACTTCATGGAAGCTCCTGAAGATGAATCAAAACCAGCCCCTAGCTTGCAAGAAATTGACAATACACTTGAGAGGAGGTCACTTGATAGAAGAAATCAATGGGGGCCATCAGTGATAACTATTGAAGGTCCAAACAAAGTTGACTGTGAACGCCTAGCCAAGACTTGGAATATTAGTTTCAAGAAGGCTGAGCAGACACTGAAAGTCACGACTCAGAAGGCACTGAGGAATTTGCAATTACCATTGATGAAGAGGCTGCCAACACAGCGCTTTAGAAACAAGAGAATTGCACAAGGAACCTGGTACACTGATACGTGGCATGCTACGAGCACCAGTATTATGAGGCAAGAAAAATGTGCGCAGATCTTTACAAATGGAAATGGGTTTGAAGTATTTATACCAATACAGGACAAATCTCAGGCACATCAAGGGTTGAAAATATTCATTCATGAAGTTGGAATCCCTGAGCATTTGATTTCTGATGGTGCTCCAGAACAAGGATCTCCAAGAACCTACAAGACCCACTGGAATTCAATTGTAAAGTGCAACCATATTCATCAGACATTCATACAACCACATTGCCCATTCCAAAATCGAGCAGGACAAGCGATTGGTCATCTTGGGGGTGCAATCACAACCAAGTCAGCAAAGAAGAAATCACCGAGGAGATTATGGTCATTTTGTGGTGAACTATGTACTAATATCAGGCAGAGAACAGCATCGAGAAACCCTTCTTCAATGGGGAGAACTCCATTTGAATTGGTTCATGGCTATAGGCCCGATATTTCACTATACACTTCATCAGAATGGTATGATTTTGTGTTTTACTTTGATAAAGGTGATTCTTCCTCGCGTGGAGTTGAAAGATTGGGTCGATGGTTGGGCCCTTGTGGCAATAAGATAGGTGGAGGTGATTGTTTTTGGATCCTGACTGAATCAGCAATACCAACATCTACAAATTCAATAAGGCCTGTCAAGGAATATGAATGGAGGGATAGAGATATCCTCAGAAGAATGGAAGCAATCGACAAATCAATTGAATCCAAGATTGGTGATGAAGTGAAAGACAGCGCGTCTTTCTTCCAGGAAAACTACCCGGAGCCTCAAATGGAGCTATTTGAGGATCAACCAGTGAAATCATCTGATCTGAAACTTGAAATGGCTGAGCCAGAGGCGTCAGTAGAAGATATAGATGAACCAGATGAGTAGCTGGGGAATGAAGTGATCATTGAAATAAATGATGAAAGGCTCAGGTGCATTGTCAAGGATAGGGTGCGAGATTTGCAAAACAGGCCAATTGGAGTAAGGAATGAGAATCCAATACTAGACACGAGGCTATACAAATTGCAACTACCTGACAGCACCATTGAGGAATACACAGCAAATATTGTTGCAGAGAGTCTGTACAGTTCTGTTGATGATGATGGACGAATGTTCACAATGTTAGATGAGCTAATTGACCATGAATGCGACAACACTGCACTAACTGATGAAGAAGCCACAACTATAGGCAAAAATGGCCGTCAAAGCCATAAGCCAACAACTAGGGGTTGGAGGATTCTTGCCAGCTGGAAAGATGGATCAGAATCATGGTGCAAGCTCAGTGACGTTAAAGAATCATTCCCAGTGCAACTAGCTGAATACGCTGTCAACAATAATCTTGAAAAGTCACCAGCATTCAGATGGTGGGTGCACAAAATTTTGAGAAGAAAGGAGCGAATCCTTAAGGCAGCCAAAACAGCCAAGTATTGGCTGAAGACTCACAAATATGGTGTTGAATTGCCACATTCAATCACACAAGCGCTGGCAATTGATAAGAAAACAGGCACTGGTCACTGGGAAAGAGCAATTCATAAAGAAATGACCAACAATATGGCTGCGTTTGCATTTTCTGATGATGATGTTATTCCAGTTGGCCACAAGGAAATAACCACCCATATGATCTTTGACATCAAGCTTGGATCCCTAACGAGGAAGGCTAGATTGGTAGGAGATGGCCACAAGGTTCCTGCCATAGCAAAAGAGAATACCTATTCATCTGTCCCCAGTCGCGACTCAGTAAGAATATTTTTCTTGCTAGCAGCACTGAACGATTTGAAAGTTCTCTCAGCAGATATTCAAAATGCATATTTGACAGCCCCGATTAAAGAAAAATACTTTCTGAAAGCGAGAGCTGAAGATGGCTTCCCCCCAGATCTTGCAGGAAGACCTTGCAAGATAGTTTGCGCATTGTATGGATTGCCAGTTGCAGGCGCATCTTTCAGATCATATCTCACACAGCATTTGAGGGATCTTGGATATTCCCCATGCAAAGCAGATCCGGATGTGCACTTACAAATTGAAACCAGGAAAGATGGATCCAGATACTGGGCAATGCTCATTGCCTATGTAGATGATATCTTATGTTCTGATGAAGATCCAAAGTTCCAGCTAGAAAACATTGAACGGAAGTTCAAATTGAAGGATGATAGGATTGAAGAGCCAACTCTGTATTTGGGAGCTGATATTGGAAAGTTTTACTTTCAAGGTGATTCAAAACCAAGATGGTCATTATCAAGCACCAAATATATGGCGAAAGCTGTTGCAGCAGTCGAACAAGAGCTAGAAACTGAAAAATATGGCTACAAGTATCTACCAAAGTCAGCATCCAGTCCACTGTCACATGATTATCGACCGGAAATTGATATATCAGAGGAATTGAATCCTGAATTGCAAAATTACTATCAAGGTTTGATTGGAGACCTCAGGTGGATTTGTGAATTAGGAAGGCTTGACATTGTAATGCCAGTCTCGCTGATGTCAAGGTATTTGGCTCAAGCGAGAAAGGGACATCTGAACCAGTTATTTCATATATTTGCATATTTGAAAAAATACAACAGGTCGAAATTGGTTTTTGATGATACAGTACCAAGCATTGATGAGAGTAAATTCCAAAAATGTGACTGGTCTGAATTTTATCCTGGTGCTGCTGAAGTCATACCAGCAGATATGCCTGAAGCTTTAGGAAAACATGTAACAATGAGTTGTTTTGTTGACGCCGACCATGCCGGATGCAAGGCAACAAGAAGGTCTCATACTGGTGTTATTATCTTCATTAATAATGCACCGATCATATGGTTTTCCAAAAGACAGACAACAGTTGAAACGTCAACTTTTGGATCTGAAATCATTGCATTGAAAATTGCAATAGAATTGGTTGAAGGTCTGAGGTACAAGTTGAGAATGATGGGTGTTCCAATTGATGGAAGCACCAATGTGTATTGTGATAATGATTCAGTTGTCACAAATGTTACACAGCCAGAGAGCCCATGCAAGAAAAAGCATAACAGCATTGCATACCACAAGGCGCGTGAATCTATTGCAGCAGGAATTATCAGAATTGCAAAAGAACCAGGTTCAACAAATATCGCTGACTTGTTTACCAAGTTAATGAGTGGCGCTGTTTTCCGGGAACATTGTTCTCGGTGCATGTGGTAAGTAAGTAAGTTATGTTCAAATCAATCATTCGATGGAATGTTCGATCGATCGTTTGATCGAAGTAACAAGTTGATTTTGTTCAATCATGGAATAAATCGATCTGCAATGAGCATTTCGAAGATGGATAATTTGATCCATGAATACAATATATCAAACCGGCAAGGGTCAGGGCAAAATGCCATGATACAAGCCAGAATGAATGGCAAAATGCCTCCCCAATTCTTTTGATAGGGCCTCTGATGGTAGACTGGATACAGTTTGGTATTCAACACACGACAATGACTCACGATGAATAGATTAAGTCATAGAATCCAGCCGCTTAACGGTTGGAGGATTTACGACTGAAGGGGACTGAAAAGAATTCACCGTGTAACGCGTACTGTACAAAAAGTCATAAGGGCAAATAACCTTATTCGTAAGGTTATTTAACTTGAGTGAATAATCGTCGGCGTTTCCATGTGGATTGTCTCTTTACCAGATTTCCCCATCAGCTCACTCTTTGAAGAATTAACAACTCTAAAACACTATCATGCCCTAAAACCTGTGTACAACCTAGTACTAATTCTACATAATAAGGTACAATCACATGCGATATTCAATGAGAATATCACGGTGAATTATACGGTAAAAGACCGATCGAAGATGGTTTTGCGTGTGTTTCTTGTGTCTTAATTACATGTGTTTTGTATGATTAGAATTACACGGTAATATGCTGTAAATCGACACGACAACGACGAGTAATTAACCTGTCGATCGGTAAAGACGATTGAACTGTAACAATGATCTTGCTCACTAAATCAATCGATTGTAAGACCGATTGCGTTTGTTTGTTTGTTACGACACGCTTTTTCTAAGTAGTTCAAATCATGCAAGAAACATATTATCAAAAGAGGAACTAAATTGCACAATTGTAGATACTACATGTAACAGATTAGGCGGGATATGTTGAATACTTCAGCAACCTGAGAAGTCCAAATAAATTGAAAGTGCATATTTTTGTTTCAAATATCAAAAACTTTTTTTCACCCTTACTTCTTGCGTTCCAATAAATACAAAACTCATCAGATTTTGGGTTGAGATAGCTTGATGAACAGAGTTGTACAAGAGGAAAATGGGTATTCATACCACAACAGAATTTACAAGTTTCCTAGTGGTGGGCGCACTAATAAGGAAAATTCCATACTGCATGAGTAACGCTGAATCAAAGAATGAAGGACGCAATCTTTTTGTGAGCATTACCGTGCAATTTTCGATCTAGTGTCCTGCACTCAATTGTAAAGGAGTATCATCAAACTATATCTGTTCGCAAGACACAACGGATATTGATGTACTCTATGATCTTCAATAGTATGAATTTACAATACTGAAATAACACATGAAGATATGTATATTATTATTATTACTCAATAGTTGATTGGAATTAGATAGAAGTTTCAGAGGCATTTTTCATTTTTCGGGCCATCGGCGACCGTAGACCTCTGGTTCTTGACGCAGTCCGTTCTGATCTCTCTACATCTTTTGATTTCTTTCCTTTCTTGCCTCCAAAGAGCCCTCCAAAGATTCCCTTCTTCTTCTTCTTGGACTCGCCCTTTTCAGCAGCCGGTGTCCGTGCTGCCTTAGACTTTTGCGGAGAAGTTGTAGGCGGTGGAAGTTCGACTTCGTGCCCTGAACTTGCTTCAACATCATCCGAGGTAGGGTTGGGGGCAGTCTCGTGGCCCTGCTTGACGAAATTAAAACCAGAAGGGAAACGAAACGCAGTAAGACGAAGTGAGAAAGTGACAATCGGATGAAACAGCACTCGCTATGAAAAGTAGATACCAAAGTATCAATGCCTTTCAAACCGAGGGACATAAATCTTTACTTACTGTTATTTGCTTCAATACTCCTGCATTGACAACATGCTGTTGTCCTTCCGCAGGTGATGAGACTCCGCTCATTGACGAAATATCGTCATTGATGGCCGCTTGTGTTGCCATTGGTGTTACTGGGGGTACATTCCCATCCGATGCAGATAATTCGCTCCCAGCATTTCGTTGAGCGTTCGCAGAGTTCCTCAGGAATGACGGCAGTTGACCAGCGTTTTCTTTCTCTCTGTTGGCTTTGATCAAGGCCTTCGTTTCTAGTAGCTCTAGAAGGACAGCCTCTCGCCCTTCGTATGCGCGCATAATAGTAGATACACGATCAATTTGGCCCGGAACTGATGTCTTGCCATAAACATAATTTAACAGTTCAGATACTTGCGCAATTACGGCAGGAGACGTGCCGTCGATGGAATCACCAGAAAACTCTGTTCCACTTTCAGATTGCATTTCAGGCGGTTGGTCGTCTTCTTCATCTGCTTCTTTGGTTTCCTTTTCTGGCCACTGCTCAGTTTGGAATCCATCACTCTGCAACCGTTCCCGAGCGGTCTGGATAGTTGCATTAGCATGCGCGCTTCCTTTTCCTTGGTTTACAGCATCTTCAAAACTTCTTGCCGCCCCAAGTCCATTTTCTTCTTGTTCCGGAGGATCCTCGTCGTCCTTGTTGTAACGCACTGAAAGTTTTTGGACTAAGTGGTCTTCTCTTCCTCTGTATTTTGCCAACAGCTTGTCCAGTAATCGCACCTTCTCCGGTTCGTGCTCTTGTAGCAGACCCTTTACAACAAATGTATAGAAGCGTAATGGATCGTTTTGAATCGTTTGCTCCCTGGAGAAGCCAAAATCGAGAGGGTATTCTTTGCCGAAATTTTCAATGATGTCGGTAGGTACAGGCGGGACAGCAACTTTCGTAGTAACTACAGCCGCGGCTTGCCGTTGCTTTTCAATCAGAAGTGATGGACCACCTAGACTTTCCATTACTGACACGTCGGCACCATTGTCCATGTCGTCGTACTCGACTGTTTTGATCGGGGCAGGATTACCGTCGTCATCGGTATCCGAGGGTAGGACAGGTCCGGCAGTCGGCTCAGGATTAGGAGCAAGACCCAGTGGGGGTGTTTGCTCTGGTACAACAGCTGCTTCCATCGCCTTGTTTCGTTCATGAGAGTCCACTGTTTCTAACGTTCCATCGTCTTCGTACTTCCCACTGGCCTTTTTATTGTCCATATCCATTTCGGAGGGAGGTTTTAGTCTCTCGGTTGGGGGAGACAAGCGAGCACTGTCTTTCTCTCTCTTGCTTGAACTCATGTTCGTGCTCCCTCGCTTGTCGTCCAGAGTGTCTTCTTCGGTTTCATCGTACTCCGAAGAATCATCATCTCGACCTTTCCCACCTTTCGATTGTTTTGCCTTCATTTTCTTCTTAATTTTACTGCGGTCCTCCGACTCATACGTCACGTAAGTGGAGTCGTCTCTCGAAGCAAAGGTTTCATCATCGTCGGAGTAATATTCCTCATCGCCTCGTCTCCGGTCTCTACAAACACTATCAGGATTTGCGCATATAGTGTCAATCAGGATGTCAAGAAATGATTCGGATTCGTACGGATCCTTCCTCCTGCGTCCTCTTCGCCCTCGACTACTGCGACCATTGCCTGACCTGCTGTAATCATTATCTTCAGACTGCAATGTGTCGTCGTCAATATTTCGACTTGAAGATACACCGGCACTTCTTCGTGATAGCTTTCTATCTTTCTTTCCGCTATTCCGAGACGATGACGGAGTAGATGTTTCTGGCTTGCCAGCTAGTCCTGATCCTTTGCTGCCGTTGCCATTTCTTTCTTCGTCATCAATCCATTTAACCCCAGGACCACTGGCATTACTCGACTTGTTCAGATTGATTCCGTGCCTGGCATTCAGCGTTTCTTTTCGCGGACGTCGAAACAACAGATTGACTTCTTCGGGATCGGCTTCAATGATAAAATCCATGATTTCATCAAATGTAAGTCTGGACATGGTCTTGTCATTGATCGACAACAGCTCGTCACCAACTTCTAGTTTTCTAGAAAGGGCGGCAGCGCCAGTACGAGGGAGATCACAAATCCGAACGCCCCTTTGGATTGAAGGTGTATTGGGATCGTACATGGGTTCGAATACAATTCCCATGGGCTTTCGAAGCGTCAAACGCAGGAGTCCTGTGGATGACGGAGTTGCACTACCCATGTTTGTTTGCGATTGATTCAATGATTGTTGCTGAGGAGCGTCAGTGGGGTTGAAAGAGTCTGTGTATCGCCCGCTTCCCATCGCCATTTGGTGCATACTGCTGGGAGTTCCACCACTGGAGGCACCGACACCTCTCCGTAAGTTATTCATTGCTGGTGTCACACTCCTGTAGTTTGCTGCGGTTGCTGATGCGGATGCTACGTTCGCCATTGTCGCCATGAAAGGGACAACAAGGTATCAATTTCAGCTTCAATGTCGTCACAGTAGTTTTTTGTCGTAACCCTTCAACTCATGCACTCTAACCTGTTGTCATGATTAATACTATTATTATCACCGGTACGGTATTCGTACTAATTTGAGCCTTTTCTGTAACTTCCCCTTTCATTAGACACACGAACCAATTTGCCAGCCGGCTGGCATTAAAATATCCGTTTTTTTTGAAAAAAAATGCGTGCCAGGTCTTGGCACGCTCAAATATTGATCATATACTTTTATTCAGTAACGATATTATATATTCGAACAAGTCGTTACAACTTTCCAAAGACGGTGTAATGTCGGTTAACGCATTCTTACCTAGTAATACGTCCTACTATATTCGTACATAGCACACCGCGCTTGAACAAACTTTTAAAAACTCGGCTTAAATTGAACGGTTAAGCCCAACAGAAACGTACAGTACCGCACCATACTGCATTGCTTCTTCACTAGTTCCAATAGCGATACCCGTTATTATTACTCTATTGCGAAAAAATAGTACTTCGTACTACTTGTAGTTACTACGAGTACGAATTACCGTACTTCGTATTTATTTTTTCTCGAACGAGATTTGTCATCCCTCTTCTACGGAAGTCCGAAGATGAACCTGAAGTTCATCATTACTTGTTGCGTACAATAGTATCTGCTAGCATTTTCAATCAAAACCAGCTAACTGTTGTCGATGTTTTAGTGTGTTTGATTTTGTTAGTCTATCAGTACACCTCTTTAATCATTCAGATACTTGGTGCTAGCTAAGGGATGCTGTCTTCTTTCAGTTTTCCACTCTTTGCCTAGTATGAGGATGAGCTGGGGGTCTCCTTATGTGACGTATTTTTCTGATTTCTTGTACTAGTATCTGTCTTGTTGTAGTATTTGTTATTCAGATAATCATCATGTGCACCACACGAAGATATGATGATCCTCTCTTTGGATTT
This sequence comes from Pseudo-nitzschia multiseries, assembly GCA_037355745.1. Lineage (NCBI taxonomy): Eukaryota > Bacillariophyta > Bacillariophyceae > Bacillariales > Bacillariaceae > Pseudo-nitzschia > Pseudo-nitzschia multiseries. The sequence goes on along the minus strand of CM074782.1, from coordinate 19,367,935 downwards.
GGGCAAAATTAACTGGTTCACTCATGTGGATGAATGAACTGGTGGCTTGATACTTGTCCCTTGACCAGTTTTGACAAAGAAACTGTTTCAAATTGGAGATTTAATGAAGAGTTGTTTACGAGTTGCAACACACTACTAAGGTAAATTTGGAGTACCAGAGGCAATAATTCTGACAGATTAATACTTTTCAAAATGGAAATGGAATGTTAAGATGGGGCAAAATGAGCAATCCAACTCACTGTACTTGCTCACACATGAATACATATTTATTTATATGGATGTCAAATTTATACTACAAGCTGTACCTGCTCATGCATGATCAAACATTTGGGATTCGATTTATCATTTACAGATTTGATTTTGTATGATTGCAAAATCCATATGTTATATGATTCCCCAATGATCAACTGAAGATTGCAACTCTTTGGATGGCACAGATCAAATGGTATAAGTGGGATCTTCAGTGGGTCTTCATAGGGATTCTCTGTAACCAGGATTGCCAAAGGTTCTTTGTATGGAGTGAATTTCCAGATGTTCACTGTTTCAGTAGCTTTATGAGAATGCTGCAGTTTGATTATACTGCCATGCATGGGGACTCAGTGACAAATTAACTAGTGATTGGGACTGGACCAGGAATGGAATCAGCAATTGATGACTGATTACTATGACTTGCTAATGAAGCAACTAACAAGCCTTGCACGCAGCAGTGGTAATATCCTTAGATTAACGACTAGCTCACCATTTTTATAGCACTATTATCTTTATTGCTACACTTTTGATGACTAGTAGAACCGTGGTGACCACATGGTATGGCATGATTTTAAAATCTAGCAAAGGGCTGTGGACCGTGACCCAGGAGATGAGCAACCAAAAATGGACACCATTGTCAAAGACCTGATCAACCAGAAAGGATGCCAACGTCAAGATAATGGGAAACCATGTAGGTGCAAGAAAGCAAATCAATCAAACAAAAATGGACAGGATAACTCAGTGTCTGCAGCACCAAGAGATCCACCATCCAGCCAAAGTTAGCCCCAAAGATCAGGAGCAGCTATAACAATAGAAACACAGTGAAGGCTTGGAAGATGGCAACCATGTAAGCCTAAAATCAATCCAAAGTAAGACCAATCTACAGAGACAGCAACAACAGTCCCCAGCTCTCCCTGGAAAACAGATGTAGCAGCAGCAACATCACAACCCAAAGCCCTTGAGATGACTATGGCTGACAAAACAATTGACCAGGAGATTAAAGCACACAAAACAGCAGGAGTTTATTAATATAATGAGCTGGGTAGTTAATAAACTGGATATGGGAAAATCCAAGGTAAGCCCGGGTGCTCATGAAAGTGCACTGTTTACCGGTAGAGGGAACAATTGGGCCGGTATCAAAGAAAACATTGATGCCAATGATTATCTCATCGGTCATTATAATGGGAAAGCCAGTAAGCATTATCCCATTAGTATCACCGGTAACCATGATGGGAAAGCCAAGAAAGATTATCCTGTTAGGATCATCAATGGTGGTGATAGTGAAATGATCATTGAATCCAGTGATAGTCAAGTTATGACTGACAGTTGGGATAGGAAGACCGAGAAATATTATCCCAGCAAAATCATCAATACCAGTATGGGAACACGGTAAAAATAACATTGGTGATTTTCAGGAAAGCGGGTAAGCATTATTCCATTAGGAACATTATGAATCCCCTATGACAAAAAAGCCAGTGTACACCAGATAAGCATTGTGACTGATGAGAACACCATACATGAGTAAGAAAATATGATTCAACCTGGAAAATCAGAATAGGGCAAAATGATAAGATCAACACGGTAAACACCACACAAGGGTTTACGCGAGGAATAACACAAGATGAGGATACAATCATGTTTCCCAGGAATATGGCCAAGACAAACCTTATGCTCATACTTGTAAATTACTCTACTTAAACTTTGAATTGAAACAGGCAAAGAAACTAGCTGTGATTTTAAAAAATAATTGTTATTTACAAGTATACCAGTACAACTGCAGGGTTTTTGCATGTCACAGGAAACAGACACAACTGAGCCCACAGGATATTACCACAATACTGTTGTCGGCAAAAAAATACGGACTTTGTCGGCATCAAATTCGATTAGAAAAGCCGACAAAACGAAACGACGACCGAGGTGCGGAATATGTGATACAAATACGTGATACGAATACTCAGATGAGCACCTCCACTACTTGGAATCCTTAAGTGGTAAAAACGATATCACCTAGGGCTACAAACAAAAGAGGATAATCGGTTAGAAACAAGGCATATCCAAAGACCTGACCAATAAGTGAACACTTGGAATCCTTAAGTATATTCAAAAGAATATACTAACATTATTCTGTAATATGCACACACGTCCAAGGAAGACGATCGAACGAAAGCGCTTACCATTCAAACAGCAACATCTACCCCGTTTCCCTCCACGGCCTACAACAACAACATTAAATTGATACTTCAATTTACTTCGATTGTTTCTCTGACGAAACGTTCTCTCCGGTCACCTTCCCCGGCAAACATTCCGACGGTACCACGCCTTTTATCCCGGAATATTCCTTCGGCTATTTCTGCACCTCCGAGGATCGTTCCGACAATCAATCGTAATCGACAATTCCGACGGTACCACGCCTTTTATCACTCGGTCATTTCTTTGGTTAACTCTTCGGAACATTCTTTCGGTCATCCCGCAATCCTGCACTCGGTCTTTTCCTGGTGTCCCTTCCTGCAAACGCTACTACTCTGGACATCTGCGAACGACGAACATTCCGACGGTCTTTTCCAAAATCCCGATATTTTGATAATCAATCATTTGCTGCTCACAACGCTGAGCACTTCGAATCCAAACAGCAATCCTCTATCCCGTTTACCTCCACGACCTAAAAGCAACGACATTAAATCGATACTTCGATTTACTTCGATTGTTTCTCTGACAAACGCCCTTGACACCGACGATTAATCTCATCCCCAACGATCGTTCCGGACATCTGTGACCGGCCCACAAGGTTAATTATCGCCGTCTCTGGACAAACAAGCTACAAGAACCTTCGTTTGTTCCTCCTTCGGTAAATCCCCCGAGTCACCCGGAAAATTCCAACGGCTCCAACAACTCGGATTGAGTGCACAAATACGAATTCCTTGCACCTCCCATTTCCTTCGTCTCCTCCGATCTGCCCTTGATTTTCCGCCATGAGGCTACAACTCACCGACTGGAACTATGTCAACGCCATACAGTTCTGGTTCATAGAAGCTGACAAGATTGCCACCCAAAACTACCTGAATGCGGCGTACACCGCAAAATTGACTGATCTCACCAGCCTCATATCCTACAAATACGGCACCGCGACCCTCAGACCAGGCGCAATCCCCAACATCAAATCCCTTGTCGCTGAATCCATCACAAAAAATCTCCCTGAATCAGAGGTATCTGCCAAATACAAAGAACACATTCAACGGCTTCTTGACAAGACTAACATTTGGTACGTTGACAACCACGGCATGAGACAACTGGTTCATGATGATCAAGTACTGGCTATCGCGGCACACACGGCGCGATACAACTATGATGGGAATAAGGATCCTACCATCCAATTGGAACTCAGCATCCAACATTGGGGATTCTGCAGCGGATGGTACCCATACGAATTTACCAAGGTTTATGACAAAAGCGGTGGAGCAGCAGCATTTGAGGCATCTCAGTCTCTGGAGCCAATGCCTACGGCTATGTCATACGACGATCGCGTGGCAAATATCCTCAAATTCTCCAGGAGAATCATCTCCTGTGAAAATGAATTTTGCCTTGACCTACCAGATCCCTATTTTGAATACATTGCGTTTAAACGAATTTATCGCATGGCCTTTCCTCCCAGTTACACATGGACATGGAAATACTCCCCCAACAGTGACTCTGTCTCCTTCCACCGAGTCCGATCCAACTCCATCTCCTTCCGACGCTCCACTTCCTCTTCAAGTTGTCGTGTACGATGTCAGCAGGACAAGTTCCATATGACTCCAATCCAATGCCAGGACAAGTCCAATGTGACTGCGTCATATGAAACCCCATCTACAATGCCCAATTCAGACCATCATTCTGCCCCACCTTTGGCGCCTACTAACTTCAGTTGGACCTTCAACCCACAGAATGAAATTGCAACATTCCGCCGCCTGCCAAAATCAGCTCCCTCACCCTCACCACAGCCTCCGATGCACAACCGACTGCTACCATCTGAGACACTTGCTGAGGGCACTGACCTTCCAAACGCCGCTCCTGCATACATCCGATCATTGCAATCTTCATGCCTTAATCCAATTTCCTCCAGACCGAGTCATTTGCCTGTCCTTCGACTCTCCAAACGCCATCGGGATGCCCTCAAGGTCAATCTGTATCATCTGTATGCCAACATCTTGTCAATGAATTGGTTTTACGATACTTTTGACTGAACATCGCAACCGACTGCAACTTCCCGATCATTGGTTCGTTGCCTTACCCCATCAAATTCTCCTACGACGTTCTTTGCTCTTCCACCAGCGAACAACTAGTCATTCAAACATCCATGTTTGATACGAAGTTCAACGCTTCACTCCACGACCAAACAATGGATCCAATTTCTATCCTTTGCTTGGCACGTCATTTTCGATGGTACCCATTGGATGTTATGACCTTTGGAATTGTCGATTCAACTCTGGTCAATGCACTGGATCAGGGGGTGTATACCACAGTGACAAACTGCGAATCTCTTCCCCCTTCAATGTTCGCCCGCTCGACCGCCTAGTCTGCTTACGTGGTGATTCCTACAATTCGCGACATGATCCATCAGTCATATTTGCTTGCGTTGCACAAGTTTTAGGATTCGCTCCGCTCAAATGCCTCCCACATGTGGATTTGTCTCCTTCATTCCGACCGCTACCATCGAGTGACTGATCAGCCCCGGATCGTGGGGTGTACACTGCATATTTCTTTTTTATGATTCTACGATTGATCAATCAGCTGTCTTTGATTGAATCTCCAACGGATTCTACGAGTTGATCTACGGCCACTCTCCTCTCCATAAATTGTCTCCTTCTTGCATCTCCGTTCACTGTGCCACTATAAATGTACGACGCTTACGATTGATAACTCGTCTACGGCTTTTGATCATTCCTCCAAAACCCGATATTTGAGAATCTACAATCAATCGATTTCTACGATTTCTTTGATGGTGCTTGTATTCAACCAATCGACTCTGTCGGCTTTTGGCCATTCCTCCAAAATCCGATATTTGAGAATCTACACTCAATTGATCTCTACGATTTCTTCGATTGTGCTTGTATTCGACCAACCGACTCTGTCCATGATTCACTTGCATCATACATTTTCAAGTGATGAGTACTCAAGCATCCAATCCACCTCGATCGATTGATATGTTTTGCTTCTTGTAAGATCCGATCTACGATCGATGATTCGATTATTTGTCCTACACTTCGATCACTCTACGATCAATATCTACACCAAGTCCGGTACGATTGACCCAGTCTTAGTTTCCATATGATAATCCCATTCTCCGATTCGATTTCTACGATGATTCCAAGATAGGCATCTCCGATTTGATCTGTGATCATCTACCTCACTTCAAGATCAAGCAAAACCAAGCTACAGCTATCATGCTTCAAATACAATTGTATTTGATCAATCGCATCCTCCACTACGATTATCCGATTCGATCGACGATCACCACGCTTCACCGAGTCTGTAGATAGAATCGAACGTAGGGATGAAGCGTTACATATCTGCGAAGATGAGATTGGAGAATCGTGTAGAGATGGACCGCAAAGCCGAGTCGATTCGTCAAGCCAGACTCGATACTGATCGATCTCACTCCCAAGTCTCCGATTCGACCTTCATACTATCGTTGATCCCTTCGTCGCTCTTAGTTCTTTGCTCGCTCTCCCACCAGCAACCACCTAGTCGTTCCAAGCTCTACATTTGATACAAAATTCGTCCCTTCCATCGATCCTACCATCCCTTTCCCTGCCAGGGGAAGTATACCTGCACGCCACGCCAAACCCCTTCGCCATCTTGATCAGGACATCTGATTTACCAGTCAATCATTGGCATCTACGACTCCCTTTGTCTCTAACACTCCTCCACCGAGTGTTGCATCAAGGGCCTACGATCTTCATCGCTGTTTACCCTCTACAGCCTACGATCGATCGTATCTGACACTCAATCAATTTCTACGATCAATCAATCGCCATCGCTTTGGTCACAAAATCGATTCTCAAATCAATTCAAATCAATCCATATGCCTCGATACGACTATGGTCCATTAGCGCAAGACCTTTCATCCCCATGTGTCATCTGCGAACGACACAACCATCAGATTTCATTAGCATGGCGCCCTCTTGAACCGAATCATCGTTTGATTTCAACATACGTCCCGTATCATTTACCACCATGGAATTCTACTGAACCATGGAATTCTATTCTTTCAGTGTGAATCCAGGGGTGTGCACCTGAATCAAGGGGTGTGCATTGGATCATTGCCTGACGCTTAATTTGAACGCGTTTCATTTTCAGTTTTTTCATGTAACCCTACCACCACAAGCAGCTTCCAGCAATTTACTTGATATCCAGCATTGTCTCCCTACAACAATACCATTTGATCTTAATTTGACCGTGCTCCAAGGCTACAAGCGACTTTCACTATCGCGATCCCACTGAACACATATCAATGAACCGACTGATAATTCACCACTTCTCCACCAAGTGTCAAATCAAGGGGTGTGTTGCCGGTTCAGACGAATTCGCACTAAAAACGATTCTCGTGACTAAGGATCAAGACAACAAGACAACAATATGCTTTATGCTTCAAAGCTTAATTGACATGCGAGCTAGACGAAACCTCATACAGAAGAAATCTACTAGTCGGCTTTGGACCCCGTTCTTCAATCCTTGACTCGATATTCTCCTTGCATTCCTTCGGATCAATCCTTTTCTACAACTATCTACGATCAATTTTCCATGCGTCAATTCTGATTCTCCAATCTCCTCTTGAAAGATACGAGTCCATCGATCTCTACGATTCTTTTAGTCCATCCCCAGTAGATACTCCAATCAATCGATTATCGATGTTCCATTTCTTCCTAAGATCAGCACCAACATTTGATTCTACAGTACAATTGCGAACGACAAGCCAATTCCCCCTCTCGGACGACTCTTTTTCCCATCCGTGATATCCAAGACGCTTCATCCAAGCACATCTCCTCTTCCCTCCGATTTTGGATCCCACTATGATCGATTCCGTCGACTCAGTTGGTACTCAAGCTCAACCAATAATCTGTCTCGTCACCAATCAATTGTCTTTCTACGACACTCACTGACGTTTGATTCCACACCTGCGGCTTAAAGTTGATCCGTCTCCCTCTTCTCCAAGGACACGTCCCTTTGGAAACTCCTACCAACTGTGGCAACCACAGTCAATTCTCAACTATGAGCATTGATCTCCTCTTCATCAACATTCAATCATATCCTATCGTAGAATTAATTGATTTTCCCTACCAAGTCAGAAATGAACCCCTCCGATTCCATTCGTTTCAACAACACGTCTATTTGCGATTCTACGATAAGCCAATCTCATCGTTGCCAACATGACTCCCATCTGTTGCGATCCAAGATCAATCCACCTCATCCGTAATCAACTCGTTTGATTCTATTCGACGATTGAATTGAACCTAGGACTACATCTGATTTCAATATCGATTCCCGTGATCCCCGATTGAATTCTTTTCTACGCACGATATGGCATGAACTCTACAATATGTTTTATGATTCACCACTCGCCCATCTATGATCGATTCCTTCCCACAACAACTCATGTCGTTGCCTTCCTACGACACTCAATTGCATTCCGATCTCTCAATCGTATTCCACACTCAACTGATTTCTACGATTCAATCCCTTCGTCGGCGCTTGATACTTCATTCTGGAACCAATAAGATCTTCTTCTCTCCAATTTTGGATTCAAGTTCAATCGGTCCGTCTCCCCTCTCCATCAACAGTAAAACGAGCAATTCTCAATGTTTGACTATTATACTACAATTGGCACTGATGGATCTCAGCATTTGTCCCCTTCGTCGCCATTCGACTCTGCAATCTCCTCTTCTCTTTGATATGATTCCACAATTGCATCTAGGACTATCTACGATCGAACCTCTATGAATCGATTCGGATTCTCCAATCTACGTTGATATTCGATCTCTACTGATCAAGTTCCTACAAGTCGATTCAGATTCCCCAATCTCCTTTCCAGGATACGCATCAATATTCTGGCATTGATAGTTTCCAACATGCGTCCCCTCCGTTGACGCGTCATTCTACGGGATGTCACTTTGTATCTCTACGAGTCATTCATGATTCTCCGATCTCTGTCGACATTCGATCTCTACTATCAATCCCCTGTTGACTCTGGTCTCAATCCACCCCTACAAATGATTGATTGATCCTATCCATATCCAAAGAAACGATGGATTCACTCCCTACAAGCTCAGACCATACCATACAATCAGCCATCCCTCAGCTTCTAAGTGAAGCGGTATTTCCCCATTCCGTTCCATTGTTATTCCATCCGCGATATCAAACAGACATTGCCCAACCATTCTTTTCTCATCATTGACCTCCCCTCCGTTGAGACCATCAATCACTCCCTCCTCTCCAGTCCAATCAATCCATCTCATCGTTAATAGACTAGTTTGATTCTACTCGACGATTAAATTGAACCTAAGACTACACACGATTCCGCCTTGTCTCCAATTTGATTTGACAAACTTCATTTGCTTCCTCTATGGTTGATCCCTTTGTGGACTGTTGATCCCTTCTCTTCATTGCTTTACAATTTCCATCTTCGATATCAATCTTTCGATTATATGATTACAATCTTCTGATTCAATACTATCCAAGCCCATACTTAAGGTTTTAGAGTTCTACAAGATGGAGAACCGACTTGTAATTCAACACTCCTTTCACCAATAAGTGTTGAATCAAGGGGTGTGTTGTCGGCAAAAAAATACTGAGTTTGTCGGCATCAAATTCGATTAGAAAAGCCGACAAAACGAAACGACGACCGAGGTGCGGAATATGTGATACAAATACGTGATACGAATACTCAGATGAGCACCTCCACTACTTGGAATCCTTAAGTGGTTAAAAACAATATCACCTAGGGCTACAAACAAAAGAGGATAATCGGTTAGAAACAAGGCATATCCAAAGACCTGACCAATAAGTGAACACTTGGAATCCTTAAGTATATTCAAAAGAATATACTTGATATCCCGTGAGGAAACTACTTATTGCAATCGTGAAAACCAATACCGATTCTGAATGGGCCTCATTTACCTACCTACTCACCTAACAAGTATACGCCCAATCGAACAAAACACTTAACCTCGTAAGTGACCAATACCATCGAAATGACCGATACAGTAAGACCGACACGACGCTAATACAGCGACAACAGTATCGGTACGATGATGGTAACAAATAACCGGGGAAGATCTCTACCATGTAAAATACAGCAGAGAGCCCCGATACAGTGAAGATACCCAGTAAAAATAAGAGCCTCTCTTTGAGCTCACTTCTCTTTAAATTTTAATTATCCTATCCTTTTGGTCGATTTTTAGAGTAACAACAAATACAGTAACACCTAACACATATGTTCTCACGCTCACTTCCCCTTCCACAGCAGACACCACAGGCAGGAGCCACATCTTGAGTTTGGACCAGGTGGGAGAAAGCCTCGGGGAGATCCACACAGCAAGAAACATGCCCAGTTACATTAAAAATTCTACACCATGCAGTCATCAGCAACAAAAAGCCATGACAGCATGCTCAACCAACTAGTGGGAAAACAACCAGTGGTGGTGGCACCAAATACCCTTGACATGATAGCTTTCAGGAAGTTGTTGGCAAAAATCCTAGCGCAGTGCCACCACAAAAACCATGACCAGACTATGGGGTTCTCTTTCCCTATTGGCAAGAAGACAGTATATATGGAGAGGAGTGAAGAACGAGAGTTTCCAAGCACCCCAGAAAAGCTAACGCCCCCAACAGGCAACATGGTGCAAACAGCCATGTGAAAGATGTATGAGGGCAAAGTCAAATATTATGAGATGCACCAGGAACTTGACAGTGCAGCATGGGTGATCATCCATCACAAGTCCCCAAAAATGCTGATACAAGGTGAACAAAATGATTGACGCCATCCCGGCCAAAATGACAGTGAGGCAAGCCTATGAACACATTGAAAAGCAAGTGAACACCAAAAATCCAAATGAGAACTATACACCACCCTGACACTGAGGATCACTAATAGGAAGTATACCCCGGGGCCCCATGGTGCCAAGGAGTATTTTACTGATACCATAGATGATCAGGGAAGTATTCATCTACTGGGAGTGGGAGAAGTAGGAGACCTTGCAAGAATCCACACATAATGAGATGATGAGAAAGAATGGGAAGCATCCAGCCTAACCTCGGAATCTGACATAGAAGCCTTTCAGAGGTTCTGGGTCAAACAACTCATGGATATCCTGAGCACCAAGAAGCACAGAG